>OU785243.1:6337928-6792913 GCA_917051295.2 Erebia ligea | reverse complement strand
CCGCTTTTCAGACTAGATGGCGTTAGTAAAATAAGTTCACATTCTTTGTTTGACAGGGCCCGTCTATGTAAATTGTGGTCGTCTAATGGTAAGAGTTAAAATAATTTAGAAAAAAATCCTTATATTTTTTTTTTTAATTTTTTTTTTTAATGACTTTTTAATTTATTTTCATTCCTATTTTTATAACGCATTGTAAATAGTACTATTAGTATCTAGACAAACACAAGTCCTTTCTTGGTATAGTCGGTTAAACAATATTTACAGTTAAAAAAGTCCTGTACATTTTTCAATTCAACTATAAAAATATATGTCGCTATATATATTGTTATTTAGTTTAAAGGACTGGTTATCCTTAAGTTGAAAATTACAATTTCGTGTATAATATAATATTATAATGAATAATTTGTATTTTTAAAATGTGTGTCTGTCTGTCTGTTCTTGCGTGGTAGATTTTGTGGACGTATTCTGTGGTATGAAATTTCGTATTGACGAGTTTTATTGTGCATTTAAGTAGATTTATTGGACGATGGACGTAAATTGATTTATGTCAAAGACAAACGTACCGCCAAGCGATTAAGCGTTCCGGTACGATGCCGTGTAGAAACCGAATAGGGGTATGGGTATAATATAACTGCCATGCCCCTAACAGGTTAGCCCGGTATCATCTTAGATCTTGCATCATCACTTACCATTAGGTGAGATCACAGTCAAGGGCTGACTTGTAGTACCTAGATTTAAAAAAAATGTTAACTTTGCCGTAAACTTTAACTTTTGTGGATTCTAAAATAATTTAGCCTATTCCGCGACGTCGCCCGCGTGGATTGCTTTTTTTAATTTCCGATGGAACTCCTTAATTTTCCGAAATAAAAAATATTCTGAAATTGAGAGAGAGATTATAGAAAAAATAGCTGCCACCTCGCAAACTATAGGTCTACCAGAATCTGATGGCAAAAAGTATACACCGTATACTGGTACTTTTACGCATTGCTTTTAGGTGTATTTTTCATTGATTTTATATATAAAATCAAAGGTATTTTTTGCCATCAGATTCCGGTAGACCTATACCTGTGTAGCTACCAAACGGGAGAGAAACTTGGCCAGAGAAACAGTTTAAGAGAGTCTCTTAAACTGTATTGTGTTCCTCAGATAGAAGCGACAGTCGACCTAAAACCTAAGTTAATATCGCCGGCGTACTATGAAAAATCTAATTTAGCGGAAAATAAAACTACAGAAAAAGTTGGCAGTGAAAAATTGATCAATGGATATAATCCGCGGGCAAAATATCTCCAAAAACGGAATCATCAACAGAAAACAATGAAACCATTGTAGATATCTTTACAATAATTATTGTCCATTGTCGAGTCAACATCTGAAGATGCTCCGGTGTCGGAGTGAAACGTACGTTGAGAATAATTTGGAAGATTTATGTGGTGAGTATCGCAAGCTGCAAGTGCAAGATACACTGTACCACATAGATTTGCCTATTGTTGCGGATTATAGCGAATTAAATTTCTAGTTCCTTCATTGTAGAAATGCCCTCTGCATACATAGCTGAATCGGTCGATAAAGTGCAAAAATGGTTGCACGCTTCCGAAAACGCTGGAACTAAACATCCAAAAAAAAAAACATACGCGCCGAATTGAGAACCTCCTCCTTTTTTGGAAGTCGGTTAAAAATGACCAATGACAAAAACGATGCGAGCGAAAAAGTCGTTGATTCTCAATCAGTTGTATGACATTCACAGTTGTGACGTCATCAAATTTCAACGCAACTTTTTTTCTTTAATCTATATTTTAAAATGAAACAAACTAACCGAGGATGTGAATTTTAGGTCTTTTGGAAGACACTCTATTTAATAATAATCAGTTAGAAATAATTTATTTTTATCTGACTGATCTATCAACTTCGGGGTAAGAAACTTGAACGACGAGTAAGAAATAATTTAATTTTGACATAGGCATCATTCCAATTTTAGTTATTACGAAGAACACGTACGTAATAGTATATTACACATCTAGGGCAGTAAAATAAGAAATGTCTCAGATCACATGTAATTGTTGTCCGAGGCGAAGCCGAGGTCAATAAACATGTGATCTGAGGCTTTCTTATTTACTGCCCGTGGTGTGTATACTATTTTTCTCCTCGACGGAGGCGGAAAGCGGCATTTTCGTTTAGCGCAGCGGGAGGAAAATTGACGCTTTCCGCCCGGAGGTGAGAAAAACTCAATTTTCGTCTATCGGCCAACGGTATTTTTGGAATACGTCCATAAAATGTCAATTTTGACTGTGGCTTGTTATTTTTTTTTGTTTTTGAATAACTTGTTATTATAATGCCATACGTTTCGATGTCGAAATGTTTGCATTGTAATGAATTGTGAGAAAAATTGTATGTGAAATTAGAATAGTACAATATATTATTTAGAAAATTCTATAAGTTGTTTTTATTTGTTGGGTCTAAAAATAGTTGTCACAGCACTATATATAGTGGTATCGTTTTAGACCCACCGTACCACCATTAATTAATATCCTCAGATCAATAACCTCTTTGATCAGATTGAAGGTTATTGAGCTCCTTTCTGTCTGCGGATTTTTTTTGTAGATACTACTATAATTTTCTGCCTCCATCTACATAAACTAATATTATAAATGCGAAAGTTTGGATGGATGGATGTTTGTTACTCAATCACGCCGGAACGGCTGAACGGATCTGGATGAAATTTGGCACAGAGATAGGTTAAAGTCTGAAATATTTTTATCCCTGAAAATTACGTAGTTCCCGCGGGAACCAAAAAAAAACAATTCACGCGGACGAAGTCGCGGGCATCAGCTAGCTGCTAGTGTATTAATAAGTACGCAGAAAGTCACGTGACGCATTGTTGTCGTCCGTTTGTCATAAAATATGAACGAGACGGGCTTGTGACGCGTCATATAAATAATTTCTCTGAGTTATTTACTCGTATATTTTCTAGCGTAATTTAAACTCCAAAAAAGGGGAACAATTATTTTATTAATGTAAGAATAGACGCAATAATGGTAGGATTTACAATAACGAAAACGTTGGCTAAATAATGAAAAAAACTAGAAGTTTAATTCGCTATAATCCGCCACAGAAGGTAAATCTATGTGGTAGCGTATCTTGAACTTGCAGCCCGCGATATTCTCCACAGTCCACACCACATAAATCTTCCAAAATACCCTCAATGGGGGCTGATTCTGTAGTGCAAAATCTCTAACTAAAATTAGAGCATTACAAATATTGCTAACCCTTTCATAATACTCCCTACGGAAAGGGACAGAACTAGATTTAAAGCTGCCATTTTAGTTTAGAGGTGTTTACAGAATCAGCCCCATTATCAATGGTGGATCAAGGATCAATGGTCATGGACTTCCGCAAAGTAACGCCTGCTTCTATCCAATAGTTGGCTAAATAGTTATTTAAAACCATATTTGGAGCTCCGCGCGCTTCTAAACAAGTTGCGAAGCGCGCGCCGAGGAACTATTCCATTCCCTATTCAATAAACTATTCACAACACTCGCTCTGAACTGCGGAGATGTAGATATTATGCAGACCAACCAGATTAATTAATTTATTTTTAGGACATCCAACAGATAACAATACAATACTTATCAGGAAAAATATAGCTAGTATAGAATAGAGTAATATGCATTATTGTAAACCCACTTAGAGGTTGCCACAGCTTGCAATATAATACTTATTAAATCACACCATGGGTTGCAGAAAAAAGTAATAATAGTAGATTAGTAGCCAAGGGCTGTAAGGCATCAATTGCAGCCCGAGATATTTAGGCGCACGAGCACAGCGAGGGCGCCTATAGTTCGAGGGTCCAATTGATGCTTACACCCGAGCTAACTACTCTGCTTTACATCTCGATTGTGAGGTAAGTAGGTCCTTATTACCCCCAAATGGAGCTTGAAGGTGACCAATTAGCGCTCAAGGGTAATAATGTAGCTAGAAAAGCCCTAGGGCGGTAAGTAATTAAAAAAAAAACTCTTCACTCTTTCAAAAAGTTCGCGTACCTACATCTAACCATCATACTTTTTTTAATTACTTACCGCCCGAGGGCTTTTCTAGCTACATTATTACCCTAGAGCGCTAATTGGTCACCTACAAGCTCCATTTGGGGGTAATAAGGACCTACTTACCGAATATGAGAGATGTAAAAGAAGAAAAGATACAAAATAAGAAATCAATTAATTACCTGATTAGTTATTTATCAATGACGCGATATTAATTGTACCTATGCAATTATCTGTCAAAAATCTGATTGGTCTAGTTACTTGGTGCTTAATAAATCTCCGCTGCAATCGACAGGCACCCTGTCCATTGAAGCGGAGTGGAGCGGAGATACCTACATTAGGCAGACCAATCGGATTGTTGATCGATGACGCGATAATTTTTTCGAGTCACCTTTCAGGAATCTGCTTGGCCTGTTTGGCACATCTCCGCTTCAATGGACAGGCAGCCTTAAGCGAGGTTTCCATCACGAGCGGAGTGACCTCCGTACGGACTCCGTTTAACTCGCAGAGGGAAACTGCATACAAGTACTTTTACCAACAAAGAGGCTAGCGGAAAGGACTGGGCGAACAAAAAGAGTTCAAAACTGTCAAAACTCTTTTTTAGTGGAAGTGTTTTTTTCTACACAAGAGTCCGTTCCGTTTATAATAATAATAATAATATTCTTTATTAGGTAAAAGGTACAAACCCAATACAAAAATTTAGGTGTTTATGCTACATTAGGAAAAATATTCGCGCGAATATTTTTTCGCAATTCTGTAACACAAGAAATGAGGAACACATATTATGAAGGTGTAAGCAATTGCGAATAAAATTTGCGCGGAAATAAAATCGCTGGTTTGATATACTTAATTTCACGCGATGCGGTACCTATAAATTATATTCACGCGAATACTTTGTGCTGTACGGAGTTGTATGACGCTTACCGCATTCCCAGTGCGGAATAACTAACTAGGTGGAATCCGTACGCAATTATAAGTAAATCGCGAGAATAAAATTCGCGCGAATGTTTTACGCAGTGCGAGCGTACCCTTAGCCATTTCCCGCTCCTTACGCTTTTGCAGTGAACATTTTTGCCCTTTACATTAATTATTGGAAATACAATATTTTATTACAAAATGTGTTTGGGGTCTCAAAGGCCCGTAAGACTTCTAGCTTCAGGCGTGGAAAAGAGTTGTATGGAAGCGTTCGGGCGCCTTCAAATTTGCCGCAAAGTGCCGCGCGGAAGCAGCGCGGCTGCAGCGCGGCTGCAGCGCTGCGGTCGCGCTGCTTTGTAAATCCATATAAATAAAAAACACGCGACTGCAGCGCTGCACCCGCGCTGCGGCCGCGCATCAGTTCATCGATCGACTAGTGACGGGACTGCGCACGTATTTTTTTAAAGTCTAAACGTGAACGAAAATCAGGTAGAAGAATTTATCGATGAGGTTGAGAGTCGTCCAGCAATATGGGATTCGAAGTCCGACAAGTACAGCAATAAAATCGAAAAGAAAAAGGCTTGGGAAGAAATATGCATTAAATTTATTGACAATTTCACAAACAAGACTCCAAGTGAAAAAAAATGAAGCATGTAAGTATAATATTATTGACCGAGCGAAGCGAAGGTCTCTGAGTCTACTTGGGTGAATTGGCACTTGTCCGTCCGTCCGTCCGTCCGTCCGTCCGTCTGTCAGAGCCTTATAACTTCTGAATTGCTGAACGTAATTACTTCAAATTTAAATATAATATGTAAACCGATGGCCTCCCGCCGAATATGGCTTAAAAAGTTATAAAAATCTTTATTTCAGGGGGGCTCTCATAGAAGCTAATGCGAAGTAAAATATTTTTTATAGCGTTACATAGGGTTGCGGTAAATCATTTTAAAGATAATTAGGAATAGAGTCCAAAAATATATTTTTTTTAATTTTTCCCCTAAAATTGACGAAATGGGGGGCTTTCAAAGTGGCGATTTTCTAACGTCCAAAGTTGACCTCAAAACTCTCAATTTTCTGAACTCTCAAGCCTGAAACTTGATCAATTATTTGAATTATATCCTGTACTTGAACAACAAATACTAAAATTAGATAAATATTATAAGGAAACGAAATTATTTAATTTTTAATGATGATGATATTTTTAACAGAACTTCACAATGATGTCAATAGATGGCGCTCTGTGATACCGCGAGGTCTCAGTTCGGGGCGAACCACTAGTGTATTGTTAACACAACTACTTTATATTTTCGTTGTTTCGTATCAGCAGTTTCGTATAGCAGTGTTTCTTCGTCAGAGTCCATCGTGAAAATAAATATAGGTACAACCCTATGATGTTCGAACCTCGCGACAGGAGCGCGGCCGCAGCGCTGCAGCCGCGCTGCGGCCGCGCTACGCTTTGCGGCAAATTTGAAGGCGCCCTTCAGGTCCCTCCACACTTCGGGGAAGCGGACGCACGGTTCCTTCTCTGAGAACAAGAAGTTTTAGGATCAACAGTATGTACACCATCAGCTGGGCTAGCATGGGCCGGAGATAAAAATTTTATCCTCCGATTTTATCCACTGACAAGAGATAAAATTAACTTATCCACTTCTCAGAGCACAGCAACAGGGGAGACGAGAAGTTTATCCCCGTTTGACATTTCATGGAGACTCGGGGGACTATTTATCCACCGTAATATTTAGCGTTTTTATTTATTTATTTATGAATAAAAATTTTATCCTTTCCTCGGGGAGAAAAATGTCTCGGCCCATGCTAGGGGGGCAGGCTGGAAATAAAGTAATTAACGGCTGAGTATAATATTGGAAGGATGAGGTGAAGCCGAGGACTTCCGAAGATGTCCATAATACATTTTGAATCGCGCTACATACGGCAAAAATATGGCTGTAAAGAAGCGGCGATAGCCTAGTGGTTAAGACACCCGACCTCCTGTACGGGGTCGCGGGTTCGATTCCCGGCACCTCTAACTTATCGAAGTTATGTACTGTGTTTTAAGAAATTATCAACCTAGTAGGTATTAATAAATCGACATCAGCTAAAAACAGATTCTCGAGTATCGGCCAATCTTTGCTTAAAAACCGGTCTTTACCATAGATTGACAGATGCTTAAGAACGTGTTCTTAGTTGATATCGGTTTATTGATACGGGTTATAAAGAATATATTATGTATCGTCACCGTTACAATACGTGTTGGCGTCCACAGTTTCGTTCGGCTTGGCAGTGAGTAGGAACTGCTGGTCCACCACCAGCCTGAAGAGTCCCGCCATTTCCTTCAGCCTCTCAGTGGTGACGTACCGAGACAGGGTCGCCGAGCGCTTCAACATTTTTAAATTAATAAATTACGTAAGTAAGTAAGTAGGTACAATAAGTTTTTATTAGATAGAGAAAAGCCCTCGTCTACAGCCCTCAGTAATTTTCACAGATACATATTTGCTGTAGGTAAATAGAAAATACCATAGGTACTATATTAATTAATTATTTTACTTTTTTAATCACTCGACTGGCAAATGTATTACGTATTTTTAATTTAAGTACTTTTTTTGGTTCGCCCATGGGATTATTTTTTTAGGACAAATGTCAAAACTCAAAAGTCATAATGAAAAAGGAAAATCAAAGGCTGTGTTCCGAAATACACTGCGAGCACTGTAAGGTGTGACGTCACTTCAGTACACTGCGAAGCCGTTCCTTTATAGTTAGGTATACTGGGTACTGCTTAAAACGGAACGCTGTCAGCACTGAGACAAACACGAGCACCTTACCTCGAAAACGCCAGTGCTCACAGTACAAAGATGGCGTCGTTAATGACGTCATATATTTCCCTAGGATACTGCAGCAGTTTACTGTCAGTTATAACGGAACGAATTTCTCCACAGTAAAGAGCACTGAACAGTGCTCGCAGTCTATAACGGAACACAGCCTATAACTCTCTGTGCTTTCTACGAAAGTTTTATGAAAAACTTTTTTCATACCATCGAAATACCTAGCTTTTTCGGGAAAAACCTTACAGTTGTAAAAATTTTATGATTATTGTTTCTTACCTACTTAAATATTTACATGTTAGGTACATAAGTAATAATATCTTCTTTAAAAATCTACATACCTTATCTTAAGCATATCTAAGCAAACTTTTTGTAATTTACGTCAAAAAAGTTTGAAAAAAGTTATCCTTGTTCAATCTAATCATCAAAAATAAAAATAAAATATTGTGCCCGTAAGTCATCGATGCCATAAAGTTAATAAAACAAATCTTTAATTTATTCTCTAAAAAAATGAATAAATGCACTGGTATTTCGCGGTACCTTTATTTTAATAAAGCTTCATGTAAGTACCTAAATCATTATAACTTTTTGGGACCTTTAGCGTAGTCCACGCTATGTATTCATTGTACTGGTGGAATGCGTAGCGTTAAAATTCTGTCTATGGGTGGAATTGTCTCAAGCGTGTAGCTGGGAGCCGCTGGAAGCAAGCAGCACAAGACCGTGTACTGTGATGATCTGTGATGTTCCATGATAAAGGAATCCAACAGGGTTACAGGGATCACCAAATAAAATACGTTAGCTGGCTTCATTCAAACATTATAATGAATCCAACAGGGTTACAGGGATCACCAAATAATATACGTTAGCTGGCTTCATTTAAACATTATAATGAATCCAACAGGGTTACAGGAATCACTAGATAAAATACATTAGCTGGCTTCATTCAAACATTATAATGAATCCAACGGGGTTACAGGGATCACCAAATAAAATACGTTAGCTGGCTTCATTTAAACATTATAATGAATCCAACAGGGTTACAGGGATCACTAGATAAAATACATTAGCTGGCTTCATTCAAACATTATATTATTGACAACTAACGATAAGTCATACGAGTACCTACATCGAAGACATGATCCATACAGAAGACAGCTTTGTCTAGAAGTGGACGTCTATTGGTTGAGACGACGACTGTAATGGTAGGTAGGTACACTACGTTGATGGTGCTATGCCAGAAACTTTTACGCAAGTACCAATAAGAACTGTAAAAAGCTTCAACTCTTTTATCAGTGGCATAAACTAACGAGCGAATGAACATGAGATATTTAATTTGCTCTATGATTTTCCGAATTAAAGGACAGATAAAAGTGGACGTCTATTGGTTGAGACGACGACTGTAATGGTAGGTAGGTACACTACGTTGATGGTGCTATGCCAGAAACTTTTACGCAAGTACCAATAAGAACTGTAAAAAGCTTCAACTCTTTTATCAGTGGCATATACTAACGAGCGAATGAACACGAGATAATTAATTTGCTCTATGATTTTCCTAATTAAAGGACAGATAAAAGGAGAGATTGAAGGACAAACAAAGACAAACAAACACGCTTTCGCATTTATAATATTAGTACAGGGTCTACAGACCTTATATGATTGGCAGCGAGACGTGCTGGAACGTGATGACCTCCTTCTGCGAAAATGTTACCTATTGAGCTGAAGGAGACTGCGGAACGGGAACGAGAGCTGGATACTGATCCGCAGAAGACGACAGGGGGGAAGAAGGCGACGCTTTGCTCACCTTCTCCCTTGGTATTAGTGTAGGTGTTTAGGACCCTATTGTCGGTTTAGCGTCGAGACGTCTCGGTTGAATCCTATAATGTCTTGGGACCCTGAGACTTCTTTTTCTAGACGCGGACTGCTTGCTGCTGGTTTTTTAGTGGGTATTCTGCTTCATCTGTGAGTCCCACATACCCGCCTTGTGTATGTGTAAATGCATTTTGCCAGCAAAAAAAAAAAAAGGGTCTGACGGACCTTATAACCGTTTTTAACTTTTCCAGATCAAAAGTTCAATCCAAAAGTATCGATCCAAAATAAAATACAAGACGATTTGCAATGCATAATAAATTCACCCGGCTTCGATCGCGGGAAAAATACAAGAAATAGAGTCAACTTTGTCGTTTCAAAAAATGTGAAACGAGAAAGAGATGGCGATACGTTTACATACAAAGCTCCTAAATTGGGAGCTTGTGCTTTTTTGAGAGTACCTTCGGTTAACGTAAGTACATTTTGTAATAGGTACGTATCGTAGGTACTATTAAAAAATTGGTTGCCTGTAAAGTCGGTATACGGGCGAAAGTTTTACGTGACAACGACTTTGAGTGGTAAAATAATTTTAATGTGAATATTCATTCGTATAGTAGGAAGAAGGATGAAATCTCTCTCACTCTCTCTCTCTCGCTCTGTCTCTCTCGCTCTTAGGCGGGCTAACTGTGCTCGAGTGGAAGGAACGCGTGCCTTTCACTTTTTATGTCTGTCTCTCTCGCTCTTAGGCGGGCTAACCATGCCCGAGTGGAAGGGACGCGTGCCTCTCACTCGCTCTCATTGTGAGCGCATAACGTGAGCGGAGCGTAACGCAGTTTCTTGAAGTGTCACCCGGCAAACCAATTTATAAGACGTTGTCACGTCAAAAAAGATGAGATACTTAATATTTTTTGTTGTATTGTGAGTAGGTACTTAAGTACATTCGTATTTGTTTTTTTTTATCCAGTTAGCCCTTGACTGCGATCTCACCTGATGGTAAGTGACGATGCAGTCTAAGATGGTAGGTAGCGGGCTATCCTGTTAGGGGCATGGCAGTTATATGAAACCCAACCCATAGATACCTCTATTCGGTTTCTACACGGCATCGTACCGGAACGCTAAATCGCTTGGCGGCACGTCTTTACCGGTAGGGTGGTAACTATAGCCACGGCTGAAGCCTCCCACCAGGCCAGACCAGGGAAAATTCAGAAATTATAAATTTCCAAACCCTGCCGGGGATCGAACCCGGGACCTCCGCACGTTAAGGCAACAGCGCTCAACACTGCGCCACGGAAGTTGTCAAATTATGATTGGTGAGCTCCGTGTTTCACCCCCGTGCCTCGGAGAGCACGTTAAGCCGTCGGTCCCGTTGATTATCACTAACATGATAATAGTCGTTTAAGCTCACCAACCCGCATTGGAGCAGCGTGGTGGGTCCAAGCTCTAATTCCCTCTCTCCTATAAGAGTGGAGGTCTGTGCCCATCTGTGGGACGATAATGGGCTGTATCTAGTGGTGCTGGTGGGAGTTCAGAGTAAGGATAGTTTTAGCCTGTTGTAGTAGATTATAGCAAACTAGGATACTTGCTTCCATGATTTAGTATTGCAAGAAGGCAGAAGGGAAGAAAGTAGAAGAGAAGAAAGCAGAAGGGAAGAAAGCCGATGGGGGCAAAGCGGCTAAAAGTGGGAAACCACCAACAGCTGCTGGTGCGGGAGCAAAAGGAAAGATCATTGCAGGTCTGTGTGCACTTATTATTATCTTACCTAACTAAATGCCCGACTTTGTACCCGTGGAATTAAGCTTTAAACATTCCGAGGGTACTCTTACATCATACTAGTATTATAAATGCGAAAGTGTGTTTGTTTGTTGGTATATCCTTCAATCACGCCGCAACGGAGCAACGGATCGACGTGATTTTTGGCATGGATATAGTTGAGCTGGAGAGTGATGTAGGCTACTTTTTATCGCGGAAAATATAAGGAGTTCCGCGGGAATTAAAAAAACTTAAACCACGAGAACGAAGTCGCGGCGTGATTGAAGAATAAACCAACAAACAAACACACTTACGCATTTATAATATAAGTATGATATTATAATGGTTCAGTTTTTCGACTTGTACGTGTACATTGTACACGTACCTACTACATCTGTGTTGTACACAGTCTAACGGTTTTAAAAGATCCCTGAGTAATTTTTTTAAAATGGTTGATGATTTTGTCTAGTTATTGGCGCTGTGGTGGATGTGAAGTTCGACAAGGAACTGCCTCCAATTCTAAATGCGCTCGAAGTCCCTGGACGAAGTAAGGTTCCAAATGTTGCTAGAATATGTACAATTTTAATTAATATCTAAGGTATTTTACATCTCTCATATTCGGTAAGAGCTTGTAGGTGACCAATTAGCGCTCTAGGGTAATAATGTAGCTAGAAAAGCCCTAGGGCGGTAAGTAATTAGATGTACGCGAACTTTTTAAAAGAGTGAAGAGTTTTTTTTTTTAATTACTTACCGCCCTTGGGCTTTTCTAGCTACATTATTACCCTCGAGCGCTAATTGGTCACCTTCAAGCTCCACTTGGGGGTAATAAGGACCTATACTTACCTCACAATCGAGATGTAAAGCAGAGTAGTTAGCTCGGGTGTAAGCATCAATTGCACCCTCGAACTATAGGCGCCCTCCCTGCGCTCGTGCGCCTAAATATCTCGGGCTGCAATTGATGCCTTACAGCCCTTAGCTACTAATCTACTATTAATGCTTATAATAATCTTTGCGTGCGTGCGTTGTCTGCAGCTTACTTATCATGTACCTACCTATGCCAAAGGCTTGGCATCAAATGGATGAACACAGCCAAGTCTAGGTAACGTTGAAGCAATTTAAAAGAAGCTTGTTCCAACGGTGGATGGCGAAATATGCATACTGACTGATGATGAAGCCCAAACCATTAGCAAGTTTCAGTGGCACTAGACCACGCTCGTCTTGCTTTGACTCTACCGTCAGTTTGAAATGCAGATTCTACTGAGAAGAGACGGCTTTCGGCAAGAAACTCAGCAGTTGCTCTTCAATACCTAAACGAAATTTTACAACGACAATATAGACTGATATAGTGTACGGGCACGAAACTAGCGGTAGCGGGGCGACGGCGGTAGCGGGGCAATGCGACTAGTCGGAGAGCTGGCGACGAATTTCGGGAACAATTTGAAAGAGGTCTGGTAATACTTTATTACCGACAAAAACGTCTGGGATTTATTTTTTTCGAATTCTATAAGTATAAAATTTAAAGATAAAAAAATCAAGTTGCCAATAAAATGTTTATTTGGTTTTTTTTGCAAATTATATTATATGCTACGCAGTAGCGAAATAACCGCAAACGCTCTACCAGGCTGGCAGGACTGGATTCGCCAATGAACGAAATTATATTTTTCCACAATTTCAGCTTGCCTAAAGGACCTTCCCGAAATTCGTTGCCAGCTCTCGGATATCATCGCCCCGCCGCTGTCGCCGTCGCTCGGCCGTCGCTAGTTTCGTGTCTGACGGCATAACATCGACCACACAACCAATAGACGCCTAATTACTATGCTTTCGTAATGCAAACAATTCAGTCAAATGACTCAAGTAAGCGGGCGCGGGGTACTAAACGCTGATTGGTCTACTCAAGGTAAAAAAAAATCATAAATCAAATGGGATGGGGTCCTAACTCCTAATAATTATTTATCGATAATTAATTATCGATATACTCTAATTAATATTTAAATAACTCGGTAGGTTTTGTTACAAGGGCGTGGAATTATATAAGACCTATTAAGTCTGATGTGTTGTCTGAAAGTGTTCGCCCTATATGAGGAGTCTATTAGTTGTATGGTCGATGCGGCATAATATGCGTTGTCACATCAAGGCCAAACCTCAATCACCATTACGTTAGCTTCTTGGTCATCTAAACCCCAGAAAAACTAATAATTAGGTACAATTGTTTGTAGCGCCTCGACTGATACTCGAGGTGGCGCAACATTTGGGCGAGAACACCTGCCGCACCATAGCCATGGACGGCACGGAAGGGCTCGTGCGTGGACAACCCATAGTGGACACCGGAGCTCCCATCACCATACCTGTCGGTGAACCCACTCTGGGGAGGATCATGAATGTTATTGGTGAGCCCATCGGTAAGTTTAATCAAATAAATATTATAAATGCGAAAGTTTGGATAGATGTATGGATGTATGGATGTTTGGATATTTGTTACTCAATCACGCCCGAACGGCTGAACGGATCTGGATGAAATTTGGCACAGAGATAGATTATAGTCTGGAATAACACATACTTTTTATCCCGGAAAATTAAATAGTTCCCGCGCGAACTGAAAAACCTCAATCCACGCGGACGAAGTCGCGGGCATCAGCTAGTACCTACATAAAGTATGGCGCCTTTTGATTCAGTGGACTGTGGAATACAATTTTAATAGATATTAACGTAATTTTTGTCATTAAAAAATAATTAGCGACAGTGCCTATAGTGCATGGGAATCTCCATATAAACTTACGAGTACTATATATTAGATGATGGCCGCGTCTTCATTCGCGTGGATTGAGGTTTTTTGGTTCCCGCGGGAACTCTTTAATTTTCCGGGATTAAAAGTAGCCTATGTGCTATTCCAGACTATAATCTATCTCTGTGCCAAATTTCAGCCAGATCCGTTCAGCCGTTCTGGCGTGATTGCGTAACAAACATCCATCCATCCAAACTATTATAATATTAGGTTTGAGTCTTCTATTCATCGATGCCACAGTTTTACATATATGGTACACTAGCGACCGCGCTTCGCTCCTGTTAGAAATTCGACAGTTTCGAAAAATCCGATTAATTATATCCGATAGGTAATAATTTTCCTTGCCTGTAAAAAAGTAACCTCTATGCATAATTTCAGCTTTCTATGTCCGAGGGTTTGGGTTTTGATGAGTAAGGACTTTCTTATGATATGGAATGCTCTCCCGGCTTCCGTTTTCCCTCTCCTCTTCTAAATATAGGTATACCTTCAAATCAAGAGTGAATATGCATCTTCTAGGCAAGAGCACTCCACCTTCTGCATCACCACTCGCAAGCAAGTCAATACCTATACCTATTTAAAAAGTTAAAAAGTTATTTATAGAGAGTTTTAAGATAGATACTTTTTTTTTTTTTTTAATTTATTATCAAATCAAAATACAATACAAAAAGCTTAGTCTAAAAACACCGAAAAAACCACAGAGGTTTGTCCTCAGTGCCTAGCTGCAACGATTTGGTATTAACTAATTACATAAGAAATAATCCAGTAGTAAGACAATGTAGGTAAGTACTGCAGTAACAGTAGGTGTAGAACGCGAAGATAAAATGCTTGTAGATGAACGAGGTCCCATCGAAACTGATCAATTCGCGCCGATCCACGCAGACGCTCCGCCATTTGTGGAGATGTCAGTTGAACAGGAGATCCTGGTAACTGGCATCAAAGTTGTGGATCTTCTAGCTCCTTACGTCAAAGGTGACAATAATAGTAGATTAGTAGCCAAGGGCTGTAAGGCATCAATTGCAGCCCGAGATATTTAGGCGCACGAGCACAGCGAGGGCGCCTATAGTTCGAGGGTGCAATTGATGCTTACACCCGAGCTAACTACTCTGCTTTACATCTCGATTGTGAGGTCAGTAGGTCCTTATTACCCCCAAATGGAGCTTGAAGGTGACCAATTAGCGCTCCAGGGTAATAATGTAGCTAGAAAAGCCCTAGGGCGGTAAGTAATTTAAAAAAAAACTCTTCACTCATTCAAAAAGTTCGCGTACATCTAACCATCATACTTTTTTAAATTACTTACCGCCCGAGGGCTTTTCTAGCTACATTATTACCCTAGAGCGCTAATTGGTCACCTACAAGCTCCATTTGGGGGTAATAAGGACCTACTTACCGAATATGAGAGATGTAAAGTATATTAATTTTAGTCGAACATGTAGCATAGTCTATGGCAATATGTAATGTCACTATGATAAGAGAAAATAAGGATTGTCTTTGATCTGAACTCGAGGCGTGTCATTTGCCCAAACCCTGCTCCCATAAAAATTAATATTAAAAAGACGAAATACAAATAATACTCTCCGCTAGAAGACCAACAAAACAGAACACAATAATGGATACATTATTGGGGATGTTACATTATTTGGGATAATAATTATTTGGGATGGCCGTCTGTCTCTACATAGGAAGTCGGTGCGCGGTACTGCCGGTCTAATAGTACCTACCGCTCGTTCAGATGACTGGATGAAGCCATGTTCTGACATCAGTGATATAAACAGTTAAGAAATATAATAATTGATACATTAGAGTGGCGTTCCGAACCAGTGGTAGATTCACTCGACGATTCAAAAGCACTTGTAAAAGTTTATTTGAATAAAAAACATTTGAACACATTTTTGTCTTTTTTATTCTTGAGTAAAATTGAAAATGCAGCTTAGGCACACAATTTCAAAAGCCATGGGTTATCAAACGTTGGTTGATTTCTTTTATCTCTCAGGAATAACCTTAAAAACGCACTTCTAGTATGGAAATTGTATGAACATCACAGTTGTGACTATTTTTTAAATTTGCCTATTCAATTTCCCGAAATCTAGACATTTTTAAACCGAGCAACATGGCGCGACATCGTTCATAGAACTATTATTGGTGGAAGGGGTCCCGACCCTCAGTAAATGGGGAATACGACGCAAGGAGGAGGACATTTTTAAAAAATACTAATTTTCCAGGCGGTAAAATCGGTCTTTTCGGCGGCGCCGGCGTCGGGAAGACCGTGCTCATCATGGAATTGATCAACAATGTGGCAAAGGCTCACGGTGGCTTTTCGGTAAGTTTCATTGCATTTTACTTATATACGTATGAGGGAGACAGTGATATATTTTTTTGACTAATTTGTTTAAAAATATGCGCCTGATGACTTTATGATTCAACTCCAACCATCGAAGTCCGAACTATCAAATAAATATTATAAATGCGAAAGTTTGGATGGATGTATGGATGTATGGATGGATGTTTGTTACTCAATCACGCCCGAACGGCTGAACGGATCTGGATGAAATTTGGCACAGAGATAGATTATAGTCTGGAATAGCACAAAGGCTACTTTTTATCCCGGAAAATTAAGGAGTTCCCGCGGGAACCGAAAAACCTCGATCCACGCGGACGAAGTCGCGGGCATCAGCTAGTTATTAATATACTAGCTTTTGCCCAAGGCTTCTTTCTTTAATGGATTCAAATAATGTAAAGCTTATAAAAGTTCCACCTGCCTCGGGTGTTTCACCCCCATGCCTCGGAGAGCACGATAAGCCGTCGGTCCCGGTTATTATCACTAACATGATAATACCACAGAATAGGTAATAGTTGATAATACTTAGGTAGTCGTTAAAGCCCGCCAACCCGCATTGGAGCAGCGTGGTGGGTCTAAGCTCTAATTCCCACTCTCCTATGAGAGTAGAGGCCTGTGCCCAGCTGTGGGACGTTAATGGGCTGTAGTGGTGGTAAAAAAGTTCAATATAAAATAAACTTTTGTTTTTTAGTTTGTTTATTGTTTTATTTATTACTTCACAGTTCACACACATTGATTTTGACTTCACAGGTGTTCGCTGGGGTCGGAGAGCGGACGCGTGAGGGCAACGATTTGTACAATGAGATGAAGGTGGGAGGGGTTATCAAAGAGGACTACAAATCCTCCAAGGTATTTATGTAGTGCTCTAGTATATGCTTTCCTCATTTTCTTGTTACATTCCACCATTAGCTATTTTTTGTTATTTAAAGAATAGAGGCATTGAAATACTTATTTCAATTAAGTCCTAATTTCAATTAATAAGTCATATGGTCCAAGAGCTGGCAACGAATTTCGGGAAGGTCCTTTTGGCAAGCTTAAATTGTGAAAAAATATAATTTCGTCGATTGGCGAAACTGCCAGTCTGGTAGACCGTTTGCGGTTATTTCGTATGTCGTACTCATTTGAAAACTTTATTCACGTCTGGGAATTGTTTAAAACCGCAAAATTTGTCTGGCCATTTGCAGGTATTGTTGAAATTACTCAATAAATACGTGATTAAAATTTCAGATTGCCGAAAGTATATTTTTTTGGAAATTTTAATAAAATATTTTTGATTGAAGAGGTCTGGTAATCAAATCTATACTGATATTATAAATGCGAAAGTTTGGATGGATGTATGGATGGATGTTTGTTACTCAATCACGCCCCAACGGCTAAACGGATCTGGATGAAATTTGGCACAGAGATAGATTAATAACACATAGGCTACTTTTTATCCCGGAAAATTAAAGAGTTCCCGCGGGAACCGAAAAACCTCAATCCACGCGGACGAAGTCGCGGGCATCAGCTAGTACTTTATAACCGACAAAAACGTCTGGGATTTTTCTTTTGAATTCTATGGAAGTTTGTATGAAATACATAGTTGTGACTTGTGACGTCATCAAATTTCAACGCCCTTTTTTTTGTTTAATCTTATATAGGTAGTTTAAAATGGAAAAAAAGGATTCTTTATTTGGGAGTACAAATTATTACAATGAGAACGTAAAACCTGTGGGTAGAATGCGTCATCACATATCAATTATTATCTAGCTGAGATCACGGTCAAGGGTTAAATTGTAGTAAAATTATAAAACACACACACACACTAGAGGAATTAGAAAAAGAAGAAATGAATTTAAAGACGCTACATGGGTCCTACACGCGGCGGTGACGACGCGACGTCACCCGCAGGGACCCAACACCGAACACAACATCCGTCCTAAGGGCCCCTAGCCTTCAACGCAGGCCCTAGCCAACCAAGGCTAAGAGACCCTTTTTTTTTTTTTAATATCCACTACAAGCTAGCCCTTGACTGCGATCTCACCTGATGGTACCTTCTAGAGAAGGCTAAGAGAAGAGAGCGAGACAATGGGGCTGATTAAACTAAAATGGCAGCTTTACTTATATGTACATAGTTCTGTCCCTTTCCTTAGGGAGTATTATGAAAGGGTTAGCAATATTTGTAATGCTCTAATTGTAGTTTAGTTTAGAGATTGTGCACTACAGAATCAGCCCCATTCACCGGGGTATAAAATTACCCCGCGTCCCACCCGGGTAGGCCTGGCCTAATGACGCCAGGGGGTCTACTCTCTTTCTCTAAAACGAAACTTCGCAAACAAACGAACGAAATTTCGTTAACTCCTCTCCTACATAATATTATCTCTATGCTTCTCTCTATTTCGTTTTCGTACACGCAGACGAAGTACGGATCTATAGAAAATTTTCGTGACCGATTGGATTGAACGATTTTGTGTGGGTCTATTAAACGACTAATTACGTTCGTTTGCGAAGTTTCGTTTTAGAGAAAGAGAGTAGACCCCCAGGCCTCGAAGCCCGTACCTCAGCTTGACCCTCACGAGTCACGGGCCAATGGGAGAAGACCCTTCCTGCTGCATTTAAAGTTCTTTTGTATAATGTAGGTGGCGCTAGTATACGGTCAAATGAACGAGCCACCCGGCGCTAGAGCCAGGGTGGCTCTCACGGGGCTGACAGTGGCTGAACATTTCCGCGACAAAGAGGGACAGGATGTGTTGCTGTTCATTGACAACATCTTCCGTTTCACTCAGGCTGGCTCCGAGGTGAGGGTTAGAGAGGGATGCATGAGGAATTGATAGCGTATTTTCTCGAATCAGGGTTCCACTACAGCCCATTAACGTCCCACAGCTGGGCACAGGCCTCCACTCTCATAGGAGAGAGGGAAATAGAGCTAGACCCACCACGCTGCTCCAATGCGGTCAGGCGGGCTTTAACGACTATTATCATGTTAGTGATAATAGCCGGGACCGACGGCATAACGTGCTCTCCGAGGCACGGGGGTGAACACCGCCAATTTCCTAACTCCGGGCTAATACTGGGAATTTCTAGTCAGAAAAACCCAACACTTAATTATGGCCCGATCCGGGACTCGAACCCGGGACCTCGTCGACCGCAGTCTAACATGCTAACCACTATAGCTAGACCAACGAGGCAGTTATCCATTTATCATCTACACTTCTATACTAATATTATAAATGCGAAAGTTTGGATGGATGGATGAATGGATGGATGTATGGATGGATGGATGAATGTTTGTTACTAAATCAGTTCAGCCAGAACGGCTGAACGGATCTGGATGAAATTTGGGGCAAAGATAGATTATAGACTGGAATAACACATACAACACACGTGACTTCGTCTGCGTGGTTTAGGTTTTTGATTCCCGCAGGAACTCCTCAATTTTCCGGGTTATAAAGCTCTCCAGGACCTCAAGTTTACCCAAGCAAAAAAATCACGTCAACCCGTTGCTCTGTTGCGGTGTGATTGAAGGACAAACCAACAGACCAATAAACCAACAAACAAACACACTTTCGCATATAAAATACTAGTGGTTCGCCCCGAACTGAGAGTGAGACCTCGCGGTATCCGTAAACTTGTACAGAGCGCCATCTATTGACATCATTGTGAAGTTCTGTTAAAAATACTGAAGCACATTAAAAATTAAATAATTTCGTTTCCATAAAATATTTATCTAATTTTAGTATTTGTTGTATAATTCAAATAAT
The DNA here is from genome assembly GCA_917051295.2 of Erebia ligea. Lineage (NCBI taxonomy): Eukaryota > Metazoa > Arthropoda > Insecta > Lepidoptera > Nymphalidae > Erebia > Erebia ligea. Next base: position 6,772,736 of record OU785243.1, on the reverse strand, counting down.
TGATAAGTTTCAGGCTCAGCCTTTCAGAAAATTGAGAGTTCTGAGGTCAACTTTGGACGTTAGAAAATCGCCACTTTGAAAGCCCCCCATTTCGTCAATATTTGGGGAAAAATTAAAAAAAAATATTTTTGGACTCTATTCCTAATTATCTTTAAAATGATTTACCGCAACCCTATGTAACGCTACAAAAAATATTTTACTTCGCATTCCTTTTTAAGCCATATTCGGCGGGAGGCCATCGGTTTACATATTATATTTAAATGTGAAGTAATTACGTTCAGTAATTCAGAAGTTATAAGGCTCTGACAGACGGACGGACGGACGGACGGACGGACGGACGGACGGACGGACAAGTGCAAATTCACTCAAGTAGACTCAGAGACCTTCGCTTCGCTCGGTCAATTATTATTATTATATGATAGTAAGTATAGTATGATAGATAGCTGGATAGATAGATGAATACTTTATTGCACACATAAAAGAATACAAAGTAAAGTTAACTAAAAACTAGGTATGCAAAAGCGGCCTTAGTTATTGCTTACTGAGCAATCTCTCAGGGAACCTTTGGTGAGAGGATTGAACAGGATGTGTAGTGTAGTGTGGCACAATAGAATACACGTTATTATTAATAGTAGGTAAGTACATAATAGACGTATTATATATTTATACATTACATATTATAAGTAAAATAAATAAATACCTATAGATAACAATATATATTATACACTAGCTGATGCCCGCGACTTCGTCCGCGTGGATATACCAAGTTTCATCGAAATAACTTGAGAAATGACGGACTTTTATACAAACTTTCAACCCCTATTTCACCCCTTTGGGGGTGGAATTTTGAAAAACTGAAACATGTATGTTTTCATTTTTAACCCGCAGCTCATATACCAAGTTTCATGGATATAACTTGAGAAATGAAGGACTTTCATACAAACATTCAACCCCTATTTCACCCCTTCGGGGGTAAAATTTACAAAAAATGTGATACACTTATTTCTTCATTTTCAACCGGTAGCTTGTATACCAAGTTTAATCGATATAACTTGAGAAATGACGGACTTTCATACAAACTTTCACCCCCTATTTCACCCCCTTAGGGGTGGAATTTTGAAAAACTGTGACACACGTACTTCTTTATTTTTTACCGTAAGCCAAAATAAAAAGTTTCGTTGATAAAACATCTTGAGAAACGAAGGACTTTCATACCAACTTTCATCCCCTATTTCACCCTTTTGGGGGTCGAATTTTCAAAAACTGTGAAACACGTATGTCTTCATTTTCAACCCGTAGCTCATATATCAAGTTTCATGGCTCTAACTTGAGAAATTAAGGACTTTCATACAAACTTTCAACCCCTATTTCACCCCTTCGGGGGTAGAATTTCGGGATAAAAAGTATCCTATGTCCTACCTCGTAGTATGGGCTCAAATCGTGCCAAGTTTCGTTTGAATTCATTCGGTAGTTTCGGCGTGATGCGCGGCCAAGATACAGACAGACAGACAGACAGACAGACAGACAGACAGACAGACAGACAGACAAAAATGAAAAAAATTACAGATTTGGCTTCAGTATCCAATAAACAGTGCCCTCCAAAAAAAATTTTCAAAATATCTTCAATGTACAGAATTGGACCTGTTACAGTTCTATTATAAGTATAGATATACATACATAAATAGTACATACATAAATAGTACATACATAATGCATGTAACATAAATTACACATATAATTAATATTACATACAAATTACGATAGAGATATTAGGTAATAAGGCATGGCGTGATTAAGAAAATATTCTTTGAGACTATTTTTAAAAATAGGTAAGGATTTGGAGTCTCTGATAATATGTTTGGGTAGAGAATTCCTTTATCTGCACAGTATAAACCGTGTACGAATTGCTGTAAAATTTTGTACGACTGCAAGGAGTTTTGAGTTTATTATCCTTGGTAGAACGCAGCTGCATATACGGCGATCGACAGCACCGAGAAAGTTGAAACGTTCTTTAAGATAGCTGGGAGTATGAGGAGCATATATATAACTTTATAGGATAGAGAATAGTAAGGAAATAACATGAAAATTTCGACTAATTGGAAGCCATTTGAGACGAGCACGATACGCACTAACATGATCAAATTTCCTCAATCCATTGATGAATCGAATACACATGTTCTGTAAACGCTATTGTAACGTATGTATATAATGTATGTATGTATGTAATGTATGTATGTAAGTATGATATGAAGTAGGATGATTGAAACGTTATATACAATGTCTTAGGTGTCAGCTCTGTTGGGTCGCATCCCGTCAGCTGTTGGCTACCAGCCGACCCTGGCCACAGATATGGGCACCATGCAAGAGCGCATCACTACCACCACCACTGGATCCATCACCAGCGTACAGGCGAGTTAAAGTACCATCATGGATCTAAAGGCACGACTTTATATGGATCTTATTGCAGGCAATCTTCATCTAGTAATTGACGTCTTTAAGTTTAGACAATTGGGACGAATGGCCCAGCTGTGACAAAGCTTAACATTTGATTGCGATTGTTAAGCAACGTTGACCCAAGTCGGTAACTGGATGGGTGACCGAATTTGGAGGTTCAAATTTGGCCTTTTCGTTTCCTCCGTGCCTCGGAGAGCACGTTAAGCCGTCGGTCCCGGTTATTATCACTAACATCTGATAATAATCGTTACAAAACCTAAGAGTTTAAATACTTTTAGTCGAGTCATTGCGGAAGGACGTGGGAACCCAGTACCCACCGCATTATTATCCCAAGAAAACTCCTACCATTACGTGAAATTAATGGAATGGGGTCACGATATCCTCAGTTATGAGGAATACGACGCAGAGGGAGAGGTGTAGACAAAATTGCTCGGCGCTGGTTTTCAGTTTGCTCCAGTCTGCTCATTCAAAAATATTGCGCCACGCCCTTTTCATCCATACTAATATTATAAATGCGAAAGTGTGTCTGTCTGTCTGTCTGTCTGTCTGTCTGTCTGCTACGCTTTCCTTGCCCATCTTTTCAACCGATTTTGCTGAAATTTGGTATGGAGGTAGGTTATATCCCGGGGAAGGACATAGGCTACTTTTATCCCGGAAGATTAAGGAGTTCCCGCGGGAATCACAAAACCTTAATCCACGCGGACGAAGTCGCGGGCATCATCTAGTTATAAATATTTTTTTTTCTACAGGCGGTATACGTGCCAGCGGATGACCTAACAGACCCCGCTCCAGCAACAACCTTCGCCCATCTAGACGCCACCACGGTACTGTCCCGAGCCATCGCTGAACTGGGCGTGTACCCAGCGGTGGACCCGTTGGACTCCACTTCGAGAGTCATGGACCCCAATATCATCGGCCCTGAGCATTATGGGGTAGCTAGAGGAGTTCAGAAGATTTTACAGGTATGGATCTACCCATCCCAGCGCACGTGTTTTTTTTTTTAAATTAAATACAAGTTAGCCCTTGATGATCTCACCTGATGGTAAGTGATGATGCAGTCTAAGATGGCAGCGGGCTAACCTATTAGGGGCATGGCAGTTATTAAACCCATACCCCTATTCGGTTTCGGTAATCTACCCATCCCAGCGCACGTGTTTTTTTTATTTTTTATCCACAACAAGTTAGCCCTTGACTGCGATCTCACCTGATGGTAAGTGATGATGCAGTCTAAGATGGCAGCGGGCTAACCTGTTAGGGGCATGGCAGTTATTAAACCCATACCCCTATTCGGTTTCTACACGGCATCGTACCGGAACGCTAAATCGCTTGGCGGCACGTCTTTGCCGTCTTTGCACGTGTTTCCTGCCACCTTCAAGGCAAGAGTGAATAGGCATCTTCTAGGCAAGCGCGTTCCAAGTTCCAACCTAGACCTCATCAATGCTTTGTACTAATATTGTCGTTAAGTGCAAGCCTTAGATATCACGCAATAAAAAAAATTAAAAAAAAACCTACTTAACCTTCCTCCTAAATAAGAGTTTGAGGTACCTTCGGATTCAACTGCCTTGTTGGTCTAGTGGTTAGGATGTTCGACTGCGGCCGACGAGGCCCCGGGTTCGAGTCCTGGGTCGGGCGAAAATAAAGTACCTATTGGGTTTTTCTGACTAGAAATTCTCAGTACCTACTAGCCCAGAGTTAGGAAGATGGCGCTGAGTCATGATAATAGACTAACATGATAATAGTCGTTAAAGCCCCGCAACCCGCATTGGAGCAGCGTGATGGGTCTAAGCTCTAATTCCCTCTCTCCTAAAAGAGTGGAGGCCTGTGCCCAGCAGTGGGACGTTAATGGGCTGTAGTGGTGGTGGTGGTGGATAGTTACCAAGCCGTGGCGCACCTGGAGTAGGGCTCCAGCTAAAAATCAGCGCAGAATACTCTTGTAATATCTTATTGTAAGGCATCATGCATTATGCCACAGTAAACAGATACAACCAGTATGGAAACTACCTAGCAACGTTCGAAACAGCTCACTCACACAAACATGCGCATCTACGAGACCCATAAGCACGGGTCGCGGTGCCGTCAGTACTGAGTGCCGCGTCATTACGTGTCGTGGACGCGTGTTTGTGTGAGTGAGCTGTTTCGAGCGTTTCTAGGTAGTTTCCATACTGGTTGTATCTGTTTACTGTGATTATGCTGAGCTGATGCCTTCTTTCAGGTTGTGCCACACACGACAAGTGATGCCAGGGTGCCTCTAGGACTTGACCATGAGTTTAATGCTCAAGAGCTGGATGCGCCATGGTAACATTTAGGTACCTTAAGTTATTGTAATGTGTGGCACAATGGTGAGAATAAATAGATTTTCTTTCTTTCTTTCACCAGGACTACAAGTCTCTCCAGGACATTATCGCTATCCTGGGCATGGACGAGCTCTCAGAAGACGACAAGTTGACCGTCGCTCGTGCTAGGAAGATACAGCGGTTTCTGTCACAACCGTTCCAGGTTAGAACTTCTTTCCAGATCACTAGTCAAGATATTCTCTCCGATTACGATTGTGTAAGAAAATCGTAATCGTAAACGTTTGTTTGTTTGACAAACAAACAAACCGCCACCACTACAGCCCATTGACGTGCTACTGCTGGACACAGGCCTCCACTCTCATAGGGGAGAGGGAGTTAGAGCTTAGACCCACCACGCTGCTCCTATGCGGGTAGGCGGACATTAATGACTAATATCATGTTAGTGATAATAACCGGGACCGAAGGCTTAACGTGCTCTCCGAGGCACGGGGGTAAAGCACCGCCAACTTCCTAACTCCGGGCTAGTACTGAGAATTTCTAGTCGGAAAAACCCAATACTTAATTATGGCCCGACCCGGGACTCGAACCCGGGACCTCGTCGGCCGCAGTCAAACATGCTAACCACTAGACTAACGAGGCAGTTACGAGCAAACAAACGTAATTATAAATTCCTAAATCATTGTCTTGATCTCCCACTTATGAGACTCGGTGCTTGCGACTGCGCCAGGCAAGTAGTCGAATTTCCAGTGTACATTTTTAAAAAAATCATCTGTTTCCTCAGGTTGCGGAAGTATTTACAGGACACGTTGGGAAAATGGTGAAACTGGAGGAGACCATCAAAGGATTCAAAAGAGTAAATTATTATTATTCCCTACCAGATGATGATTTAGTGGCAACACTGGGGCCATCCAAAGCTCAAGGCTAAACAAAAAAAAACTAGTAAATTGTCCGTGTCGCGAAAGTCCCGCGTTCTTTTAAAGTCGCGGTCATAGAGGTAAGAAAAGAGCGGTCATAGTGCATAGCGCGGCACACAGCACGTCCGCATCGAGCGGCGCGATGATTAGAAGGAATCTTTATAGCGCTCTACTAAACTGCATGGTTCCAAGAGCGGTAGAAAAAGCTCCGAACGCTTTCTAACGCAACGCTTAATAAAACGCTCGTGAGAACGAGCCCTAATGGAACTATAATATATGTGTACACTAACTGATGCCCGCGACTTCGTCCGCGTGGATTGAGGTTTTTCGGTTCCTGCGGGAACTCTTTAATTTTCCAGGATAAAAAGTAGCCTATGTGTTATTCCAGACTATAGTCTATCTCTGTGCCAAAAAATCGTCGAAATCCGTTCAGCCGTTCTGGCGTGATTGAGTAAAAAACATGCATCCATCCATACATCCATCCATCCAAACTTTCGCATTTTTAATAGAAGTATAGAAGTATATTATTTTTTAATTTTTGTATAAAAACATACGACTACTAGCGGACTTCTTTCGTGTCAATGACTAAAATATAACACTTTACACTGAATATCGGGGATACTGACCTATTTTATTTTTAATTTTCCATCGTTTTGTTTCACAGATCTTGGCCGGTGAGCTGGACCATATTCCAGAAGCAGCCTTCTACATGGTTGGCACCATAGAAGATGTCATCGCCAAGTCCCAAGCTCTCGCGAAGAGCATATAACTTTTTTTGGTCCTTTAGTTTTGTTTATTGCACAAATAAACGTTAATTTGTAATGAAATGTTTTTTATTTATTTATACCTTAACAGTCAGTCCCGTAGCCCGTAGGTAACCCTAAAGGGGCTCAGAAATAATCTCTTGATCACTAAAACAAGGTTTATGGCACGACGAGGAGGAGGTCTGTTCGCGCTATTTCCAGGCACTTCTCAATGGATTTTCCTACGAACAATAGGCGGAAACTTCGAGATAGTTTCGGACAAGGTTAAAACTAAATATTTAATAGCGTGGACAGAGGTATAAGAGGGGGATATTTTATTCTCAATTATTATGTTTTAAAAACATTTAAAAAATGTGAGCCGTCAGATGTGAAACATCGAAATTATTTTGTACAATATGGCATGATGAAAAAATACAATATTACGAATTTTCTCCAGAAAATGATGACAGTTAAAACATTTATTTTCTTTAAATACAAAAATTGAGTGCGGCGAGAGAGATTGCACACAGTCGCTTGAGCATGGCATCTTGACATCGCGTCGCCACGTCTCACACACTAATACGTATTAATAGACTACGTATATACGCTACGCATATCATATCGACGCTGGAAAGCAAACACGTAGTAAACGACACTCTATGGTATTTTTTTTTATTGCATCGTTGGAATCAGTAAAAAAAACCACGTTGAATGGTGTATGTCAAGTTACCATCCGATTAATATTGTCAAAAATTGGATTTTTAAAACTGACAATTTTTTTTCTTTTTTGTACTTTAAAATGCTGTAAATAACAAAAAATCCTGCATTTTCTTTTACTATGTTAATTACGACAATTCATATCCTATAAAAATGTTAATCCTGTAACTTACATCATCTGTGATTCCAGCTCTATTGCGGGTTACTACATTTTTGCTGCTCGTGAATATTAATTATTTGCATTTACAGCATTTAGTGGGTGATATTTACTGAAATGCTGGTGTTTACGACACTTTATACGGTATCTGGTTCCTAAAGTTTTGATCTTTACACTATTTACAAGGAACCAATTTATGAGACAATTTTGTTTTACAACACTACTAAAGATTATAGGTTTAAAGCTGGCGCGGATTTACTACCTATGATCGGTGCCGACGGCGGTATTCCTTTGATGCTTACGCCGCGGTCGCCGCGTTTCAGTATGGGCTGAGTAGTCTAAGTGTGCCGACGTTTTGTAGTGCAGTGTATTATTTATGAAAAAACTGTGCGTGGTAACACGAAATCCAGTAAATGTAGTAAGTACTTGAATATTTTGATAAGATAAGTTATGTATTAATTTGCTTAAAACATGTTTTATTACATATCAATAATAAAAAATATTAGTGCATTTATTGCTCAATGAGTGTTAGGTAACTACCTATACTATAAGTTAAAACTGTCAAGGTTGTTATTTACACCCTTCAGTCAATCGTGTATTTTCATTAATGCATTTATTGTGAGGCATTGTACCTCAATACCTCAATGAGTGTTATGTAACTACCCATACTATAAGTTATAACTGTCAAGGTTGTTATTTACTTAACCCTTCAGTCAATCGTGTATATTACATTAGCATTATTAATTGATGCATAGAGAAGTTATTTAAGTAGAAGACAATGCACCAATTGTCTGGTTTCGTGTCCTAAGTCCTGAGTGAGTTTTGTGTGATAATGGCAATTACTACATAATATTATTACCACTGTTTAACTAAAATAGAAATATCAATACACTAAAACATATTATATGTTTTAGTGTATTGATATTTCTATTTATATAATAATTACTTATCATTGTCTTTTAGATGGCAGCGCAAATTGGGCAAATTGTGAAACGTATAATATAGAAGTAACAATAGAACATAACTCTGAAATCGACAGTAATGAAATATTGGATGGCGATGCAAAAAAAAGTTTGGAATCTGAATCAGATGAAAAACAGACAAGTGATGAAAAGGTATTTAAAGAAAAAGACAACATAGACACTGGTAATAAAGTTACGACAAAGAAAATATTAAACGATATTAAAATGCAAGGTGCTGTGTTTGTAGATACTAGTGATGATATAAGACCTGCCTCTGACACAGATCTTGCAAAATCTGAAGAAGAGAAAAATAAAAAGATTGTTAGACGATCGAAAAGAAAACTATGTTTTGATAAATCTTACCTAGATTTTGTCGAAGATGACCCTGATACTATTTTGCTGAATAACGCTTTTCCTTCAGAAGAATCAAGTCTGGAATTGAGTGAAAAAGAAGCGTCTACTTCAAGCGATTCTGAAAAAAACGAATCAAAACGAGGTAGGTTTATTAATTGATATTTGCTCTTAAGAAAGTAATTATTTGAATAGGATTCATATATTAACACGAAGGGAGAAATAATTGAAAGTAAATGTGTGAAACCAAATCCTTGTATTGGAGTTCAGTGTGGAAACAACTGCGGTAACGTTCCTGAGGATCGACGTCTTAATATTTTTAACCATTTTTGGGGTTTGAACAGCTACCAAAGACGAAGAGATTGGATAGTTCAGTGTGCTATTAGAAAATCAATCAAACGCCCGAGTAAAAATGCTGTATCAAACAGATCTCAATCATATGAATACTATATAAACGAAGGCGAAGGTAGACGAAAAGTATGCCAAAAATTTTTGATTGCCACTTTAGACGTCACACAGAGGTTCATGCTTTATACTTTAGACACGATGATTGACGGTTTTGCAAAACAAGACGGACGAGGAAGTGCTGGAGGTCGCAACAAAACATCTGATGATGTCATTCAAGACGCAAAAATTTTTATACTCGATCTACCTCTTTTGCCATCACATTACTGCCGCAGAGATTCTACAAAGCTCTATCTTCCGGAAGAATTCAAAAATGTGTCCAAACTATATCGTATTTACCAAGATCACTATGCAGGCAAGAAGATCATGTCGTTCAAAGTATTTTCAGGTTGGTTCAGGAAAACATTCAACATAGGTTTCCACGTCCCTAAAAAAGACAAATGTACATTGTGCGTTTCAAGCAAAAATTTTGATGTTAAAACTCGAGAAGAGATGGAAAAGTTAAAGCAGCATGAAAATGAAAAAGAAGAATCTTATAAAAGATTTATATTTCATCAGAAGCTAAATAGTATGGATAAAGGAACCATATGTGCTAGCTTTGACCTTCAAAAGGTTTTAAACACTCCTTACGGAGAGAGCATGACTCTCTATTATAGTCGTAAAATAGCTGTGTATAACTTTACAATATACGAAAGCAACACACAGCTAGGAATTTGTAATTTGTGGACAGAAGCGGATGCTAAAAGAGGTGCAAACGAAATTGCCACATGTTTGCTCGAGTACATCAAAAACGTTGACAAACGTGGCAATGTAAAACAGATAATATTGTACTGTGACTCGGCTTTTGGTCAGAATAAAAACAAAACTGTTCTGGCAATGTTGCGTTATGCATTATCTATTTCTGATAATATTGCCATTATTCAAATAAACTACTTAATCCCTGGGCACACATACATGCCGGTCGATAGCATGCATGCTACGATAGAAACTTCTGTGAAAAATTCTATTGTCTGGGCACCATCACAGTGGCCTACAATAATTCAATTTGCTCGAAAAAATCCCCAGCCATACGTTGTGAATGTTCTAAACGGAGAGGACTTTTCAGGGTTTGAAAATATTGTTGAGCACACGTTTAAAAAAACTCAGAAAATTCAAATCTCTAAAATATCTATTGTTACGTTCCGGAAGAAACAACCCGAGAAAATGTTCGTGAAAAACTCAATGTTACCGGATGCAGAAGTCAATGAAGTCACACTCAGTGCCTTGAATAATAATGCAAACCCGAAACAGAAGTTATACCCTTCAAAGTTACCAATTTGTCAAAAGAAATATTCAGATTTGAAAAAATTAGTTGATAAACTAGTGATTCCGAAAAGATTTGCAAAAGAATATTTAGACCTAAAAACCAACCCTAAAGTTAAGGATTGCTTACCTGGCACTGATGATGAAGATGATTGTTAAACGGATTGTTTTGATAGATTATTATTAAGCTCATCCTAAAACAGAAATAATAATTGATACTTAAAAATTTGATTGTTGTACAATAACAGTTTCTAAAACGAATCTTAATGATTTACTTCTATTTCTAGTTTATTATAATTAAGTAAAGCCAAAAGGATGAAGCGTTAACTGTTGATTTTGATTTTTGAATAAATAACTTTTAATTAGTTCCTAAATTACACAAGAGAAGACTGTTATGTTATTTATGTTTATTTGATTTACTTTCTTATTTTATTTTTTGTTTTCATTAAAAATACTAATTTTAAGTGTGTTGTGAATGTCAACAATTAAACTGTGATTGACCTATGTACAAAAATCAATAAATTTTAATACCAATTTGATTTATAATTATTATAATTATTTTAAACAAGTTTTGTTTTTAAACATTTTCAAAATATACTTAATTTTTTTTTATTGACTCTTACAGCAATATACCTATTGCGCATACTCAGTTAAGAAAAATTGCATTTAATGCTATCATGTTTTCAGGGTAACGACAAAAAATGCTATTTACAACGTACTAATGACAAAATATTCATTGATATTTTATTGTTATAACGTTGTTTTAGGTAACGTTACTTAAAGTAATATATGTTACTACATTTTCGATTTCCATAAAAAAGTGCATTTAGCATAGTTCCATACATATACCAAATTCATTTACTACATATTAATGGCTTCTAAAAATACTTTTCAAATGTAGTAAGACGCAAAATATTGTTTTCCAATAACTTAAGGATAATGCCGCTGAATGGGATTAATTAAGCTTAAAATTATTACTTTGGTGTCTAAAAATGGCAACTCTATGTCTATAAATTTGGAGGTTACGATTTTTTTTTTTTTTAAGAAAAAGTATTTTTGCTCTGGTGAACAATTTCGGTTTTGCAGGTTACTACGTGTTTGCTTTCTAGCGTCGATATATAGCGTGGCGATACGTCGCCACGGCCTGTATCGCCACGCCAACAATCAGGTTTACCCTCGCCTATAGATATTTCACATCAAAAGTTGGGTGGAATATCACTACTTAACCACACGAGTTCGGAGCCAAAAAAAACTTGTAGCATCTTGGACGCCAACGCGTCGACGGGTGGCGACGGCTGCAGAACTGGTCTCTGGGCTGCAGTTGCCTCTGCCGTTGGTAACGTGCCGCTCGTCTATATGAGTTAGCTCGCTAGACGCTAAGTAAAATCTATGCAAATTATTGTACAATAAAATAACAAAAATCTATCAAACATTTTATTCGCTGATTTTCAGACGGCAACATTTTTAACAGCAAATATAATATTCCTTCGCATATGCACCAATTTGGGTCAATTAACGGTTTTGGACGGTGATATTTTTTTCGGCACTCCCAAGCAAGGTTTATCCTTATTGGGCCGTATTGGATGAACAGGCAGCTTGCATCCTTCTTGAGGGCACACGACAGTCCGCTTCCTCTCTACCTTCGGAATAGGCCAGGAAGGTATCGGTACCCAAGGCTTGAAGTCTCTAGCGCACACCGCGTTGCCGACTTCATCGTCTCTGTATTGAATACTAAGAAATCCCAAAATATGGCTGAGATGCTTCAATTTTTTACATGCAATCTCCTTAGCCAAAGCTATGTAAGTATAAATCTGATCGTATCGTGAAGGCGGAGGAATCGAAATTTCAAGGTTCGATCTAAAAATTGCATGTATGATAAAGGGAATGAATTTCGCACAAGGATCCTTTTTCTGGGGTGGTTTACACGGGTTTGGACATTTCTCTTTCTCATTCTCCTTGGGTTTTGGCTTACATGGTGATGGGTGCATGGTGGTTTTCGGTTTACTTCTGTCTAAAGGTGTGAGGCAAGGTGGCTTCTTGGCTACTTCGGCTTCCGTTTTGACGGACTTTATTGTTTCCAAGCGATTTCGTTCCCTTACCCGCCTCAATAGCACTGAAAGGGGTACCGTTTCATCTGAAAGTGTCATATCTACATCCTTAATAGCAGAAGCTTGCACTCTCCCTTCTCTTTTTGGTTGTGGTTGGATTTCCTCTTCCCGTTTGGGTTGGACCATTTCTTTGCGATATGATTCTTCTATTGGCTCTGATTGGACAATCATATTGTGTAATTCTGCTTCTGGTTGGACAAGTTCCTCTCGAATATTTTCTTGTTTTCGCTTTGGTTGTTTAAGTACATGAGTAATACGCTCTTTCTCAACCAAATTATGCTTAGATTTACTAAGAACATCTTGATAATTTCCTGAAAAATCTGATAATTGTGGAAACGTTGAATAGTAGGATATGCTCTGTGACATAAGATTTTTGGTAGTTGACTCATCTGAACAGTCATCGTTTGTACTTTTAGGATCAAAGACTCCTGTGTACGTGACAGTACTATCACTAACTTCATATTCCACTTGTTGAATGCTAACACCCATAAAATAATTAAATTGATTCGTTGGAAAATATTCGTCAGGTTCTTGGTGCGAAGAAATTGCCGTGTCTGTCCGCATTTCATCAGATCGCTTATCCTGTATTTGACCAGCTTCACTTTGTATAGGATTCCCAAAAGGATCTGTTGGCGTAGGCGTTGACGTTGTCAGTACAGTTTGAGTAGCGTTTTCAAGTGGATATTCTTCCATTGTAGCTGAGGGTCGTGCTGGTTTAGTATTGGTTTCTGCTGAAGAAAGTTCACTTGGTACCATATTATTAGGACTAATATTTCCAAATGCTTCATGCTGTGCCGTTAGCACATTTTTGTATTCAAGTAATTTTGAGACATCAGATTCAGACAAAGCGGATGTCTCTGCGGATTTCGAACAGGAATCAATTTCTGGTAATGGTTCAACAGCATTAGTTGTGGCAATTTTACGATCTTCAGCTGCTCCTTCTTCAATGTCTTTCGCCTCAATGCTTAGTGCATGTTGTTCGATGTTTTCAGATTCTTCTTCTCTTTTTAATATGACCTCTTCGTTCATTGGGGCATTAATTTCAGTTTCTCCTATAATCTCCGCAGTAGAAGATTCTTGTTCTGGGGCTTCATTAAGTTGTAATTCTTTCAGTAAAACGTTCTCTTTAGCGGCATATTGATAAAAAGGAATTGCTTGCATATCATAGGGATCCAAAACAGCGGGAATATCGAGTAAAATATTTTTAACGCCATCGGGTGAAATTTTTCTATTAAATTCGTTTTTATAATCTCTCGTGTCTGAAGTAACTATGGGAACTGTATCTAAATGAAACGGGTGAAAATTATCTAATGTCATATCAGTATCTGTTAAGCCTTTTATTTCGTTACGGAGAACTTGTTCGAGATGCGTGTCTGAAATGTCAAATACAATATTGTTGTTGTCTTTGGTTTTGTCTTGAAATATTTGGCTAAAGTATTTTTGAGAAGAATCATCCTTCGGCAAATCAAATTTCACTGAATTAACTTGGGATATGTTCTTCAACTCTTTGAGCAAAATTTGATCAATATCACCATCTGGCTTTCCGAGACATTTTTTTGCTAGCTCATCTAAGTTAACTTGCTCTGGTTGATCCGAAAAATGGTCTGAGTCGGCTTCGCTTATAGATAGGTTGGGAGAGGATTCATTGCCCAAAACTTTTGGAGAAACATTAAATCCTTCAATTTTATCAACACCAGCCTCAACATGTGGCGTTTCGTCAACACGGTCAATTTTCTGAGCTAACTTTTCTTCTTCTATTTTGGCCGTAGTGGCTTGAACATTAGCATTTTTTTCTAATTCTGATCGTTTTGGAGTACTAACATTATCTTTAGCAATATTAAATGTATGCTGAGCTAATTTTTCTATTTCTAATTCTGCTGCAATAGCTCGATTTTCATCCTTTTGTAGTGCTTGAGATACTGACAGAGTAGCAGTTATGTCTTTGTCTTCTTCTGTACGAATGTCGACCAATGGTGTCTTGTCAATATGAACGATTTCCTGAGCAAATTTTTCTTGTTCTACATTTGCTGCAGCAGCTTTAAGTTCAGCTTTTTGTAGTGCTTCTGATACTTTTGGTGCATTAATCTCTTCGACATGTGGTGTTTTGTCAATATGGACAATATTATGAGCCAGCTTTTCATCATCTCTTGTCCCTGTGGTCGTTTGAACGTTAGTATGTTGTAACAATGCTGAAACTTTTGAAGTACCCGGCTCTTCGACTTTGGCTCCATCAATCTCTATTTGTGGAGTCTTGTCGATTTGGACGACATTTTGAGTGAGCTTTTGAACCTTTTCTGTGTTTGTTCCAACGTTAAGATTTTCCAGTGGCGTGTTATTATCTGTAGCTCCATCAGTCTGAACATTTGGAGTCTTGTCAGTGTGAATAGTATCATGAGCTAGCTTTACTTCTTCTATCTTTGCTGCAATGGATTGAACATCAGCGTTTCGTATTTCTTCCCCTTTAACTTTTTGTTCAATTTTATCATTTCCGAATATTTTTGAAATGAAAGATTTGCTTTTATCTTCACCTTTACAAAGCTTGATTTTATCTTTTGGTAGTGATTCAGTTGTTATATTAGTTTCAGGTAACACGGGTGTTTTTTCGGAAAAGCATTGGTCGATTATAGCCTTCCGTTTTGTATAACCATCATCTTTGGATCCCGAGTCAGTACTTTTATACTTTTTGTGTATTGCCTTACTGAAATAATCGATAGAACCTAAAAAAATCAGATACATTTAGTAAAGTAAGTATGTATATGAAACTTAAAATCAAATTGTGATCGTTAAAGATAAGGTCTTTGGGTGAAAGAACGTTTAACTAGTCAAGATTTTCCTTTACGTGATTCAGTAGGTAGTTCATGAGCTCATTCATCTTGCAAGGCTTAACGCAATTTTGACAACCTCTCTAGCGTAGGTATCCTGGTTCGACTCCTAGCTAGATCACTTTATGAGCTAAAATATTTAAACTTACACGTATCGATATCCTTTTTAATTGTTTTAGTCTCTTTTAATATTTTTGGTATTAATGCAGCCGCGTAAACATGTTTCAGTTTTGATATTATTATTCGTAGCATATTGAAAATATCTAATTATACATAAGAA
Organism: Erebia ligea; assembly: GCA_917051295.2. NCBI lineage: Eukaryota > Metazoa > Arthropoda > Insecta > Lepidoptera > Nymphalidae > Erebia > Erebia ligea. The sequence continues at coordinate 6,757,227 of OU785243.1, read as the reverse complement.
AATTCTACATTATTTGTATGTAAAAGAAAAACACTTGAATTTGGCCATATATTTTGATTTGAAGATATTTTTCTTGAAATTCTTCTTTCTATTTTATTGACAGCAGTTTAATAATCAAAAAAGAGATTTGTTAGAAGAATTTGGCCAGCATTTGTAGGTAGGTATTATATTTAGAATCTGTAGTACAGATGGGTAACTCGGGAGAGATTGATAAAAAAGATATGTATCAATCCGTTTCCATTAATCACTCTTTGTATCCGTTCACATCCGAATGTATCAGTGTATCACTGTATCTTTGACTAACTAGCGCGCGCTAGATGCACTCGTGTCTCGTTCTATTAATACCACCAACAAGGTAAATACAAGCGTCTCTTTCGCACCTCCGTATTTGAAATCGTCTGTTGCGCTTTGACATCTCTTTCGCACCTCCCTCGCATTGACCATTATAAATTGACATACGTCGGCACGAAAGGTAAATTGATAACTCTATTACTGGTGCGTAGGGCTCAAAGCCCATAAGCGGTACGTGTACATTTAGGTTTTATACTGGTTTTAAGAGTACGTGTATTTGCCTTTAAAAAGTTTTAGTGAACTATGTAAACTAATTTCGGTCATAATCGTTAGGATCTATTCTGGATTAAAAAAAAAGTTAGGTACCGCGACTGTCTAAGTGGGTGGTGTGCGAAAGCGTGAGCTACTGATACATAAGGGCAGTATATATAATGTACTCTGTGCATAAGGGTATAAAGATACAAAAGAGTGATACATATCCCAGTGATCGAAAGCTAACTATTTTTTCTTCGTGATACATTTTTCCCATGTCTAATCTGTAGGCATATTTAAAAAAAACATTGGGGATTTAGTTCAAGTGGATATTCTTTTTGCAAGTATTGCATTGCTTGCGGCTTTATAATCTAATATATAAAAATAAGTCGGGTTTTCCTTCCTGACGCTATAACTCCAGAACGCACGAACCGATTTCCACGGTTTTGCATTCGTTGGAAAGGTCTCGGGCTTCGTGAGGTTTATAGCAAAGAAAATTCAGGAAAAATTTCAACAGAAAAGCGGGAAAATCTTAAACCACGCGGACGAAGTCGCGGGCGTCAGCTATTATTTTGGAAATAAAAACTATTCATTTTTTAAATTAAGAATAATCATGAAGTTAGTTGATAGTTAATAGATAGTAAAGTTGATAGTGTATACGCGTCCTTATTGTTCAGACAGTGCTCAGGCGCTAGTGTAAACCAATGGTGTAAAATAACGAAACGTCACTTCGTCAAATGCATGAAAATAATAAAGATGGCCGAAGAACAGGTGAGAATCAAAATATTACCATTTTTCAGTGATTTTAACATAATTAAAAGCTTAGAATCCCTGTCGCACATTTTCGAACACCTGTAACTAGGTCTGCTATATAATTTTTGTGCGTTACCATTTAAAAAAATGTGTTTTGTTACCATTTGTTTTTGTCGACTTCGGATGGCGTATTTTATAGACTTTGACTGGATATTTTCTAATAAATAATTATTTGGGTTTTAGGGTGTGTCAAAATATTTGTTTATTATGCTTTTTAATTGTTACTAACTAATTAATTTACCGGCACATTGGTTATAGGTGTTGACAATAGTTACCCTTGAAATGAGACAGTGTTCAGTAATTTGTAAACACTGGACGATTTTACGCTTTCTATTAAGGTTAACTTCCTGAAAACTGAAACAAGCACTTTTTTTAGTGTAAATTAAACTGTTCTTAATTCGTATGTTGTAGGTACATTAAGTATTGATATTGGCTTACAAAAATTGGACGAAACTATGTCCTATTGCATCATAAAATGGTGTTTTCTGCAATTGTTGTTTAGAGAGCTTAAACTAGGTACTGAAATTAAAAATAGAATTGTATAGAAACTGAACTATGAGTTTAGAAACCCCCCCTGTACATCTTAACCTTACGAGTAAGCCAGCGTCTGTTTTAGCCTTTGTCAGCATTTATTACCAACTAAGACCAAAATCTCAGGTAACTAGTAATTTTCAAATGTTTATTGTAAGCAAATGAGTAGTCAGGTCACTGATTACATCTACCTGTGTACATCTGCTTTCAGAAAGAGAATTTCAGTGCTTTGAACGAAATGAACGCAGATGTTGCAAGCATCATTTAATCTATACGTACTAATATTATAAAGAGGTAAAGTTTGTGAGGTTGTGGAGGGTAATAACTCAACCGATTTTGAAAATTTTGGTACCAATAGAAAGCCACATTATTTGTGAGTGTCATAGGCTATATATTAACCGGAAAAATTAGGGAGTTCCCGTGGGAATTTAAAAAACTTATTTCACGTGGACGAAGTTGCGGGCATCTGCTAATTAGTAATATTATAAGCCGCTACATATTTTGTCCTCGACACACAATGTGGCCAATTCCATTTGACACAATTTCTATACTAAACTTAAATGACAGCTCTAAATCATGTTCTGTCCCTTTCCGCAGGGAGTATATGTACAATATACTTAATGCTCTCACTTTAGTCTAGTTTAGATATCGTGGGATGACAAGTAAAACTCATTAATTGCATTTGTAGTTAATTAAAGATAATGAGGTTTTAAACTTATTTTGTTATTAAAAATCAGATTTTAGTTATAGATCTTTGAATTTGTGGTGACTGTTAGAATAACGGATATCCTACAAAACCTAAAATAACTTTTATTAAAAAAAGTTTAATTATACTAGTTATTTATAAAAATGTACTTAATGAGTTTTACCTGCTTTGAGTTTACTCATGTATAGGCATTTAATGAAACAATAAATGCTATTGTATTAAAAAGAGACATATTTTATCATTTTAATTTTCATCACTTTCATCACTATCATCAAACGACGGTTCAGGCACACCATCTGATGCACCACTCGATGATGGTAAACTTTTAAACCATCTTCTTTCTTCTTCTTTCTTGTTGATGCGGCTTTGCAGGGCTCTGTGACGAGACCCGGTATCACTTTGACCGTTGCCGATCTATTGTGATCGCCACTATCTAAAGTTCCCGATCAATACTTTTTTTTTTGTTCCAATACTACTTGCTGCTAGGAACAGCAGCATCTTCTTGGCCGGGATATTCTTTGCCTCCTCTGGTTCCACTAGGTGCTTCCCAAGGAGGAGGCTCCGTTTATGCATTAACGCGGGGCAGTTGCAGATGATGTGCAAAGGCGTTTCTACAGCCTCACGGCAGAGCCTGCACACATCTGTGTCCTAAGCCTAAGGTTGAACATATGTCTGTTCAGCCCACAGTGCCCCGTCAGTGCCCGCGCTAATATGCATAAGTTTTTCCTGCTAAGCGCCAGTGCCGCTGAGGCAGCCTTCTTGTTGAAGGATTTTACTAGCGCTTTAGAGTGATTCATTCCTGGTAGTGCTCGCCAGCGAATCAATGTATCGTAATAGCAGTAGGTCAACAGGGTAAGGTTGGCTAGGCTCCTAGGTATGCCGCACACAGGCTCAGGTCCAGTTTGCCGCTCCCTAGCTCCTAGATTTGCGAGTTCGTCGGCCTTTTAGTTGCCGTCAATACCGGCATGCCCGGGGACCCAACGGAGGATCACCTTATTTCCGTTGGCTAAGGTGTTCAATAATTGCCAGCAGTTTTCAACCAGCCTCGAGTTGAAGACCACCGAGGACAAGGCTGAAAGAGCTGCTTGGCTATCCGAATGGATATAAATTGTTTTATTGACGGTGTTGCTTTGCAGAAGGGTTTCCACACATACAATTATGGCATACACCTCCGCCTGGAATATAGAGGCATAGTTCCCAAGGTTCCGATGTAGTCGCACCTTGGGGCGCTCTCCATAAACTCCACAGCCCACGTCACTGCCTGACTTGGATCCATCGGTAAACCACTTTTGGCTGCCCGGTCTCCAAGTCATTTGGTTTTTCAACCATTTATCCCTTTCGGGAATTTCCACGGAGTAGTACCTCTGGAAGTGATATTTTGGGATCATGCTGTCAGACGGCATCCCCAAAATAGGTATCTCACGCACTGAGTCAAGGAGAGATCTCATTGCCTGTGATAGCCAGTTAACCTCTCTCCGGCTGACGATCCTGTACATGCTGACCTTCGCCTCCTTTTCCAGATAAATGTGAAGGGGCGGCAGGTTCAGTAAAGCGTCCAGGGCAGCTCCTGGAGAGGTGCTCATGGCTCCTGTAATAAGCAGACCAGCAGTTCTTTGAATGCTGCTTAGCTTGCTTTGTGTAGTCTTCTGAGTCGTTTTTCTACTCCAGACCACGGAGGCGTACGATAGTGTCGGCCTCACAATGGCGGTGTAGAGCCAGAGGGCTATTTTGGGTTTGATTCCCCATCTAGCCCCCGCTAGCCGACTGCAGATACCAAGGGCTTGTTTTGCCTTGTTGGTAATACCTTTCACATGAGGGTTCCATGTAAGTTTTTGGTCCAGGGTTACCACCCCTAGATACCTTACCTCAGATGAGAAGGGTATTTCTTTACCATTCAACCGGGGCGGCACAAGCTTGTCAAGTTTGCGTCTTTTGGTGAATGGAATCAACACGGTCTTATCCGCATTAACATTCAACTCGTTTTCATTGCACCATTTTTCAATGGTGCAGAGTGCCTTCTGCATAAGATGGTACCTTGGCAGCTACCTCTCACAGTGACTACCAGGTCATCAGCGTAGCCCTGGGCGTCAAAGTGAAGGTCAGCTAGCCTATACAGCAGTTCATCGACTGCGAGGGTCCACAAGAGGGGCGAAAGAACTCCTCCCTGAGGACAGCCTCTGGTCGTTAGCACTTCTGACGAGGAGTCGTTTAGCTCAATTTTGGCTATTCGGTTGGAGAGCATCGCCTCTACCCATCTTATAGTGGTAGGGTCCGCCATTTTCCTGGCTAGGCCTTCCACTATTGTGCGGATGGGAGTATTATCGAAGGCGCCCTCAATGTCAAGGAATGCCGAGAGGGCAATTTCCTTGTCTTCCAGTGCCTTTTCAACCTTATCCACCAGGTTTAGCAGGGCGGTTTCCGTAGAACGACCTGTTTGCACAATAATTATGGGCTCATAAAACCGCGAAAATTGACACAATAATTAATGGTGACATTGACGTTGAGCGTTGGTTGACGTACAGTTAGTGACGTAAAGAAGTGGTCCGGCCGCATTATGTTGCCAGCACAAAGTCATTAAATACAAAATGAACTTTACCTGCCGGAATTTTTTTCGAAGCAGTATATATGATGATAATTACATTTTTTTAAATGGCAAAAATAGGAAAGTACGTACTTGGTGACTTTTTCTTGTAAACGTTTATGCAAAAATAATGAACTTAGTGAATAAAAGTCATTCTTCCCAAAAACTGTACTTAGTGAGTTTTTCTTGTCACCCCACGATATGGTGTATAACAGAATCAGGGGCAGTGAGGTAATTTTCATTGTACGCCATCTCCTTACTAAAATGACAGCTCTATTTTTATTGCTATCCCGTTCATAATACTCCCAGCGGAAAGGGGCAGCAATAGATTTTGAGCTGTCATTTTAGTTTAGCAGAATTGGTCACAATGTCAAAACTCCATATACCGTCCAGGTGGCTTGCCATTCACATACTTAGTTGTAGAAATAATATTCATCTTGTAGCTTGATATTTTTTTTAATACCACCACCCTTGACTGTGAGCTCATCTGGTGGTAAGTGATGATGCAGTCTAAGATGGAATCGGGCTTACCTGTTAGGGATATGGCAGTAATGTTAAACCCATACCCCTAATCAGTTTCTACACCTTTATTTAATCGTATGGCGTTTACATATAGGCGTTTTTATAAAGAGAACGCTTATTTCGCCTGCATGTTCGTCGCTCGATTAGCACCACCCAGGGGACACGTGCAGGGAGGTAGAAGGTAGTTCCTGCGGACGTGAGCGATGGGGCATCCCCCAACAGTTTCTACACCATTGTACCAGAACGCTAAAATGCTTGGTGGTACGATACATCTTTGCTATTAAGCTGGTAACTTGCCACAGCAAAAGCCTCCCGCTACACAAACTTAAAGAAATATTCAGGTAGTATAGAATAACAATGGTTTAAACCTGATGTTTTTATTATTGATAGATTATATTTTGGTGTGCGATTCACAGATTTCTTGCTTAGTTTCAGCCTTTAAAACTTTTGAGAGTATGGATTTTTGTCGTCGACCGTACATTGTGATGTATTTTGAATATTAAAGTTAAACAAACGCTTGGTATTTATAATACAAATTGCCAATATAATTATAAACTGGATGATGTCTGCAACTTCGTCCGCATAGATTGAGATTTTTGGTTTCCCGCAGGAACTCTTTGATATTTCTGGGATAAAATGTAGCATATGTGTTAATTCAGGTTATAAACAATCTCCATTCCCAGCCAAATCGGTTCAGATATTGCCATGTGAAGAAGTAATACATCCAAACTTACTTTAACAACATACAAACATTCAAACTTTCACATTTATAATAATAAGTAGGAAGCAGGATGTGAAAGTTTTGTATGTTTGTTTGTTTCACCTTCACTCCACAATTTCTGAACTGATAAGGCTTAAATTTTGAATGTAGATAGCTTATATAACCTGAACTAGCGTTTGCCCGCGACTTCGTCCATATGTAATTAGGTTCTTAAAAAAGTTTGAATAATTTGTGAAAAACGTAAAATCCTGCATTTTTCCCTGAAAGTACAAATACTAAGTTCCATGGATATAACTTGAACCGCCTATTGAACCTCCTTGGAGGTGGAATTCGAAAATGCCCTGCTTGGTACACCTCTAGGGGGTCAACGAATATTCTCTCAAAATTTCTACATTCAGCGGTTTGGGCTGTACATTGTCTGTCAGTCACTCAGGACAAAGACTTTTATAGCTGTTATTGATTAACAAAGGTTACATTTTATCCCTTTATTTATTCCCATGGGAATCAAAAACCTTAATCAACACAGACAAAGTCGTGGCCATCATCTACTGACCAGTAAGTCTTCACCTCATCGACTTTATCAGGAATGCAAAGTCCTTACGGTGCGTCAATTACGTATTTTAAAACTAGCTCTTAAAGCCCATCGGTCAGTAATTTCGTCAAAAGAATACAACATGTTACTAAAACGACGTGTATTTAAGATTCCTTTACCCAAAATTAAATCCTGTTTCGCTAGACGATTTAGTCCTTACGCAGAATCATTTATTTACAATAAATATTATAAATGCGAAAGTGTGTTTGTTTGTTGGTTTGTTGGTTTGTCCTGCAATCACGCCGCAACAGAGCAAGGGATCGGCCTGATTTTTGGCATGGGTATAGTTGAGAACCTGGAGAGTGACATAGGTTACTTTTTATCCCGGAAAATTAAGGAGTTCCCGAGGGAATCAAAAAACCGAAACCACGCGGACGAAGTCGCGGGCATCAGCTAGTTTACAATAAAGTAGTTACCGCATGCGACATTAAGCACTGTTCCGAAAAACAAGCAAAAGCAAAAATTTTTTCATCATACCTATTCGAAAAACGAGTATTGGCTTCAGAGGATAGCGGGAGCAAAATGTAATTTTTAGGCCCATAGGACTTCTCATTTCTCTGTTCTGATTGGTCCGCGTTCGTGCTTCTGATTGGTACTTAAACGTATAGGTAATGTCCATACATAGTAGGTTGATACTCCTAGCTTTTTCTCATACGTAATGATGAAAAATAGTGTGTGTCACTCGGGGCCCATTTTTTTGTTCTCGGGCGGCGTATATTGAATTCCTCGCTACGCTCAGGATTCTACTATAGAATCCTTCACTTCGCTCTGAATTCAAAATAGCGCCCTCGGGGAACAAAAATTTTCTTTGGCCCCATATAACACAAATAACTATACCATGGCTCGCTTCATTGGATTACGACGCAACGGAAAAACTTTTCTTACACTTGTCATCAGGGCATTCATCATTTTTCATTCATTTTTATTTATTGTTAGTTAGATATTATGTTATTTTAAAAATGCACCAAAAATCTCAATGTTAAAATACCGAGCGACAATTTCGTACTGTGAATCTTTCTTTGTTTAATGCGACATAGGTACCCACGATACAGGATTACCTTGTGGGTACCATAGGGCATAAGGAGAAATTGTCACAGTTGTTTTTGGAAAATAAACATTTTTCATTTTCATTTTTCATTTCAAGTTGGACACTAGACACATATTGTAATAATTGAAAAAAACTAGAAGTTCAATTCGCTATAATCCGCCACAAAAGGTAAATCTATGTGGTACAGTGCGTATGTTGAACTTGCAGCCCGCGATATTCTCCACACCGCAAAAATCTTCCAAAAAATACCCTCAACGTATGTTTCACTCCGACACCAGAACATCTTCAGGAGATGTTGACTCTACAATGCACAATGTGAATGTTATGGACTTCCGCAAAGTAACGCCTGCTTCTATCCAATACATGTAATAATATTACAATATAAAATAATAATATTAAATATTGACATTTCAGGAGGTGATCCAAATAGAGCTTCTGTGTAAGCAGCTGTACGAGTCTCAGGACCCAGTCGTACGCGATCAGGCTGAGATTGCTGTCGTCAGGTTCCAGGTAAGGTGGTGCGGCTTACTCCATTGCACATCATCTCTAAATTGACAGCGTCAAATAGGAGTTTGACGACCTCCGTGGCGCAGTGTGTAGCGCTGTTGTATTAACGTGCGGAGGGCCCGGGTTCGATCCCCGGCAGGGTCAATTTGGGAATTTATAATTTCTGAATTTTCCCTGGTCTGGCCTGGTGGGAGGCTTCGGCCGTGGCTAGTTACCACCCTACCGGCAAAAACGTGCCGCCAAGCGATTTAGCGTTCCGGTACGATGCCGTGTAGAAACCGAATAGGGGGATGGGTTTAATATAACTGCCATGCCCCTAACTGGTTAGCCCGCTACCATCTTAGACTGCATCATCACTTACCATCAGGTAAGATCACAGTCACGGGCTAACTTGTAGTGGATAAAAAAAAATACCGTAGATCTACAAATCCGACGCCGAAAATGGAACTGAATTGGAATCATGAATATTTGTATATGAGCTTTTGCTCATCCAACTTAAAAAATGATGAATACATACATACATAGGCTACTTTTTATCCCGGAAAATTAATGAGTTCCCGCGGGAATCGAAAAAACTTAGTCCACGCGGACGAAGTCGCGGGCATCAGCTATCTTATATAATATGAAATGTTTAGGGGTAGAATTTCCAGAAATGGTTACACCTCCCCAGAGCAGTTTTCTTATAATTGGGAGATTACTGATTCGATTGGTATCGATAATGAAGTTTCCTCCAATTAAAATTTTTCAAAAAATATTCAATATGCGTCGGTCCAGTTACAGTTTGTTCGACGTTTCTGATACGAACCGCCACGGCGTGGAACACCCTCCCAGCGCACGTGTTTCCTGCCACGTATAACTTAGGTACCTTCAAGACAAGAGTGGATAGGGCTATTATTAGGGTTCTGTAGCCAAATTTGGCAAAAACGGAACCCTTATAGATTCGTCATGTCTGTCTGTCTGTCTGTCTGTCTGTCTGTCTGTCTGTCTGTCTGTCTGTCTGTCTGTCTGTCTGTGTCTGTCCGTCCGTATGTCACAGCCACTTTTTACCGAAACTATAAGAACTATACTGTTGAAACTTGGTAAGTAGATGTATTCTGTGAACCGCATTGAGATTTTCACACAAAAAGAGAAAAAAAAACAATAAATTTTGGGGGTCCCCATACTTAGAACTGAAACTCAAAAATTTTTTTTTCATCAAACCCATACGTGTGGGGTGTCTATGGATAGGTCTTCAAAAATGATATTGAGGTTTCTAATAGCATTTTTTTCTAAACTGAATAGTTTGCGCAAGAGACACTTCCAAAGTGGTAAAATGTGTGTTCCCGTTGCGACGTGATTGAAGGACAAACTAATAAACCAACAAACAAACACACTTTCGCATTTATAATATAAGTATGAAGTATGATTCATCTTCTAAGTTCTAGGCAAGCGCGTTCCAACCTAGACCTCATCATTGCTTTGCACTAAGCATGATTTTCGTCAATATCACAATTAAAAAAAAAAACTTCTAAATACTCAGGAGTCTCCAGACACGCTGAGCAAATGCCAGGCTCTGCTGGAGAGGTCCAACTCGAGTTACTCCCAGCTGTTGGCTGCCACAACACTCGCCAAGCTTATTAGCAGGTAAAATTACATGATCTTTATACAACACACGCACTTCTCTTTGCGTCGTATTCGTCATTGCTGAGGGTCGCGACCCCATCCCATTAATCACAATGGCAGGGGTTTTCTTGGGATAGTTAATCGTTAGTTTAAAATAGTTATTCAACATAAAACTAACAGGGGACGTGGATATTACGACTTTTGGGAGATCCTCCATTTGATAATCACTAAAAAAGAATTTATTATAACTATACATAATATCCGGATAAACTCAAGTGTTCTGTCGGAAAAATGCCCGGCTAGTTTCACACACACACACACACAACACGTGACACAACACAATATATAAAATATAAATAAATATAAATATAAACACGTGACGTGACAGAACACGTGAGTTTATCCGGATATTATGCATAGTTATAATGAATATCACTCACGATAGTTTAAACGTTAAAAAAATAATTTATTTGAACAGTTGTCCAATACCCAATTGGTTGCAAACTCAGCTTCGTGCTGGGTATTGGCAGCAACACTCAGCGCTGATTTTCAGTTTGCTCCAGACAAGCAAAAGAGGATCGTCTAGTTGTAAAATTTCATACAAAAAGCGATAACGTTTTTCTTCCCGTAAATGTTGGCCAATTTTCATAATTTTTAGAAATGTTGCAGATACAATGAAGAACTATGCTCGTACGTTTTAATTTTAAAGAAATATTGCTTATGTTAAAAGTTATTAGCGTCTAAATATCCATATTTTTGACCTAAAAACTTCCTCGAGTATTTTAATTTTTTTAATTTAACTAAACAAAAATACTAAAAAAATAAAACGTACGACCCAAGATTAAGGTGTACTGAATCTAATGAGACCAAAATTGTCTAATTTCGTAAACGTTTGGGGGGGTAAAAACGTTATCACCCGAAACAATATTTCAAGAATAAAATGTAGGCATATGCCTACTGGACTTGCAACTCTCTCTATCGCACAATACGGAGAAGGCAGCGAAGCGTTGTGAAACAGATAGCATTAATGAAAACACCTACTCGCGTCGCGTTTCGTCATTAGACGATCCTCTTAACCTAAAATGCGCCGCCCGACACGCTATTACCAAAAATAGTTGGCCAAAATAGCCGTAATAATAATAATGTTTATATTTTTGTAGGGAATTACATTAATTTTTAAGGTTTTATATTGTGTGTGTTGTACTAACAAATTGAGCCCTAGTTGCTTGCTTCAAATAAAGAGTATTTATTATTATTATTATTACAATACTAGCTGATGCCCGCGATTTCGTCCGCGTGGATTGAGGTTTTTCGGTTCCCGCGGGAACTCTTTAATTTTCCGGGATAAAAAGTAGCCTATGTGTTATTCCAGACCATAATCTATCTCTGTGCCAAATTTCATCCAGATCCGTTCATCCGTTGGAGCGTGATTGAGTAACAAACATACATCCATACATCCATCCGTCCAAACTGTCGCATTTATAATATTTATTTGATTGATTATAATATGACCCCGGGGCTCAAGCTAGCGGAAGAAAGTTTATTCAAATTCAATTCAAATTCAAATGTTTTTTATTCAAATAAACTTTTACAAGTACTTTTGAATCGTCAAGTGAATCTACCACTGGTTCGGAATGCCATTCCTACCGAGAAGAACCAGCAAGAAACTCGGTGGTTGCTCTTTTTAAATAGTTCATTTACAATTATTAATGATATCAATGTGTACATAAGTAACCGCTGTCCTTAGCATTGCTGGAGCGATCAAATCCAAGCTCCTCTATCATTTACATAATCTTCAACAGTGTAACGTACGTATATTTTTGTTATTATTATTAAACTAGCTGATGCCCGCGACTTCGTCCGCGTGGTTGAGGTTTTTTTGATTCCCGCGGGAACTTCTTCATTTTCCGGGATAAAAAGTAGCCTATGTGCTATTCCAGACTATAATCTATCTCTGTGCCAAATTTCATCCAGATCCGTTCATCCGTTGGAGCGTGATTGAGTAACAAACATACATCCATACATACATCCATCCATCCAAACTTTCGCATTTATAATATTTATATGGATAACTTTATTGCATAAACAATAGAACAATTTACAAAGGACATATATTATAATAAAAGTAAAAACAAAAGGTGACCTTATCACTAAAGTGATCTCTTCCAGGCAACCTACACTAATGAACCAATTATTACTGTGAGACGGGAAATTGCTCTATATAGAATTATAAATGCATACATAAACATCTATATTCAAATAGGTACACACTACTACTAAATAAATATTACATACTTATCAAATAAATAAATAAATACAAATATGCAATACATACATACAAACATACATACATACATACAAATATTATGTCGTACATTTTGTTACGCTTTCAGGTCCACTACAAGTTTCACAGTGCAGCAGAGGCTCGACATACGCAACTATGTGCTCAACTATCTCGCGACCAGGCCCAAGCTTGCCAATTTCGTTGTCCAGGTAATGTCAGATTGATTTATAACAAACTTGTCCAACCATTTAGGTATTTTACTTTTGACATACGCACGCCTATAAAGTGTCATAATTATTGACAGGCAACCATCATTGACTTACCAATACCATAGACGCACCATCGAAACGCAAAAAACACTGTACAAAAATTGTACACGAATAGATATTGTGAACAATTTTCGCCTCAGACGCGCATGAGTACACTAGGCGACAAAATGTCGTATGTGTTGAATTGTTATTACAAAATTGAACCCTAAATATAAAGTTATATGGTTGGTTTTTGTGAACCGTTTGGTGTCTCTTTGGTGTCTCAGTCTAAATTATCTATAGCTGTGTTCGTTTAAGTGATTGTGGACGCTTTTTGAGTATTAATTTGTAGGTAATGTTGTATCCTTAGTCGGTAAATCGATGGCAACCATCGACTAAAAAATGCGATACTCCATAGACGCATATCGTTTCTTACGTGAAGCGACGTGCCCTTTTATCCGATATTTCGTAACTCGTATATTCATCTAGTAATTACACGTACGACTTTCCTTTTCAAAATAGTCACGGAGATCTAACACAAGCTTTCTTGATAGTTCTTTAAGCTTCATACATCTTTGGCGATGGATGGTTTCTATGACCTGACGGATTCATGTATATTTTATTTACAGTACTGTTGTTTAAAAGTAAGGCATTAAAGTTTAATTACGAATGCAGTATATTTATATTTGAGTCCTTTTGTCTTTGTAACAACGCGAGCATGGGGCAGCGAGGTGTCGGTGACGCGAATCCACAAGTTTACCACCTACCAAAAAGTGCTCAACGCGGCTAAAGAAGTTTTCACTTCAAAAAATAAACATATGATGGTGGGTTTCAGGCGCTGGTGTCACTATTCGCGCGTATCACGAAGCTGGGCTGGTTCGACACGGTCAAGGAGGAATTCGTTTTCCACAATGTCATGAACGACGTCTCCAGCTTTCTGCAGGTCAGTAAAAAAAAAACTATATGCCTTGCGGTACGATAGTAGAAAGGTACACTCACACATGGCCCAAGAGCTGGTGACTAATTTTGGGAAGGTTCTTTTGGCAAGCTAAAATTGTGCAAAATTATAATTTCGTCAATAATTGGCAAATCCAGACCTGCCAGTCTGGTAGAGCGTTTGAGGTTATTTCGTATGTCGTACTCATTTGAAAACTTTATTCACGTCTGGGAATTGTTTAAAACCGCATAATTTGTCTGGCGATTTGCAGGTATTATTGAAATTACTCAATAAATACGTGATTGAAATTTCAGATTGCCAAAAGTATATTTTTTGGAAATTTTAATAAAATATTTTTCAAGAGATCTGGTAATACTTTATAACCGACAAAAACGTCTGGGGGTCTACTCTCTTTCTCCAAAACGAAACTTCGCAAACAAACGAACGAAATTTCGTTATCTCCTCTCCTACATAATATTATCTCTATGCTCCTCTCTATTTCGTTTTCGTACACGCAGTCGAAGTACGGATCCATAGAAAATTTTCGTGACCGATTGGATTGAACGATTTTGTGTGGGTCTAATAACCGACTAATTACGTTCGTTTGCGAAGTTTCGTTTGAGAGAAAGAGAGTAGACCCCCTGGGCTTTTTTTTCGAATTCTATAAGTTCTATAAGTAAAAAAAATGGTTTGTTTTTGTATGCAAATATTGTTTGCAAATGCTGTGCAGTAGCGAAATAACCGCAAACGCTCTACCAGACTGGCAGGACTGGAATCGCCAATTGACGAAATTATATTTTTTCACAATTTCAGCTTGCCAAAAGGACCTTCCCGAAATTCGTCATCAGCTCTCCGTCTAACACAACAACAACAATCGGAATCGACTGATATGCGTTGTCCCCAACTAGGCCACTTGCCCCTCAATAATATGTACTATCTATGTTTCTGTAACTCTTTGAAAGTAGTTTCGATACTTTAATATATCGCTACTGGATGGCATAAACAGTCGCGTAAAAAGACTGGATTAAAGATGCATATCTCAAATTTCATCACTGGCAGCTAAGTGAACCGTGGCCGAGTGGTCAAGGCGCTCAGGGCGCGATTCCCAGAGAGACGCAGGTTCAAATCCTGCCGGTTCCGAAAATTTTTGATATGTATATTTAAGTAAGTTTAGAAACTTTCCACGTGTGTGAAAAAAAAAAAAAATTATAAAATACTATCTATGTATATCTATTCCAGGGTCCGGCGGAACTATGCACGATCGGTGTCCAGCTGTTGTCGCAGCTGATTATGGAGATGAACCAGATGTCGGATGCGGACAGCCGATCTATCTCCAAACACAGGAAAATTGCGTCTTCGTTCAGGTAAGTTATAAATAATTAGAAGTTTATTTCGAGTAAGTTTAGATATATCTAGTGGCGTGCACAGAGGGGTTTGGGCTTAGGGTACATTAGGGAACGTAGTGCTCGTATATATCATACATTAGGTACAAAATAAGACGCGAAAAACAAAACAGTTAGTGTGAACACAGCCAGTTAAAAGAATCATACCTACTCAAGTTTCTCTTTCGACTTTCTCCGTCCGTCCGTCCGTCCGTCACAGTCGATTATTTCAGTAACTATTAAAGCTATCGACATGAAATTTGGAATAGTTGTGTATAATAGTGGCCTCACATCATTAAAATAAAAAAAAATCGAAAATTATTTTTAGTTTAATTAAAAAAGGGGGAAAATCGGGGGTTTGAAATTTCAAAGTATGATAACTATACTGAGTGGGATATCATATGAAAGGGCTATACTTTTACATTCTAAAACAGATTTTTATTTATTTTTATGCATAATAGTTTTTGATTTATCGGGCAAAATGTCGAAAAAAATACCGCCCCCCCCCCCCCCTTATCTCCGAAGTTTACCAATTGAAAAATCTGAAATAAATATGGTCAATAGAAGCTTATGTATATTTTACAGGAAAAATGAAACCAACGCTATAACTAGCATAGTTTTTTTGATATTAACAATAAACTTCTACAAACAAAGTTAGTTTTGCGGTTCATACTTCATATAATTCATTAATCGTAAAACTTACTACAGGATTGTACGGAACCCTCGGTGCGCGAGTCCGACTCGCACTTGGCCGGTTTTATTTTGTGTTATGTAATTGTAACAAAGATACAAAAAACCTTACCCTTTGCGAATAATATCTAATTTTACATTACAGGGAAAGGAAATACCGTTTTGTCTAAGTACCTTTTGTAAACACACAACAGTTTTTGCACGAATAATCTTAAATTTTCAGATTTTATAATTTGAAATTGTATGCCCTCCGTCCACAGAGACACCCAGCTATTCGAGATGTTTCGGCTGGCTTGCTCGCTGCTGGGCGCGGCTAGAGGCGAGGCGCTAAGCGAGGCGCGTGGCGAGTCCCACGCACTACTGGCCGCGTTGCTTCGGCTGGCGCACAACTGTTTGACCTTTGACTTCATTGGAACCACCAGCGATGAGTCGTCGGATGACCTTTGCACAGTACAGGTACACTTACCCTAGTTATAGATCAACAAATTGATCACGTGACTTCGGACCAATCAGAACAGAGAAATGCAAAGTCGTATATTCGATCAATAAATTGATGACGTGACTTCGGACCAATCAGAAGAGAGAAATGAAAAGTCCTATGGGCCTACAAGTTACACTTTGCTCCCGCTATCCTCTGAAGGCAATATGCGTTTTTCGAATAGGTATGAGAAAACCATATTTACACTTTTATATTAAAACACTATTATAAAATTACATTAAAACACTATTTAAATTATTATCATTAACATTAAATTAAATGAAAACACGACGCGCGACGTGTACTGCAGCCCCTGAGCTTGAGCACAGGCCGAGCCGGTATAATCCGATTTCTCTCCGTACGCGACGTAGCGCCTGTGCTCACGCACACACGCACCTCAAGCTTGTAGTAGTGTACCTATCGTAGCGCGCTTGTATGAAGCTTTCTCTCTGGTCCTTAAATACTCATGTGGCACAGGTACACTTACCCTAGTTATAAGATGTTTCGGCTAGCGTGCTCGCTGCTGGGCGCGGCTAGAGGCGATTATATGGCCTATGGCAGTTATATTAAACCCATACCCCTATTCGGTTTCTACACGGCATCGTTCCGGAACGCTAAATCGCTTGGCGGCACGTCTTTGCCGGTAGGGTGGTAACTAGTTACGGCCGAAGCCTCCCACCAGGCCAGACCAGGGAAAATTCAGAAATTATAAATTCCCAAATAGACCCTGCCGGGGTTCGAACCCGGGACCTCCGCACGTTAAGACAACAGCGCTACACACTGCGCCACGGAGTACGTCAAAAACCTTTAGCCTAGTTAAGAGATGTTTCGGCTAGCGTGCTCGCTGCTGGGCGCGGCTAGAGGCGAGGCGCTAAGCGAGGCGCGTGGCGAGTCCCACGCATTGCTGGCCGCCTTGCTGCGCTGGCGCACAAAGGGCGCCAGAAAGGGCTCAGGTTTTGCCCTGCGTTATCTAAACTTAATATTATACAGAGGAAAGATTTGTTTGTTTGTAATGGATAAACACAAAAACTATACTCAACCGATTTTAAAAATTCTTTCACTTAAAGAAAGCTACTTTATCTGCGAGTAACTTAGGCTATATTTTATTTTCAAAAAAATTAGAGATCCCTACGAAAATTGCAATAATGTGAATTTAGTCGGAAAAAATTGTCTCACCTGAGATCTTCCGTGGCGTGCGCTTCGTAAATAGTAAAAGTTACACGAAAACAATGTATGGTGGAATTGTTCCTCTCAAGGAGTTCTAAAAAAAAAAGTTTTAAGGTTGTCTCACAATAACCAGTTTTATGATTTTCAAATACTTCGAATTTATTCGAATTTACTTTCGAATGTGTTTTTCCTGACATTGTATTAATCAAAATAAAATGGTTGGTCATCTCAAGTATTTAATTTATACCAAATTCGCCAATTACACCATTTAATTCAGATGAATATCTTAGAAGATATCATAGAAATAAATTAACGCGCAATAGAAATAGGGGCGGCCGGCAGTGCGGATATATCGCAGATTATAATCGCTGAGATATCGCGCCTCAGCCTGTCAGATAGTCTGATGTACCTACTTCCCAGTTATACGTTTAGGCCCTAAACGTATAAGAATGGGCAGACGAAATTGAGCTCTAATTCAATGCAATTATGGTTTATTTTACTTTGACGAAAATCTTTAACGTTTGATCGGCCATTCTTACATGATTGGGGCCCAGAACTGGTCAATACCTGTGTATTTATAATTTCCAACTTCCAACTGTTCCAAATGTTCCAGATTCCAACATCCTGGCGACCGACCTTCCTAGAAGCAGGTACCCTGGAGCTATTCTTCGAGTTATACCACAGCGTCCAAGGCACCAGCGGCAGTCTGGCGCTGGCCTGTCTGGTCCAGCTGGCTTCAGTACGACGCTCGCTCTTCAGCAACAGCGAGCGTGCCAAGTTCCTCAACCGGCTCTGTGCTGGTATCATGCGCATCCTGGAGGATACCCAGGTATGTTGACCAGGTCAAGGGTTCAAGGGATCTCGATTCCTATTGAAGATAGAAGATTCTAGTTACTTTTATTCGGTCACTAGCTGATGCCAGCGACTTCATCCGCATGGAATAAGTTTTTTTTAAATTCCCATGGGAACTCCTTAATTTTTCGGGATAAAAAGTAGCCTAGGTCATTCACTAGGTCCTCAACTATACCCATGCAAAAAATCACGTCGATCCGTTGCTCTGTTGCTGCGTGATTGAAGGACAAACAACATTCATCATCACTGAGTTTTTTTTGGGCTCTTCTCAGACCAGGGTGCGTTTGGAACCCTCGTAGCTTTTTTCTACTACGATCTTGCCAATGGGCTAATAAGGGTGGAGTTCACCGACTTTTTAATCGTCTGATTATCAGATAATCGGCTGATTAAATCTTTTTTACTGTTCACCACAACCTTACCACTGGTTACAACGCTTGATCGGCTGTTTAAGGTAACCGAGCTCGGAGAGGTCGTTTAACCGCCGGTTCCCACATTTTGACATTTGTATGGGAGTGCGCTTCTTTTGGCCTTCCATTATTACAAAATTTTATTAAAACACAAAACACACTGGTCAGTTCAAACTTCAAAACTGTGAAATTAAAGAAAGATCTTGTGCTTTAAAGGAAAAATATTTATGTGGTTTTATTTCGTGCAATATATTTTACATTGTTGTTGATTGTCACATAAATGACACAACCATAGAGTGGTGTCAAGAGGTTGCATATCCTCACAAAAACAATAGGGGCCATGACACCCTATTACCTGCCCAAATTCAGAACTACAGCGTAGTTTATCCTCCCCAATGGTGTCGTTATACTTTTCATGTTGATAGCATTTTATTTTATACTACAAAATATAAACGTCACAGTACGTCAGGATGAACAGTTAAAACAATGTGACTACGCAAATGTGTTGGCTTTTATCATTCGTTCAGTTCAGGTCAATTTGCTGTGAATGGTTGATTATCGCCTGGTTTATTAATCGTCGTGCAAAATAACGTCGTGAACAGTAAATATTTAAACGGTTGTTTAAACGGTGTTGAAGATTAATGAGCCGATTACCCAAACATCGCTTAAGCAGAAGTCGGCGCACTCCACCCTAAGTAACATAGCGTTAACTTAGTTAGTATTAAGTTGAAAAATAATAACGTTTTAATTTTCAGGGTCTGTCAGACCCCACAAACTACCACGAGTTCTGTCGTCTGCTGGCGCGTCTCAAGTCTAACTACCAGCTCGGAGAGTTGGTGGTGGTGGATGGATACCCTCGGCTGATAGAACTGATCGCCAAGTTTACAGTCCAGAGTTTGCAGGTAACTTCAAAATACTCAAAGAACTCAATTTACGATTATTTAAAAAAGGACTTTTCGAATATCTTTCAGAACATTGTTTTTATTCGGTACAAGAATTCTTGAATTCATAAATAGTAGATTAGTAGCCAAGGGCTGTAAGGCATCAATTGCAGCCCGAGATATTTAGGCGCACAAGCACAGCGAGGGCGCCTATAGTTCGAGGGTGCAATTGATGCTTACACCCGAGCTAACTACTCTGCTTTACATCTCGATTGTGAGGTCAGTAGGTCCTTATTACCCCCAAATGGAGCTTGAAGGTGACCAATTAGCGCTCCAGGGTAATAATGTAGCTAGAAAAACCCTAGGGCGGTAAGTAATTTAAAAAAAAACTCTTCACTCTTTCAAAAAGTTCGGGTACATCTAACCATCATACTTTTTTTAATTACTTACCGCCCGAGGGCTTTTCTAGCTACATTATTACCCTAGAGCGCTAATTGGTCACCTACAAGCTCCATTTGGGGGTAATAAGGACCTACTTACCGAATATGAGAGATGTAAAAGGAATATAATAATTCAATATTTGGGCGTCGGTAACGATAAAATATGCTTGCACTTTTTAATCATTCATCATTTACTTTACTATTAAAAAAAAACATTGGCAGTCATAGGGACTGCCGATAGAAGTGAAAACGAATATTTAAAATAATTAAAATATATAGGTACCTTAAAACTAAGTCATTAAAGTTTAATTACGAATGTAGTATATTTATATTTAAAACCTTTTGTCTTCGGAACAACGCGAGCATGTCTGTGTTCGCGAGCATGTCAGCGTTCGCGAGCATGTCGGAGCAAGCATATCGGTGTCGGTGACGCGAATCCAAAAGTTTACACCCTACCAAAAAGTGCTCAACGCGGCTAAAGAAGTTTTCACTTCAAAACATTATGCAAAGTTTATTTTATTCAATTTGTTCTAACAACAGCTTCTAAAGCTTTGTTAATCTTATCTTTTATAACCTTATTTTTTTGGTTGTTTCAGATGTGGCAATTCGCGCCCAACTCAGTGCACTATCTCCTGTCGCTATGGCAACGCATGGTCGCGTCGGTGCCGTATGTGAAAGCGTCCGAACCGCACCTGCTGGACGTTTACGCCCCCGGTGTGACCGCGGCCTACGTCGCGTCCAGACTGGACTCCGTTGCGCTGATAGTGCGGTAGGTACCTAATATTAAGCTCACATACATTGGGTCTAATCTTTTTCACCAGGGATGAGAGAAAAAGACTAATAAAGCAAAGGGGTTTGAACATTTTTTCTCGAAATAGCCGCCACTCATAAAACCTGTATTTACCAATAGCTGGCATCAATACAAGTCAGTATTAAAACCTTCTTAGCGTCAGGTTTCCTAGGTATAAGCTATCAAAGCAGTACTGGTGGTGCCATCATCAAGTATTACATGTTGTTATGACACCTTTCTTGTTATTTACTAAAATACTTTATATTTTGTGGTTGTACGAAACCCTTTGTGTTTTATTTTATTGCGTGATAGGCTTGCGCTTGACGACAATCATGCTTAGTGCAAAGCTATGATGAGGTCTAGGTTGGAACGCGCTTGACCGCATTTTTTAAATCGCATCAACTAAATAAGCACTCTCTGCTACCATTTGTTTACCACCAGGGAGGGGCTGGAAGATCCCCTGGACGAAGTAGGCACCCTCCAGCAGCAACTGGAGCAGGTGTCAGTGATCGGTCGCTGTGAATACGGCAAGACCTGCCAGCTGCTGGTGGCGCACTTCGACCGCGCCGCCGCTAGCTACAGCGTGGAGACCAACCCTCAGCAGATACTGCAGCTGCAAGGTGACATGCCCGACATCTTTACAAAGTTTTTCAGGTCCATAACATCTGGGGAAGGATCTAGAAGGCCTATTAAAGAAGGAATCATCATATTTTGTTCAAACAAGACCGAAATTTGTTGGTAAGTAGACCCCGCCCATCCTGACAGAAATCCACAGGTTTAGGTAACTGGAGATTAGGAAGGTTCATGGAAGAAGGAGTCATAATTTTTTGTCCAAACAAGACCGCAGTGGGTCAGTAAGTAGTCCCCAACGTTGATTCAGAGAATGCCTCAATCTTGCTTACAAAAATTGTCCACCTCATCAAAAAATCTCTTCTCATTTGTCAACATAAAAAAGAAGTTCCCTACCTCTCCGCCAAGACATCTGCAATCCATCCCGTCCCAGAAATCCCCTCTATTTCTCGTCCAAAGAACTCGTCCTTAAAGCCCGTTAAATACACATACCTGTAGCTCCAGCATATATGTCCTGGACGAAGTGGGCACCCTCCAGCAGCAACTGGAGCAGGTGTCAGTGATCGGTCGCTGTGAGTACGGCAAGACCTGTCAGCTGCTGGTGGCGCACTTCGACCGGTCTAAAAAAGTCCTCAATTTCGGTCTGTTAAATTATCCTTCTCCCATATCGCTCATCAAGAGTACTTATCAGCCAATGAGGGTAATGTTTATACAGCTTCTGGACATCTTCCCTGGATGAAGTTTCTCGTCCAAAGAACTCGTCCTTAAAGCCCGTTAAATACACATACCTGTAGCTCCAGCATATATGTCCTGGACGAAGTGGGCACCCTCCAGCAGCAACTGGAGCAGGTGTCAGTGATCGGTCGCTGTGAGTACGACAAGACCTGTCAGCTGCTGGTGGCGCACTTCGACCGGTCTAAAAAACTCCTCAATTTCGGTCTGTTAAATTATCCTTCTCCCATATCGCTCATCAAGAGTACTTATCAGCCAATGAGGGTAATGTTTATACAGCTTCTGGACATCTTCCCTGGATGAAGTAGGAGCTCTTTTTATATGTGCCTATAGATAATTTTTTAACTTCCAGGTCAACTAACATGGTTGGTGTACATAATCGGCGCGGCGATCCTCGGCCGTGCGTCCTACAACACGAGCGATGAAAACGACGCAATGGACGGCGAGCTTGTCTGCAGGGTGCTTCAGTTGATGGACCTGACTGACTCGCGGCTTGCTTCGGTGAGTCCTACCTTAAATCCACTGAGTTTTTAGTATTCCGTACCAAAATAGTAAAAAAGGGAACCCTTATGGTGCGACTTTGTGGTGTAAATCTCTCTGTAAAAAATTAGTATTTTTATTTTTATTTTGTGTGTTAGCAAAAGGACCGCTTTCAGCGGTGAAAGCCTCCTCCGACTTTTTTCATAATTGTCTGTCTCTAGGGACTCTGTTCCATGTAGTGCCTGCTACTTTTTCAATGTCGTCACTCCATCGCTTCCGTGGTCTGCCTGGCCTACGTTTCTTGTAAATCGTTATGTAACAGTAGCTTATATCAAGGAACAAGAAGATTAATTTGCTTTACAGCAAGCAGCATAAGATATGCTCCCCCGCCCCCACCTTCTTCCCAGCTTGCAGGAAAAGCAAGCAACCAAGCAAGCAATCACCACCACCACACCACACAAATCTTCCAATGTCCAGTTTGCAAACTATATAATCGAATTGAAAAGTGTGGTTGTATTAGCGGATTAGAGCGAATTAAGATTCTTGCTCCTTGCTTATCATGGGCATCCATAAAGTAACACCTGCTTCATAAATTCATCATTTCTTCATCATTAATCATTATCATCGTAGTCATCATCATAAACAAATATTGTTTTCCAGGGTGGCTGCGAGAAACTCGAATTGGCAATGATGTCGTTCTTCGAAGCGTTCCGCAAGATCTACGTGGGCGAGCAAGTGCAGAAGAACAGCAAAGTGTACAGAAGACTTAGCGAGGTGTTCGGCTTCAGCGATGAGAGCCAACTGCTCAGTGTCATCATGAGGAAAATGTGAGTTTTGTTATATCTCCACTAGATGGCGTTGGACGGCTTTGTATCGCGCTAACTTTGATCGAGCTAACGAAAGATCTACGTGGGCGAGCAAGTGCAGAAGAACAGCAAAGTGTACAGAAGACTTAGCGAGGTGTTCGGCTTCAGCGACGAGAGCCAACTGCTCAGTGTCATCATGAGGAAAATGTGAGTTTTGTTATATCTCCACTAGATGGCGTTGGACGGTTTTGTATCGCGCTAACTTTGATCGAGCTAACGAAAGATCTACGTGGGCGAGCAAGTGCAGAAGAACAGCAAAGTGTACAGAAGACTTAGCGAGGTGTTCGGCTTCAGCGACGAGAGCCAACTGCTCAGTGTCATCATGAGGAAAATGTGAGTGTTGTTATATCTCCACTAGGTGGCGTTGGACGGTTTTGTATCGCGCTAACGTTGATCGAGCTAACGAAAGATCTACGTGGGCGAGCAAGTGCAGAAGAACAGCAAAGTGTACAGAAGACTTAGCGAGGTGTTCGGCTTCAGCGACGAGAGCCAACTGCTCAGTGTCATCATGAGGAAAATGTGAGTGTTGTTATATCTCCACTAGGTGGCGTTGGACGGTTTTGTATCGCGCTGACGTTGATCGAAATACGTCGTTAAAAATAAAATAAAAACAAAAAAAAAAATTTTCAAATCGGTTAAGAAACCACGGAGATATGCACCGACATACATTAAAAAAAAAAAAAAACATACGCGCCGAATTGAGAACCTCCTCCTTTTTTGGAAGTCGGTTAAAAACTAAGCAGGCATAAAAACTGGTTCCAATTTTGGCCACCGGGTCAGATAAGTTTGTGGGACTATAAATGTGTATGCAAAATTTGACGACCTCCGTGGCGCAGTGTGTAGCGCTGTTGTCTTAACGTGCGGAGGTCCCGGGTTCGATCCCCGGCAGGGTCAATTTGGGAATTTATAATTTCTGAATTTTCCCTGGTCTGGCCTGGTGGGAGGCTTCGGCCGTGTCTAGTTACCACCCTACCGGCAAAGACGTGCCGCCAAGCGATTTAGCGTTCCGGTACGATGCCGTGTAGAAACCGAATAGGGGTATGGGTTTAATACAACTGCCATGCCCTTAACAGGTTAGCCCGCTACCATCTTAGACTGCATCATCACTTACCATCAGGTGAGATCGCAGTTAAGGGCTAACTTGTAGAGGATAAAAAAAAAATTCAGCTCAATCAGTTAGGTATTTAGTTTTAAAATTTAGTTGCAAGATTTGACCTAAACAAACCCAACATAGCAAGTTAAATAGAAGCTTGTTAAAAACGTTTAAATTGTTACAGTATAACAAATCTGAAGTACTGGGGCGGTTCGGAGCCAATAATATCGAAGACTTTGGGCCTCTTGAGCGAGCTGAGTGGAGGGTACTCCTGCGTGAGGAAACTAGTCAAACTGGAAGAGGTGCACGTTATGTTGACACACCACACGGTAAGTTACACTTTGTCCTGAGTGACTGACAGACAATATACAGCCCAAATGGCTGAACGTAGTTTGAAAGTTTAAGAGAATATTCCTAGAGGTGTACTAAAGAAGAAATTTTCGAAATTCCACCTCCGAGAAGGTTAAATAGGCTGTTGAAGAAGTTATATCCATGAAACTTGGTATTTGTGCTGTTGGTGAAAAATGAAGAAATTTATGTTTTTCATCACTTTTTTAAGAACCTGTCTATAAACTCCAAATTCAAACTCAAACTCAAAATATATTTATTCAAAATAGGTACCTACAAAGTACAGCTTCTGAACGTCACGTTTACAAAGTATAGACGTGACGGTGATAATTAACTACGGTATCTTAAAACTAAACGAGGGTTCCAAACGCCGGGTTTGTTTTATTATAACCATCTCACAAATATATCTGTAGAATTTAATAAAACGGAAGGTATATGGTCAACCTTAATCCACGCGGTCGAAGTCTCGGGCATCATCTAGTAGTAGTAGTAGTAGTAGTAGTAGTGGTAGTAGTAGTAGTAGTAGATATTCATCATCCAGGATATATCAAGATGGCGGAGTGTATAGTTTTGTCATTTCATCATTTGTTCCAGGCGGAGCACTTCCCCTTTCTAGGCATGGGTGCGAATACAGTGGAGATGCGGTGTCGCAGTATGTTGTACACTGCTCTCGGTAGACTGCTGATGGTGGAGTTAGGAGAGGACGAGGAACGATTCCATGCGTTCATGATGCCGCTCACAGGTGAACTTGAGATAAGAATGTGAAAGTAAAAAGTGAATGTAAAGTGAAAATTAAGTGAAAGTAAAAGTTAAGTGAATCTAAAGTGAAAGTAAAGTGGAAGTAAAGCAAAGTAAAAAAAAATTCTTGTAATTAGCAGCACTAGTTATCGTATAGACCCCTGAATTAGGTTTTATCCCTATTCAGATTGATTCCCTGAGATTGTATCCCCTGTAAGGAAATACTTTTTCTCACCTCCGGGCGGAAAGCGTCAATTTTCCTCCCGCTGCGCTAAACGAAAATGCCGCTTTCCGCCTCCGTCGAGGAGAAAAATAGTATACACACCACGGGCAGTAAATAAGAAAGCCTCAGATCACATGTTTATTGACCTCGGCTTCGCCTCGGACAACAATTACATGTGATCTGAGACATTTCTTATTTTACTGCCCTAGATGTGTAATATACTATTTATCCCTACTTTTTATCCCGGAAAATTAAGAAGTTCCCGCGGGAATGCAGAAACCTCATCCACGCGGACGAAGTCTCGGGCCAATCGGGGGCGTCATCTAGTAAGTTATATATCCTACATTATTTGTCTACAGCGGCCTTCGAAAGTATAATCGGTCTGCTAAACAACACGGAGAGTCCCATGTTCGCTTCTGAGGACGCGAAGAAAACTCTCATAGGCCTCGCGAGAGACCTTCGAGGCCTCGCCTTCGCGTTCAATACCAAAACTACCTATATGATGCTTTTTGACTGGATGTAAGTATTTTGAGTATTGTAATTTTTTTTATATCAAAGCTTATTCAGTTTTCTTTAATTACCACAAACTTATCTGGTCTGGTGGGAAAAATTGAAACTAATTTTTATGCTTAGGCTTAGTTTTTTTTTGTTTTTTTCATATATAACTAGCGACGGCGTCACCGGCGGCGATCAGTTTTTGGGACTATATTTTTAACAATTATTATCAAAATGTACATTAGAATAGAATGATTTTGTTGATAATATGAGTATTTAAATAGTGAAGAGTACAGTCTACCTCATAGACGCTGCACTGCTTATCTTAAGTTCCAGTTGCAGTTTGACGTCAGCTCACCCACTGAGAAACTGCTGTTGCAACACCATTTGTATTGTATTGTAGCTACCCGGTGTATATGAAGGTGCTATTGCGGGGCATAGAGCTGTGGTTCTCCGAGCCGGCCGTCAGTACACCCGTGCTGAAGCTGGCCGCGGAGTTGGCTCAGAACCGCAACTAGAGGCTGCAGTTTGACGTCAGCTCACCCACTGAGAAACTGCTGTTGCAACACCATTTGTATTGTATTGTAGCTACCCGGTGTATATGAAGGTGCTATTGCGGGGCATAGAGCTGTGGTTCTCCGAGCCGGCCGTCAGTACACCCGTGCTGAAGCTGGCCGCGGAGTTGGCTCAGAACCGCAACTAGAGGCTGCAGTTTGACGTCAGCTCACCCACTGAGAAACTGCTGTTGCAACACCATTTGTATTGTATTGTAGCTACCCGGTGTATATGAAGGTGCTATTGCGGGGCATAGAGCTGTGGTTCTCCGAGCCGGCCGTCAGTACACCCGTGCTGAAGCTGGCCGCGGAGTTGGCTCAGAACCGCAACCAGAGGCTGCAGTTTGACGTCAGCTCACCCACTGAGAAACTGCTGTTGCAACACCATTTGTATTGTATTGTAGCTACCCGGTGTATATGAAGGTGCTATTGCGGGGCATAGAGCTGTGGTTCTCCGAGCCGGCCGTCAGTACACCCGTGCTGAAGCTGGCCGCGGAGTTGGCTCAGAACCGCAACTAGAGGCTGCAGTTTGACGCCAGCTCACCCACTGAGAAACTGCTGTTGCAACACCATTTGTATTGTATTGTAGCTACCCGGTGTATATGAAGGTGCTATTGCGGGGCATAGAGCTGTGGTTCTCCGAGCCGGCCGTCAGTACACCCGTGCTGAAGCTGGCCGCGGAGTTGGCTCAGAACCGCAACCAGAGGCTGCAGTTCGACGTCAGCTCACCCAATGGGATACTACTGTTTCGAGAGCTTTCCAATATCATCTGTGCCTATGGTGAGTTGAAATACAACCGATATTAATTTCGAAACGTTTCCGTTTGGATCGCTGGATGTGAATGCGTATGCAATAAGGTTCATTTCACTTTGACGCGAACGTGTTCGAACGTTCGAATATGATGAGTCGCATTATTGTAATGTTAAAACTTAGAACTTCAGGGTTTCTCCTTCATAGGGTTGATCTTCACCCATTGTGAAATACATTTCATAATACACCGATATTTTATTGACGTGAAAACTTCTTTGGCTGCGTTGAGCACTTTATTGGTAGGGGGTAAACTTGTGGATTCGCGTCACCCACATGCTCCGCGTCACCGACATGCTCGCGTTGTTACGAAGACAAAAGGTCTTAAATACTTATAAATATACTACTAAACTTTAATTCTTTTGTTTTAAGGTTTATATATTTTTTTTTAAATTATTTTAAATATTCGTTTTCACTTCTATGGGCAGTCCCTATGACTGTCAATTTTTTTTTATTTTATTTATAATATTGGTAATTTTATGTGTTATTACATGATGCCCGCGACTACGTCCGCGTGAAATAAGTTTTTTAAATATCCACAGGTACTTCCTGATTTCCGGCATAAAAAGTAGCTTAAATGTTACTCTCCAGGTCCTCAACTATGCAAATACAAAAACAACAAACCAAAAAACAAACACACTTTCGCATTTATAATATTAGTATGGATTATTTTAAATATTCACCTCGAGTTGTTACGAAGGCAAAAGGTCGTAAATATAAATATACTACATTCGTAATTGAATACCTTGGTTTTTAGGTTTATGTTTTAATTTTTTTTTTAATTATTTTAAATATGTATTCGTTTTTACTTCTATCAGCAGTACTGACCTATGACTGCCAATTTTTTAAAAACAATTTTTTTTTTTAAATTAAAATGTGAATCCATCCATTTACAGGCAGCAGAATCCTCACAATAGACGTAAGCAAAAAGCAAATGTACGCGATGAAGTTGAAAGGCATATCTCTATGCTTCACCATACTGAAGGCAGCGCTGTGTGGAAACTACGCTAACTTCGGAGTGTTTAGGTGAGTGGAGACTACCCCCATGGTAGAAATACTACAGGGTTAATTTTATAATACTAATAACATCTGGGGCGTGGGTTTTGGCCTTCGGAGGCCTTCGTGGGAGGCTTCGGCCGTGGCTAGTTTTCCAGCTCCTTTTTAAAGTTTCATAAGGAACTTTAAAAAGGAGCGGGAAAGTGCAACAACAAACAATAAACATGCAATAACTTGCAAATGCAAATACTACTTAAACTATACATACTAATAATACATAAATAACTAAATTAAGAAATATAAACACATATACATAATATATAGCAGTACATAAACTTACATACAAAAGAAAATACATATAATAGGAGGGATTTTTAACTTATTGTCATTTTTCGAGACAGATTTATGTTACTCATAATATAAGTCCATCTCGTTTTACCTCTAAGTAAAGTCTGAGCCAAGACAAAGTACGTTCTATAGATCTCAGCATAAGAGCCCGATACACTACGACCTTCACCGATCTGTTAACCAGATGAAACATATTTTTAATTATAATTTAATAATTAATAGATAAATACGCCTAAAATAGCTTGCCTATCAAAATCCTGAGCAGGCTATTTTTAAATTAATTAATTATAATTTTTTTTTGTCAAGTTTATTATAGGCAATGCTATACCATCGCGTTTGTTATAAAATTACCTATATTTTGATATACAGGGTGGCCCAAATAGTGACGTCCAAAGAAAAAATTTAGATTCCTCGTACCTAGACCTATCAGAAAATACCCCATGTATGTTCAGCGATTTTTGGTAGTTTAGGAGTTTGTAAAGTATTGCTGGCAAAAAAAACAGGTAAACAAACTTATAGGTGTGGAAAAGCTATACTTTATTGACAGAAGGGTAATAAGATAATAGTAGATTATACACCAAGGGGATAAAGCACTGTTTTATGTCACGGGCGCTACATTGAATCCTGAACGTAACGAAGGACTCCAATGTTATAAGTTAATTCCCGACCAAAGGGAGGGAATTAAGATCGAGTCCTGAGTGCAGTGAGGGATTCAAGCGCCCAAGAAAAAAACTGCTTTATCCCGGTGGTGTATACTCTACTTTATACTTCTACCATAACAGTAAAACAAACTGTAATAAATAAATAAATAAAAGCTTTATTTTGATTCCTTACATATGAAAATGATCTTTTATCTATCTTATTGACTTATCTCATCTTAAATAACATAAGTGTACTTATTAACTACTATTTATTATTATTATTATAGGTATTATATACATGACCCATATGTTTGGTATTACTATTTTTACTATATTATATTTACATGTAAGGACCGCCTGTAGCGGTGAAAGCCTCCTCCATAATTTTCCATGCGCACCTGTTTCTGGCTAGAGTGCTCCATGTCTTACCCGCAATTTTTGCGATGTCATCGTCCCATCTTTTTATTGGCCTTCCAGGTCTACGTTTTAAGTGCAAAGGATGCCAGTTTGTCACCGTTTTGGTCCACCTTTCATCCTGGCACCTTTGAATGTGACCCGCCCATCTCCATTTAAGTTGTAGGATCGCCTTGATGGCGTCTCTTGCTCTAGTTTGTTGCCTTATGTCAGAGCACTTCACGCGATCTCTTAGTTTTAACCCAAGTAGGCTTCGCTCTAAGCCTCTCTGACATGTTCTTATTTTTTTGATCGTTTTGATGGAGAGGGGCCAAGTCTGACATGCGTAGGTAAGACAAGGTAGTAGGCACGTCTCTAGGGCTGTAGTTTTTATTTTTGTCGGAAGATTTCCCTTAAAAATCTCTTTCATACTCCAATATTTATTCCATGTATTTGTTACACGTCTGTCTATTTCTTTATCGATGGGTTCATCAAGCGAAATAAGCTGACCGAGATAAATGTACTCATCTACATACTCTATTATAGCAGACTCTATCTGTATGTTTTTCCTTTCAGAGTTTGTCATCACTTTTGTTTTATCTCGGTTTATTTGAAGCCCTACTTTAACACTTTGTGAATTTAGTGTTTCAAGCATACACTGCAAATCTTCTGCTTTTTCAGAGAGCAGCACAATGTCGTCTGCAAATCTCAAGTGTGATAAGTATTTGCCATGTATTTTTAACCCGACGTTTTCCCAGCTTATTGTCCTGAATATACTCTCTAGTACGGCTATAAACAGCTTCGAAGAGAGCGGGTCTCCCTGTCTAACACCTCGTTCCAACCTAAACGGGGCCCCAACTCTATCTAAGCGTATGCTGGATGTGCTATTCCGGTAGAGCTCCTTTATGATGTCTATGTATTCTTTATTAACACCGTGTTCAGTCAGAGCTCTCCAGATAGCCTTATGTGATATTGAATCAAAAGCTTTTGAATAATCTATGTATCCAATATATAAGGGTTTCCCATATTCCTTGTATTTCTCTATTATATTCTTTAGTGTATGAATATGGTCAATTGTTGAAAAACCCTGTATAAATCCTGCCTGTTCTATTCCTTGGCCTTCATCTATAGTTTTTGTGATGCGTCGTAATAAAGTGGTAGAGAATACTTTGTATAGACATGATGTTAGACTGATAGGCCTATAATTACACATCTGTTTCGCATCTCCTTTTTTATAAATCAGTGTTATTTCTGAATAAGTCCATTGCGACGGAAGTTTTTTAGTCTTAAGAATCAGGTTAAAGAGTGTCATTAGTGGTTTTACCAGAATATCCTTTCCTGCGATGATGATCTCGTTGCTTATACCGTCTGGTCCAGGACTTTTGTCTTGCTTTAATTTACTGATCGATAGCTCTATCTCTCTTTCCATGAACAGTGGGACTGGGTCATTATAGGCGTTTGTTTCTGTTTCAGTCTCATAGTTTATATTATTTTGGCATTTCTGGCTGTATAGAGTTCGATAGTATTGAGTAGCAACCTGAATAATTTCATCTCTATTTGTGACAATAGAGCCTGTTGCTGATTTCATTTGACTCATGATTATTTTCGTGGTGTTTAGCTTTTTATTTACTTTTTTAACTGCTCCCGACCGCTCCAGTAGGCACTTAATAATATCTTGTCTATATGTTTTAGTATTATCTCTTATTTTTTTATTTATAGTTCCATATAGTAAGCTTAATTTTTTCTTTTCTTTTTTTGTTTTATTACGTTTATTTTTTAATGCATGTCTTTTACTTATTAAGTCTTCAACTTCTTTAGTTATGATGAATTTTCTTTTATTTTCTCTACTCGTTATTTTCGATAAGTTTGAGCTTTCAATTATTGCTTTCTCTATGCTGTTGTACAGATTTATAGGGTCTTCGGTACTTGCCCAGGATAATGTGCTTATTCTACTCTCAAGAGTTGCTTTAAATTTTGCTCTATCAACATATTTGGCTGCCTTGTGTTTGTAACGACGTCTTGATGGTTTTTTGCGGACAATATTGATAGTAGCTCTTACCATTCTATGGTCACTCGGATACTTGAAATTACTTAATACACTAATATTCTCTATCGACTTGGGTACATTTGTAGTAATGAAGTCGATTTCGTTTCTTGTAACTCCATTTGGTGACTCCCAAGTCCATCGAAGTTGCGGTGGTTTCTTAAATACTGTGTTCATTATTTTCAATTTATTTTGTTGGCAGAATTCAATAAATAGTTTACCCCTTTCATTTCTGTGCCCGTATCCGTATGGACCTAATGCATAGTTGATGTTTTCGTTTGTCTGCCCTACCTTCGCATTCATATCTCCCATACAAATAATGTGTCCGTCGCATTTTTCTATTAAACTTTGTAAGCCTTGATAAAATGAAGTAATCTCGGTTTCCTTAGCCTCAGATGTAGGTGCATATGCTTGTATAATTGAGAAAAAATTATCTTCTATTTGAGCACGTAACAAAGCCATCCTCTCGTTTATACCTAGAAAGTCTAATATTTTTAGTTGATTTTGTTTCCTTACTAAGAAACCAATTCCTTTTTCTCCCTTCGTCTCTCCGTAGCTGCATAGCGTATATTCGCCTCTATCTTCTATATTATAACCTTGGCGACGTACTTCGGAGAGTCCTATGATGTCCCAATTTATTCGTGCTAGCGCATGCTCTAGCTGCACGACTCTATCTTCGTTCGCTAATGATCTGACATTGAAAGTGGCAATAAAGTACTTTTTCTTTAATGGAGGGTTACTTCTACTGCCCCCGCGGTGACAAGCCGTTCTGGGGGAGATTTTATTGTTGCTCTATTTACTAATAATATTTCGTTTTCTTTACTTCTCTTGGGATTTGGGGTTTTTGGCTTTGATCCTTGAATTAGTTGCTATTGTTTTTCTGGTGTCATGCTATCTTTGTTCTTATTTTGTGTATACTGACGTATTCCGTAGGTCGTTATTTTATTCTTTCTAATTATCTGCGTATCAGTGCTCGGATTTTGCTCATTAACATTTTTTTCCGTATTTTTCACCTTCGAAGGAGTGATGCTCAGCGGTCTTTTCTGTGCAAAATTTGATCTTGTTTTTGAGCTGTCTTTGTTTTTAGTTACAATGATTTTGTCATATCTAATAACTGCTCTATTTCCCTGCTCTCTTTCCATTTTTACTTGCTCTTTCAGCGTTTTTCGAATTTCCAGAACTCTGTGTGGGTAATCGTGCTTAACATAGATATTTAAATTTTCCAGAGATTTTTTCAATTTTAAAATTTTTATTTTTGTTCCTAGTCGGGTGAAGGTGACCTTGATTGGCCTTTTTTTTTTTTTTTTTTTTTTTTTTTTATTGGTGATAGGCTTGCGCTTGACGACAATCATGCTTAGTGCAAAGCAATGATGAGGTCTAGGTTGGAACGCGCTTGCCTAGAAGATGCCTATTCACTCTTGCCTTGAAGGTACTTAAGTTGTAAGTGGCAGGAAACACGTGCGCTGGGAGGGTGTTCCACACCCTAGCGGTTCGTATCAGAAACGTCGAGCAGAAACGTTTCGTGCGAGCGAATTGAACATCAACCACATAGGGGTGCCAACGCTGACGGTTTCTTGCTGTTCTGTGGTAGAACGGAGAAGGAGGAACAAGGTTGTGAAGTTCCAGAGCACACTCCCCATGGTATATCCGATAAAAAACCGATAAGCAGGCGACATTGCGTCGGTGTTGTAAACTGAGCAATTTCGCCTGCGTAAGTGATTGATCGCCTATTATTCTTCGGGCCCGGCGATCTATCGAGTCTAATGCATCGAGTTGGTACCTGGCGGATCCATCCCAAAGGTGGCAGCAATACTCCATGCCAGAACGAACTTGTGCCTGATAAAGAGTGAGGCGCTGTTCCGGCGTGAAGTACCGCTTCACCTTGTTCAGGATACCAAGTTTTTTGGCAGCTGTTTTGGCCTTTGACTCGATGCATTTCCCGAAATTGAGGTTGGGAGAGATGTCAATACCCAAGAGCTCAATGTGATCACTAAGCGGTACGGATATACCATGGAAAGTAGGAGTCAAGGTGAAGGGGCTCCTCTTTGCGGTAAATAAACACGCTTGTGTTTTGGTGGCATTAAACTTGACTAGGTTGGCGTCACCCCAATCGGACACCTCCTTAAGTGTCAAGTTAACGCGATCCACCAAGGCCTCTCTTTGCTCAAGTATCTCAGAAGCACTGGCTCTAGAACTGGACATGTATCTCTCCGTAACAGTGCTGTCATCAGCGTACCCAAAGATACCGGGTTTTAGGAGATCGTTGATGTGCAGCAGGAAAAGTGTTGCGGAGAGAACAGACCCCTGAGGAACACCAGCATTGACAGCCATTAGGTCAGAGGAACAGCCGTCGACGACCACCCGGAATGACCTGTCACTCAGGAAATCAGATATCCAGTTGCAGAAACCAGTGGGAATTCCGTACGCGGGGAGCTTGCTGAGAAGACTGCCGTGCCAGACCCGGTCAAAAGCCTTCGATATATCGAGAGAGACAGCAAGTGCCTCGCCGTGCTTCTCGATGGCTTCGCCCCAAGTATGTGTGGCATACACTAGAAGATCCCCAGTAGACCGATTTTTCCGAAAGCCGTACTGACGGTCTGACAGAAGATCGTTTTCTTCTAGGTATGCTAGGAGCTTGTTGTTAAGGACACCTTAGGCCTTATTTTATCTATCTCTTTTTTTCCGACCCTCTGAACTACTTCGATATCTCTATAACTGCATTCTATTTCCATACTCTTATTAATGGTTCCTACAATTTTATTCTCGAGTTCTTCATAACTTTTTTCCCCTTCAGATATACCAAAAAATATAAGATTCTTTTCCCTTAATTGTCTCTCTATCATAGATATTCGTTTTTCATGGTCTTCATTGGTAATTTTCATATCTTGAAGCTCTTTCTGCAGACGTTCAAATTTTTGATCAATGTTACTGTTAATTTTTGTTGTAATTTTTTCTTCCATTCTTTCTAGAGCCTTTAAAAGTTGTTCAGTGTCGCCCGCCATGATCAAATTTTATTCTAAAATCCTTTTTTTAATCTTAATTAATTTATTTTATCCTTCGTAAAAGATATGTGATTAATGGTTTTATCTTCGTCTAGCGCCACCTATAGCTTACTAAAGACATATAGTGCAGCGCCACCTTGTGGGATTATATAATACTACGATAGTGTTTCAATGCTTGAACGGTAACGTTTCGTTACTTAGTACACTTTATCTTCTTAAGATGGCACTACGAGTACTTTGCTATATAAGTTCAGGCATAGTAACAGATGGCGATATTTTTCATATCATCGTTATTTTGAATATTAAAATTTTTCCACTAACTTTGTTATTTTTACTTCAAATGTCTATTTTAACCACTTATTTCAGAACATCCGTGTTTATTTGGGTTGATTAACACTTTGTACACTTTTGGATAACAGACATAGTTTCAGAAACACTAAATATTTGAGTGATATTTCCAGGATAGTTTTTTTAGATTTTTTCTTTTATTAGCATTAATTTTGTTTAGATAACACTTGTACTGTTCGTTTTAACTGTTATTTATCGTTTTATAACCTTTTATTCACTAAACATCACTGATTTGATTTTATTTTGCACTTTTAATACGGAGCTAATGTTTGCATGACGACACTAGCGCCAAACTGTAACGGTTAGATATTTATTGCAAATCATAGTAAGTAGGATACATAGGTCTAGTAAATAATAAAAAGAAAAGACAAATTAAATGTGAATGTTCACGTTCGATAGAGTCACATTTGGCGCCGCTGCTTTGATATTCAAACTTTTTGCTTTTCATGCTGCCAGTGTTTATGCAGGTGTATCATACTCCTTGGTTTAAAAACTTTTATGTCAAATGGTACGGTCGTTTGGTCGACCAGTCTGGAGCCTAGACTCTGTTGTGCATATTTACAGTATGGGGTTGGTCAACTAGTTGGGCGATCGATCGACTAGATTACGGCCCTAGGGCATGAAGACTGACTTTAGACCCGCAAAAGTATGATTAAAACAGTAGTAAAGGTATGGTAGAAGTATAAAGATATTTTAGTACCTAACCGAGTGCAATTCGGTTTTTTCGTCCTACTGACTGTAAAAAACTAAAAAAATCCAAATAACTTTCACGTAACCTTGATGTCACTTAATCGAAAAATATCGATTATTTTTGTAGAAAATACTTAAATGCAAAAATTTCCTACTGCAATTAGCCATAAAATTGTCAAAAATAGGCAAAACTTAAATTTAAGAATCAAATTTTAAGTTCAGAAATTACCGCCTGACCACATTTGAAGTCCGATTTCTCACAATAATGCCCCATAAAGTACCAAATTTTTTAACTAATAAGGGAAGCTTAGGCACTCCAAAAGTTTTTGAAATTAGCCGGAAGTGACGTAGGCAGGTTTAAGTATTTTTAATCTTAAGTTGAAAATTCGTCTCTACTTTTGTCGTACGTAAACTTTTCACTTTCGACCAAAAATTTTCCAACTTGGGTTAATGTTATGATGGTAATTATTTTATGCATAGTAAGTAGCACACTTCATAGCAAGTATGTTCACAAAAAAAAAGTTCGGAAAAAAAGCACTAAATAAAAAGAAAAAAAATGTAACACTCACTGCCTCAGAAATCTCAAGAAAAAACTTAAAAAAATTATAACTCCTAAACTACCAAAAATCGCTGAACATACATGGGGTATTTTCTGATAGGTCTAGGTACGAGGAATCTAAATTTTTTCTTTGGACGTCACTATTTGGGCCATCCTGTATACCAGCAAAGGCGTGCCAAGCGATTTAGCGTTCAGTTGCGATGCCGTGTAGAAACTGAATAAGGGTATAGGTTTAATATAACTGCCATACCCCTAACAGGTTACCCCGCTACTATCTTAGACTGCATCATCACTTACCATCAGGTGAGATCGCAGTCAAGGGCTAACTTGTAGTGGAATTAAAAAAAAGTCATTATAAGGATACAAGTAACTGCAGTTCCAAGCATAGCTGGAGCGAGCGAGAGATTTAAAGTGACATACCCTTTCCAGGTTACCGCCATAGACTGCATCATCACTTACCATCAGGTGAGATCGCAGTCAAGCGCTAATTCCTGTCTATATAGTTGTTTATATGAATAAAGTTGATATTGTTTGTTTTAGGTTATACGGCGACGAAGCCCTGGACAACGCGTTAAATATGTTCGTGAAGTTGTTGCTTAGTATACCACAGAGTGATTTATTGGTAAGAAAATAGCTTTCTAACTACGTATAATAGAAGTATAATATAATAGGCTATTGATTATAACTTTTAAATCAGGGCAATAAGGAACTAAGACGTTCAGGGGTTTTTATTGCAGGAATCGTTCAATGGGTTATAAAAGAAGAAAAAACCGCAGAGTGCTATTAAATTAGAGTGTGGAAATTGAAGATAGGGGTGAAAAAGCATCCCTTTTGGGCTTTTTTTAATATATCTCGTAAACAAAGCAAAATTTCGATATTGTATATAAAACTTGTTGTAGAGAATCAAATTTTACAATCGGAATAGCATTTTTCAAATATTTAAAAAAAAACTGTTAAAACAGTTGTTTCAACTGTTTTGGCTTGAAAAAAAAACTTGAAAAAAAACGCCAAAATTTCGATTTTTGAGTTTTTTTTTCTTTTTCGCCTGTATTTTTTTTTGGGCCGAGATAGGTTTAGGCATTGCTTTAGATAAAAAAATTTGATTAAATTTCCGAGATTTAAAATTGACCGAGATAATATTATAATATTTGAAAGACAACTCAATCAAATCAGCAACCCTTTATCAAACTTAAAAACTCGCTTCTAGTATGGAAGTTTGTATGAAATACATAGTTGTGAGTTGTGACTTCATCAAATTTCAACACACTTTTTTATTTAGGGCTGATTTTTCAATCGTCAGATAAAGTTTATCGGAGAAATAAATTTGACGTTTTGACAGGTTTTGTATTGAAAATCTGCCAAAACCTATGATATTTAAAACATTAGATACGTTCCCCGCGCTTTATTTTGGCAAGAATTTAAGAAGGCACTTGCCCTCACTTGCGTACATTGCAGTTAACAACAGTGTAACTCAGAATCTATATTCATCTCTTTCTAACAACAGGTATAGCGCATGTTAACCTTTATGTTCTTTCCCTTTCTCCGCGTACGTAATATTTACGCCGTTTTTCTAATGCAATGATGTTCGCGTATGCCGCGTCTATTTGTAATAAGTCGTTGGCCAAAACGTCAAATTTATTCCTCCGATAAAGTTTATCTGACGATTGAAAAATTAGCCCTTAATCGATAATTTAAAATGATTATCAAACTGACAGAAAATGTGAATTTGCAGATCTGTTTCTTAAGTTTTTCAATATTATTATTTCAGGACTACCCGAAATTATCACAAACGTACTACGTCCTACTGGAGAGGCTGGCGCAAGATCATATGCCGTTTCTAGCCAATCTGCAACCCGATGCCACGCTATACATACTGTCTTCAATATCCGAGGGTCTCACGGCTTTGGGTGAGTTTGTTTAAAAGAAAAGGTTTTATATGACAACCTTTTTTTTTATCCACTACTAGTTAGCCCTTGACTGCGATCTCACCTGACGGTAAGTGATGATGCAGTCTAAGATGGTAGCGGGCTAACCTGTTAGGGGCATGGCAGTTATATTAAACCCGTACCCCTATTCGGTTTCTACACGGCATCGTACCGGAACGCTAAATCGCTTGGCGGCACGTCTTTGCCGGTAGGGTGGTAACTAGCCACGGCCGAAGCCTCCCACCAGGCCAGACCAGGGAAAATTCAGAAATTATAAATTCCCAAATTGACCCTGCTGGGGATCGAACCCGGGACCTCCGCACGTTAAGACAACAGCGCTACAAACTAGCTGATGCCCGCGACTTCTTCCGCGTGGTTTAAGTTTTTTTTTTATTTCCACGGGAACTCCTTAGTTTTCTGTTTGGATGAAAATCGGTATATGGTAGGTTACATCCTGGGGAAGGACAAAGGCTACTTTTTATCCCAGAAATTAAACAGTTCCCGCGGGATTTAAAGAAATCGTAATCCACGCGGACGAAGTCTTGGGCATCAGCTAGTATGTATATAAGAGCAAAATGTAACTGACTGATTGACTCACTGACTGACTAGCTGATCCATCAGCACAGCTCATACCACTGGCCGGATCGGGCTGAAATTTTGTACACAGGTGGCTTTTATGACGTAGGCATACGCTACGGACGCATATTACGGATTTTTGAAAATAGGGGTTTGAAAGGAGAACGGTGAAATTGGACCCACATAATTTAAAAATTATGGAAGCATTATAGTATATAGCATATAGCATCGTATGAACTTGTGATTATATTGGACCCACATAATTTAAAAATTATAATCACAAGTTCATACGATGTTTATATAAAAAATATTAAGGCTCTCAGACATAGGAGTCAAAAGAAATAAATTATTATAATTATTAAAAAAATAAATCATCTTGCACTAACGGAACGTTATGCGCCATTGACAATATACCACCATAGACATTTTGTTGACATGACAGCACTTGTCATTATTTTTATAGGGATTTTCCCATAGAAATAGGAAGACTATAGTCGTAATTCCTAATTCCATGGATGTTCCGACACCATAGAATTAGGAATTACGACTGCTTCCTATTTCTATGTCCGACACCATCGAATGATCGATACCACATCGATACCTACTCAAATGACTAAAATGAGTGGTATTCACGTTATTATCGGCTTTTGATAGTAACACGAGTAACAATAGCCCTTACGTAGGCAGATCGTTTTTGATTAATAATTTTTAGGTTATATGTATTTACTTTTAGGTATATCTTTTTTCTCCCACTTTTTTAGACTTACTTACTATTTGCTTTTTTCTTAGTTTTGTTATGTTCTACAATTATTAATAAGTTTCCATGATGCACGCTATCCCTTTCAGTGGGTCCCAAAATACATGCATTCTCGCCATCCTCCTTTGTGTGAAAGTCAAACTTAACGTGAGCGAAGCTGCGGGCAAAAGCTAGTAATCAGTCACTCACTAGGAGTCATGTCTGAAAACCAGCGCTGTAGTCGACTGGCTGCTACATCAAGCAGTGCCTGTTTAGCCAATAAATATAGATTTTAAGCTTGTTTTAAGGGTCTATAGGTTGCTGCGTGTCAAAAAAACTGCTGAACCTCTCACGTTAGAACCTGCATATCAATAAAAGTATTGAATCAATAACATTGAAAAAAAAATATAGTAAAGTTAAGGATATACCCTGAGTTTTATGTGATGTGAAAACACGATTACTAAAAATTCTCTCGATAGAAAAAAATCACAAACTTCCCTCTGAATTTTACAAATAAACCACAGTAGTCAATGAATACTTTACCTATACTAATTAAACTTTGTATAGAAACTCAACTTAGTACAATACGTGCACTATGTGATCTGAATTTAAAATTATGTTTTTTTTTTCGTTGTTAGAAATTAAATTCTGAAATATTGCGAGTTCACTTCACGTTCTCCCGCCCCGCGTCGCTTGAATCGCCTTTGGAAACGCGCTGGAGTACTGTAGGCTCTTAAGGAGTGAGTGCCCGGGTCTCATGGAACCAAGGTTGGCTGAAATCTTGGTTGGTCTAGGACCTTGGTTCCATGAGAGCTGTGGTACTCCATGTAATATGTTTCATTTGGTTGTAATTTTTTTGCCTAAATAAAGAATTATTTATTTACTAGCTGATACCCGCGACTTCGTCCGCGTGGATCGAGGTTTTTCGTTTCCCGCGGGAACTCCTTAATTTTCCGGGATAAAAAGTAGCCTATGTGTTATTCCAGACTATAATCTATCTCTGTGCCAAATTTCATCCAGATCCGTTCAGTAGTTACGGCGTGAAAGCGGAACAAACATACAAACAAACTCACTTTCCCATTTATAATATTAGTAATAGGATAAAATAGGCCGAACATTAATCAAAAATTCATAGGTACAAAACCTTTCTGCTTCTATGGTTCTCGAGAGTGACAACCAGGGTCTTAACTCTAGGATAGAGGGGCAAGATGGCGACGTGGCTGTGTTGGCAGAGGCGTCAGTCTTTGTGTGAATTGCGAAATTAAAGTTAATTTATGTGGATAACGGAGTCTCCTTCGAATTTCTAATTATGATTGAACTTCACTACCGGGTAATAAGTATTTGACAACTATTCAAATAAATTATTTTTTAGTGATCATTAGTTTTTAGTGAGTGGTATCTTAACGTCTAAACTATCGTGAGTGATATTCATTATAACTATACAAATACCCGGATATACTCACGTGTTCTGTCGGAAAAATGCCCGACTAGTTTCGAACCCGTTCCCCCGTACCCGTAGTTCGACCTGTACGACATGCGAAGCGCAGTCGAGCAGCGACCGCGTCGCGCGAACAGGCTCATGAATAAGGGCCCCGAACGGGTTCGAAACTAGTCGGGCATTTTTCCGACAGAACATGTGAGTTTATCCGGGTATTTGTATAGTTATAAATAGAGTATCTCCCAAAAGTCGTAATATTCGCGTCCCTTATTAGTTTTATGTTGAATAACTATTTTAAACTATCGATTTAAGTCTAAGAAACCTATAAACCTAGTAAACCTACTGACGATTACGTGTCACATACTTACTTGATTCTTCGCGTTCTACACCTACTGTTGCAGTACTTACCTACATGGTCTTACAACTGGATTATTTCTTATGTAATTAGTTAATACCAAATCGTTGCAGCTAGGCACTGAGGACAAACCTCTGTGGTTTTTTCGGTGTTTTTAGACTAAGATTTTTGTATTGTATTTTGATTTGATAATAATAAAAAAAAAAAAAAGTAAAAAAGTGCGTCGAACTTTGATGACGTCATTGAACAGTGACGTATTAAACGTATACGTTTGTATTTCATACAAAATCCTATACTAAGCACTCGTTTTGAAGTTTGAAAAAAGTTGCTGATTTGACTAGTACCCAAACCCCGTCAAATACCCAATGGGGAATATGCATCTGATTTAGAAATGGACAAAAAAAATTATGTGTAATCTTTATTGCTAAAGAAATATATACAGATGATTATTTTTACAAATTATCATGTTTCTATTAATAAATTTAATTATTTAAAAGTAGTATTTTTCAAATTCCCGCTCAAATTACCAAAACGCGACGCTATTGGCGGAGCGAAACATGACGTCACCGTCCACTCTGTAGTCTGTTTCGACTGTTAACAGGTCGGTTGTT
This sequence comes from Erebia ligea, assembly GCA_917051295.2. Lineage (NCBI taxonomy): Eukaryota > Metazoa > Arthropoda > Insecta > Lepidoptera > Nymphalidae > Erebia > Erebia ligea. Next base: position 6,714,937 of record OU785243.1, on the reverse strand, counting down.
TTGTATGATTATTGCATAGATTTAAAATGGTCTCGCCGTTATTGAAGGTTATTCGCATTATTTTGCTGCTGTTTATGATAAATTATTAGTGTTTGGAACTTATTAACTGAAAGCAGTGATTCCTTGTGAAAAAAGACTCGCCACAATGACTGAAAGCGGTTTTGTCAAGGCACAGTCGGATAATCTGCCTTAAATTGATGTGTTCACGATGACTATACGTATTTCGCCAATAATTTTGACTTTACTTCCGCTGAACTAAGAGGAGTAAAAGCTGCAAGGTAAATAACCTTGCAGCAAGGATAATAATAACAAGGTGGGACGAACTCCGTGGCGCAGTGTGCAGCGCTGTTGTCTTAACGTGCGACCCGGGTTCGATCCCCGGCAGCGTCAATTTAGGAATTTATAATTTCTGAATTTTCCCTGGTCTGGCTTGGTGGGAGGCTTCGGCCTTGGCTAGTTACCACCCTACCGGCAAAGACGTGCCGCCAAGCGATTTAGCGTTCCGGTACGATGCCGTGTAGAAACCGAATAGGAGTATGGGTTTAATATAACTGCCATGCCCCTAACAGGTTAGCCCGCTACCATCTTAGACTGCATCATCACTTACCATCAGGTGACATCGCAGTGAAGGGCTACCTTGTAGGGGATAAAAAAAAAAGTTACAGATACAAATATTCGATTTTTCATATTCGTTATTGTTATACTCGTGAGATGATTCAATCAAATTATTATAACCTGAAATATATACCGCAATTTTTTTTTTCCTTATATTTGCATCTTTTTTTTTTTTTTTTATCCACTACAAGTTAGCCCTTGACTGCGATCTCACCTGATGGTAAGTGATGATGCAGTCTAAGATGGTAGCGGGCTAACCTGTTAGGGGCATGGCAGTTATATTAAACCCATAACCCCTATTCGGTTTCTACACGGCATCATACCGGAACGCTAAATCGCTTGGCGGCACGTCTTTGCCGGTAGGGTGGTAACTAGCCACGGCCGAAGCCTCCCACCAGGCCAGACCAGGGAAAATTCAGAAATTATAAATTTCCAAACCCTGCCGGGGATCGAACCCGGGACCTCCGCACGTTAAGGCTACAGCGCTCAACACTGCGCCACGGAGGTCGTCATCTTTTGGGCATTTGAAAATACTAGCTGATGCCCGCGACTTCGTCCGCGTGCATCGAAGTTTTTTGGTTCCCGCGGGAACTCCTTAATTTTCCGGGATAAAAAGTAGCCTATGCGTTATTCCAGACTATAATCTATCTCTGTGCCCAATTTCATCCAGATCCGTTCAGCCGTTGGGGCGTGATTGAGTAACAAACATCCACACATCCATACTTCCATACATCCATCCATACCACATCCAAACTTTCGCATTTATAATAATACCTATGTATTTGATATCTTGTCAGGTGCAGTTTTAATATTATTTTTGCACATAGGGACAATACAATATTTATAATAATCTTTTGGGTGCTCTTCCATCACAATAAGTTAATCTTTTACGCTTTACTTCACTCACTTTTATTGAAACTGTGAATCAAACACTTCGTTGGTGTGCACCGTGACGTCACAGAACGAGCGCGTCAAAATGGCGGCGTTTAAATCGTCCGAAAATGATAGTAGTTTTAATTATTATTTTTTAGCTTATTTAATAAAATTGTGCAAGTGTTACATTTTTTTCCGGTTATATAATCACTTAAATAATAGTTTAAAAAAATAAAAAAAATACATGCATATTCCCTATTATGATAGAACTTCACTAACGGGTAAGTTCTCACACCGAGGGCATCTGGAAGAAATCCACATTTGTAGCGATAAGATGTCCGTGTACACGTCCTTTCTATATTTAAGTTTAGTTTTAATTTGTATTTTGTACACATTGACTTACCAATACCTTAGACGCACCATCGAAACGCAAAAAACGGCACGGTCAAATTGTGCACAATGAACAATTTTTGCCTCAGTCGCGCATGAGTACACTAGGCGACAAAATGTCGTATGTGTCGAATTGTTATTACAAAATTGAACCCTAAATATAAAGCTATATTTTATTTAACTTGGTTTTTGTGAACCGTTTGGTGTCTCTTTGTCTATTATCTACAGCTGTGGTTGTATAAGCGATTGTGGACGCTTTTTTGAGCATTAATTTGTAGGTAATGTTGTATCCTTAGTTGGTAAATCGATGTTTGTACAGAATAAATAAATACTTAAATAAATAAAATAAGTCCGTTCAACCACTAATGTTATGTTTCAGACACGAGCGTGTGCACGGGCTGCTGCGCCACGCTGGACCACATAGTCACATATCTATTCAAGCAGCTAGTGCAAAAATGTGAGTATTTTTGGCTCCATGGTAAAACAAGTACAGTATTCCCAAATTGATAATGCACATGAATCGTTAGAGCCATAAACAATGCACTTCCATTTTGCACCTTGTTCGAAAGAAATAGGAGTCAATATCATGTGTAAACAATGGAAAACAATTCGGGCTGTCGGCGGCGGTCGCCGGTCAGTCAAAGGCATCGACCACACAACCAATAGACGCCTAATTACTATGCTTTCGTAATGCAAAACAATTCAGTCAAATGACTCAAGTAAGCGGGCGCGGGGTACTAAACGCTGATTGGTCTACTCAAGGTCAAAAAAATCATAAATCAAATGGGATGGGGTCCTAACTCCTAATAATTATTTATCGATAATTAATTATCGATATACTCTAATTAATATTTAAATAAGTCGGTAGGTTTTGTTACAAGGGCGTGGAATTATATAAGACCTATTAAGTCTGATGTGTTGTCTGAAAGTGTTCGCCCTATATGAGGAGTCTATTAGTTGTATGGTCGATGGTCAAAGGTAAATCACACAGAGTACATTATATATACTGGTATAGAGTTGCTACTCGACTTTCCATCTGCAGCGACATCTATCGGGAAGTTGTCCAACTAAAATATGTATATACCTACACACACTACTACACACTACACATACTACTACAGTCCTATAGTAGGTACTATAAATTATAGTCCTTGTGTATCGTATAATAATGATTTATCTTAATTATTACAAGATCACCTAATTCTGCAACTATAGAATTATGTGACCTTGTAATAATTAAGATAAATTACACTGGTCAACAAAATTTTGTAACAAGAATGGTGCTTACTAATTTTGAATAACCTACCTATCCTCATTTTATCACCATATTTATTTTGATTTCATCAGGTTTAGTTTTCGTGCTACAGCTACCCATAAAATTTAAAATTAATCGTTTTTGTTTCACTTTCGCATTCAGAGAATTTATTTATTTGAAGAGCGTAGTGTTTTTTTTTCTGTTTTCTGAGTTTTAGTTATTCATAAGTAATGTCAAGAAAGTGTTAAGATGGTCCTGACAATTTTTGTTACAATTGTGGCGACATTACTTTAAAAACCCAGCGAAGAAATTTGACACCATTAGTTATATTAACAGTATTTTGGCATTGCCATTGGACAACAAGACAAAGCATAGGTTCCACACATCTGTTGTGTTACATGTGTGGGTCTTTTACCCTCCTATATAAAGCTTTTACCACTTTTACACAATATAAAACTTGGGTTCATGAAAACCTTCGTGAAAGCTATGGATAGGAGTGGTGACGGCTTTTTATATTTGAAAGGAAAATTCCTAAACTGAGTGAGGCAAAAATTAAAGAGGGTAGGTATATTATGTGTATTGTGTTGGCCCTCAAATCAGGCAATTGATGAAAGATGTTATATTTAAAAAAAAACTTTATTTAGTTATTTGGAAAAATCTGCTGAAAAATCTTTCGAAGTAATTTTCAATTTTCTAGGAAATCACCGATCACGAGAGTATAAAAGTATTTTTGCGGAGCTGTTATCTACTTATAACTTATACAATAGCTTTGGGCTGTGATATGTCGCTGAAAATACATTTCCTTCATTCACATTTGGACTTTTTTCCTGAAAATTTGGGCGCCGTCAGCGATGAACACGGTGAAAGATCCACCAAGACATTTCAACCACAGAAAAACGATATCAGGGCAAGTGGAGTCCATGTATGCCAGCGGATTACTATTAGACATTACAACGAGACGTCTCTGAAGCAAAATATAGACGAAAATCAAAAAGCTACATTTAAATTAATGTTGCAATTTATCGGAATAACTTCTTTTTGTTGATAAAAACTGAAAATTTCTAAAATTTAATAGAATCTAATTACAAAAAAACTATTCGTATTGGAAACATTCTAATTTCATTTCTATTATCCTTATCCTTGTCCTAAACATAACTAGACAAAAGTTTTCATGTTACATGCAAAAAGTGTTTTTTTGTTGACCAGTGTTATTATACGATAAACACATATTGTAAAAGATGGTGTTCAGATGTTACTAAATGAAACGCATGTTGATTATTTTCTTTTATATTCTCAATTACAAAGAATACACATGAATTATAACAATTATTCCACAGTTTTATGTTTTTCACGTCGTACACACATAATACACACTAAAATAATATATTGTTTCACATTTCAACGAATTTATAAAACAAAAAAATAATAATTTTGTCCACCCGGCATCCGGCATGCCAGAACACGTCAATGTCAAACTTGTCAAACTTTAAAATGGCGGCTGGCCACGTTTAGAAATTAAAACACCAATGTTTCATTAAACTTCTAACTCAGTAAATTTATAACAGATAAATCTTTATAAATTATCTAAGATAACTCATATTCTGCTCAAAAAAATTGTTTTACATATTATTAGCTATGTGTTTATTTAAATGGCAAAAGCATTAAATTGATCTAAAACATAAACTTCTGAACGAACACTTACTTCTGCGCCATCACAGACCTGATCACAGACTTTTGGTACACACACTTTCAGTACAAGATAAGCGCCATGAGCGCCATCCTTTAGGGAGTTGTGGAACTAACACCCCCATACAACCGAAAAATGTTCTAAGTGCAAAGGCCCTGGTAAATCAGTCGTCTTTATATATTGGTGGTGACTGCACGTGTTCTCTCTGTGTGGAATTATATGGAGCTGCTATTACACACCCTTCAATCAATTCAAATCAATTCTTCAAAGATTGTAGCATATTCGCAATCGTGTGGTTTTCTTCGCTATTTACTTACATGGAATTATCGAATCAAATTTTGTTACTGATAAGTCAATATTTATCTCTTTTAGCACAAAACACATAATTTTACTAAATTATGCATGAAGAAAATTCACTTAACCACTCTATATACATATCGTCTTCCGATGCTCGGGGAATACGACCGTTGCCGAACAGTGACGAAGATTTAAAGAAAGAAAGAAAAAGAAAAAGAATTTTGAAGATTTCTATGCGCATTATTAATTTGGGAATACTGTACCTTCAAAGAATAAGAGGCTTACTTCGCTATCATCCGCTAAAACGGACAGATCTGTGCCGCCACCACACCACACCACACCACACAAATCTTTCAAAGCACTCTCAACGTATGTGTCATTCCAAAACCGATCCGAAAAAAAAAAATTAGCAGTCATAGGGACTGCTGATAGAAGTGAAAACGAATATTTAAAATAATTTAAAAAAAAAAAGAATTTAAATAAACCTTCATATATAAGACCTTTTGTCTTCGTAACATTGCGAGCATGTCAGTGTCGGTGACCCGAATCCAAAAGTTTCCCTACCAAAAAGTGCTCAACGCGGCTAAAGAAGATAATTTTGGTGACGTCACAACTTTTATCGAACGTCAAAATGTTCTTTTGAAAAGTTGATTTGACTGACTGTTAAATACCCTTAACTAGTAGCGAATTATGGTGAATTAAGCTTTGGTATTCTCGCAAAGTAACGCCTTTTTTAAAAAAAAGAAGTAAAAACTGGAATATTTTTTTGTAATGAGTAGTTAATAGTTTTGTTTGAAACGGCTTTATGAAGCACTGGGTGTATTTGCATGTGGAACTCCAAGTGTTCAAGGCGGTACATGAAATAACATAAATAATTATGTGTGAATTTTATTACTAACATAGTTTTATAAATTCTATTTTTACTCACTTTCTATGGATCTAAAATAAAAGTTTATTTATTTATTGATTTAAAGAATTACTACGCCTTTAATCGGTTTTATTTTAATTTCAGCAAGTAACAAAGTGTCGAACCCGAGACATTCGGTGCCGGAGACGAGTAACATGTTCATAGAAGTACTGCAGAGGCGGCCCGAAATCATGCAGCAGTTATTGGCCACAGTAAGTTGTATTGTATTATAGGAGACAACCATACTTATGGTAACTATCGCTAGGAAGACTGATACAGTATTTGGTGCGTGTAGGTTAACTCTCTTTAACGTTTCTGTGGTGGTGTCGTGTGGTGCGGGTTGTTATGTTCCCTCAAATATGGTTGAGCGAAGCAATGGCTGGATCATGCGTCATGCTCGTGAACGGGTGCCACCGTCGGAAATGGGGCTGCCTTTGTCTGCCAGTCTTGGCGTGTATTGAATATTGTATGCTCGTGTAAAAAGCATACTATACAATCGAAGATTACGTAAATGATAAAAAAAAAAAGCGTGGATTTGATTCGCTCCAGTTATGCGTGGGACTGCGGTTACTTGTATCATTATGATGATTGTAAGTTTTGATGGAAAAGAGCAACCACCGAGTTTCTTGCTGGCTCTTCTCGGTAGGAATGGCATTCCGAACCAGCGGTAGATTCATATTATAACGATTCAAAAGCGCTTGTAAAAGCTTATTTGAATAAAAAACATTTGAATTTTGAATTTTGAATTTAGGGCTCTCCTCTGGTGGAAATAGTGACGGTCTGTATGTTGATGAATATAAATCATATTAATATTATAAATGCGAAAGTGTGTTTGTTTGTTGGTTTGTCCTTCAATCACGCCGCAACGGAGCAACGGATCGACGTGATTTTTGGTATGGGTATAGTTGAAGACCTGGAGAGTGACATAGGCTACTTTTTATCCCGGAAAATTAAGGAGTTTCCGCGGGAATAAAAAAACTTAAACCACGCGGACGAAGTCGCGGGCATCAGCTAGTCGTAAATACAATCTGAAACAGGATAATTAGTAATAAAGAGATAATATTCAAATAGTTTTCCAAATTATTGCCAAGCTTCCTTTTCATTTAAGTTATCCTTTACATTGTATTAAGAAATTATTATTTTTTGACATAGGCATCCCTATTTTTGTTCTATCTTTTTCCAGGTACTGAACCTAATAATGTTCGAGGAGTGTTGCAACCAGTGGTCTATGTCTAGACCTTTGCTTGGTCTAGTCTTACTCAACGAGGAGCAATTCGCGCGTCTAAGGGCTGACATGATCGCCCAACAGCCGCGCGACAAGCAAGCGCAACTCGCGCAGTGGTTCACCGGCCTTATGGCGGGCATCGAGCGGAATCTGCTCACCAAGAACCGCGACAGGTTTGTAACAACCTCCTGAGATCTCTAGCACCCTGGTACTATTGCAGCAAACATCATTTTTTCACCACCCTTAATACTCGATACAAGCCAACTCCTTATATTCACTGTCTCCCTGGTACTGCGGAATCTGCTCACCAAGAACCGCGACAGGTTAGTGAAAACCTCCTGAGATCTCTAGCACCCTGGTACTATTGCAGCAAACATCATTTTTTCACCACCCTTAATACTCGATACAAGCCAACTCCTTATATTCACTGTCTCCCTGGTACTGCGGAATCTGCTCACCAAGAACCGCGACAGGTTAGTGAAAACCTCCTGAGATCTCTAGCACCCTGGTACTATTGCAGCAAACATCATTTTTTCACCACCCTTAATACTCGATACAAGCCAACTCCTTATATTCACTGCCTCCCTGGTACTGCGGAATCTGCTCACCAAGAACCGCGAAGGTTTGTAACAACCTCCTGAGATCTCTAGCACCCTGGTACTATTGCAGCAAACATCATTTTTTCACCACCCTTAATACTCGATACAAGCCAACTCCTTATATTCACTGCCTCCCTGGTACTGCGGAATCTGCTCACCAAGAACCGCGAAGGTTTGTAACAACCTCCTGAGATCTCTAGCACCCTGGTACTATTGCAGCAAACATCATTTTTTCACCACCCTTTATACTCGATACAAGCCAACTCCTTATATTCACTGCCTCCCTGGTACTGCGGAATCTGCTCACCAAGAACCGCGAAGGTTTGTAACAACCTCCTGAGATCTCTAGCACCCTGGTACTATTGCAGCAAACATCATTTTTTCACCACCCTTAATACTCGATACAAGCCAACTCCTTATATTCACTGCCTCCCTGGTACTGCGGAATCTGCTCACCAAGAACCGCGAAGGTTTGTAACAACCTCCTGAGATCTCTAGCACCCTGGTACTATTGCAGCAAACATCATTTTTTCACCACCCTTAATACTAGCCACACCTTATATTCACTGTCTCCCTGGTACTGCGGAATCTGCTCACGAAGAACCGCGACAGGTTAGTGACAACCTCCTGAGATCTCTAGCACCCTGGTACTATTGCAGCAAACGTCATAAGCCTATGTCCTTCCCCGGGATACAATCTATCCCTATACCAAATTTCATAAAAATTGGTTGAACATCATGGCAAAGCGTAGCAGACAGACAGACTTGACGACCTCCGTGGCGCAGTGTTGAGCGCTATTGCCTTAACGTGCGGAGGTCCCGGGTTCGATCCCCGGCAGGGTATGGAAATTTATAATTTCTGAATTTCCCTGGTCTGGCCTGGTGGGAGGCTTCGGCCGTGGCTAGTTACCACCCTACCGGCAAAAGACGTGCCGCCAAGCGATTTAGCGTTCAGGTACGATGCCGTGTAGAAACCGAATAGGGGTATGGGTTTAAAATATAACTGTCATGCCCCTAATAAGTTAGCCAGCTACCATCTTAGACTGCATCATCACTTACCATCAGGTGAGATCGCACTCAAGGGCAAACTTGTAGTGGATAAATAAAAAAACCGGCCAAGTGCGAGTCGGACTCGCGCACCGAGGGTTCCGTACAAACTTGTAGTAAGTTTTACGATTTATGACGTATTAAAAATAAAAATTACGTTTGTTGTATGGGAGCCCCCCTTTAATATTTACTTTATTGATATTTAATTATTTATTTTGAAAGGTAATATACAAGTTAATATTCTGTGAAAATTTGAACCGTCTACCTGTTACCGTTTTTAATATTGAGCAAAAAAATACGAAAAAAACACGTTTATTGTATGGGGACCCCCCTTAATATATATATATTTTTAATTTTTAGTATTCGTTGTTATAGCGGCAACGGAAATACATCATTTGTGAAAATTTCAGCTTTCTAGCTATCACGGTTTATGAGATACAGCCTGGAGACAGACAGACAGACAGACAGACAGACAGACAGACAGACAGCGGAGTCTTAGTAATAGGGTCCCGTTTTTACCCTTTGGGTACGGAACCCTAAAAATAAAAAAAGATACACTTTCGCATTTAATAATATTAGTATTTATGTATAGTTAACGCCGCCCTATTTATAGCGTGTAATTTGTTACATTACATTATTGCTCTTTACATACAGTATTGTTGAAGTAAAACTTCTTTAAGCACGCTTGACTTGGGGAGTAAGCTGGTGAATGCGTGGCGAGAGCGTTACGAAAAGTGCGAACGGAAGATGAGAGGGAGATATAAGTTCAATATAATATAAGTGAAAATCAGCGTTGCGGTATGTCAGGTGGGTACATAGTACATACCTACCTTTCGTGCTGTGGCACGGGCTGAGGAGGTGGCCCATTGACCACATATTTTACTTTTTAAGTATGTACACAGTACATATGTACTGCATTTAATTAATTTGTTGTACTACTGATTAATTTGTAAACTGTTGGTCAATAAAAATTTATTTATTTATTTAAGTTAGTGAAGATAGAAAGTGAGAGAGTTACGTTTCGTATATTACGGTAGGGCCAAGAGAGAGAGGTGCGACCACACATTTTCTTTCTCTCTTTCTCTCATAGCCAGTTACTAAGTATTACTTCAGTCGTGTGGTCTACAGCATACACGTTTTTTTGACATTCAATATTGCTTTTACATACAGTATTATTACATAAAGTATTGTTTTTGTACAGTATAGTTGTTTTTTCATACATTATTTCTATTCCAGGTTCACACAAAACCTGTCGATGTTCCGGCGCGACATCAACGATCTCCTAAAAGGCAGTTCCGGCTATTCGGGCTCGGTTAACGACATGATGACGTCATAACCTAGCAGTCAAGTCAGCATCCTAGTTTAAGTCTACGTTCGACTGAATGGTGGAGTGAATGTCAATGAATAATTGTTTGTTTTGTTCACGCGAATGAGAATATGTTACTGAATGGGGGCAGGTTTTTGTGTTTTTTCGTGTAACTAGTCCCTATTATGCGGAAGGACCTGGGAACCCACCGCATTATTATCCCAAGAAAACCCCTGCCATTATGTGATTAATGGAAAGGGGTCACCCTCCACCAGGGTCCACCATAAAAGGAGGGACGGGACCCTCGGCAATGAGGAATATGACGCAAATAGAGAGAGTCCCTATAATGACATCTATTCTTACTGACCCGCCCTAAAAGCCTACCTAAAAATCAAGACATCTTTCAAACAAACACATCAAAATCGGTTCATCCCCTCCCCTCCTCGATCTCTTTGGGAGCCTACGGTGCCCCAGACAATGCACTAATACACAAATATACACGTATAACCTATAACACCCATATTTGCGTCGGGGTTTAAAAAGGGACTAGTGTACGGAAAAACTGTATAAACCGGCCTTAATAATGATATTCCAATTTTTAGACTCTTACTTTTTTATCTCCTTGTTGAATAACGGTAGATCTAATTTAATAATTTGACAATAGGGATGATGACCACTCAATCAAATCTGCCCCCCAATCATGTAAGAATGCCCGATCAAAACGCTAAAGTTCGTCGTCAAAGTTTATAAACCATAACAGCATTAAATTAGAGCTCAATTTCGTGTATCCATTCTTATACGTTAGACGGTTAGAGTATCGTTCATACCTAAACGTATAAGAATGGGTACACGAAATTGAGCTCTAATTCAATGCTGTTATGGATTATTTTACTTTGACGCCGAACGATTACGTTTGATCGACATTTCTTACATAATCGGGGGGCTGCAACTCTTTATCACAAAAACGCGCTTCTATTGCGGAAGTTTGTGTGAAATACATAGAGGATTATCAAACTTAAAACTAACAGGTTGTCAGTGGCGTGCACAGGTTCTGAAACTAGGATATGCATTAGTTAGTCAGAATACCTATTTACTAGCTGTTTTGATGAAAATTATTCGCTTTCATCTAAAACAAAAACCGACTTCAAAACTATACCTATAAGTACCAACTTACTAAAAAGTACAACATTATCCGGGTATATATTTTGTTTTTTTGTCGATTTTCTCAAAAACCGCTAGTTCAATTTCGATAAAATTTATAACGGACCACCTCTAAAGTATGATGTACCAAACAATAAAAGAATCATCAAAATTGATTCATAATTGGCGGAATTATCGTTTATTGTGTAACATACATACAAAAAAAACATACAGTCGAATTGAGAACTTCCTTATTTTTTGAAGTCGGTTAAAAAATTTGTGTTGACGTATTTCCATTCGGGTAAGCAGTGCTTTTATGCCTCTATGAACTGCACGCCACTGCTGGTTGTATTGTCAAAATCTATTAAATTGGATCGATTGTACATTCTTTTTGTAAAGGGTCATAATTTGAGTTGGATCAATCAGGGGTTAACTCAACTGTAGAGGATTCTGCGTTTAATTTAATACATTTAAGTAGGTATCTTCGCGAATGCCACGTTTAACTGAGAAAATTTGCCTCGTATGTATACAGGGAAACCTTTTTTGTTGTGCACAAATTTCTTACACGTTTAGGGTATCGTACTTAGCTAAACGTATAAGAATGGGCAGACGAAATTGAGCTCTAATTCAATGCTGTAATGGTTTATTTTACTAAGACGAAAATCTTTAACGTTTGATCGGCCATTCTTACATGATTGGGGCCATGGTTTATAAACTTTAACGACGAACTTTAACGTTTTGATCGGCCATTCTTACATTGATCGGGGGGCATGTTTTTAAAAGTAGGCATCTTTGGTAAGCGATTACCATGGTATTCTTGAGTAAAAAAAAAATAAAAAAAATACGTGTTTATTATATTTCGTTGTTGTACAACATATAAAAATTCGTGCATCACAAAAAGAATCCCTGTATAATAAATTTATTAGTCGAATATCAGGAATGTTTTTCTGTATCGATCGTTATTCACCCCCGTGCCTCGGAGAGCACGTAAAGTCATCGGCCCTGCGTCTGATCTCTCTGCGGTTGTGTCGGATTTTCCGTCCCATCGGGCTATGAGAGTAAAGGAACAGAAAGTGCACCTGTGTTTCGCACACACTATAATATCTCCCGCGCAGATGGCTAATCTCTCTGAAGATAGGCCGCCGTGGCCGAAATTCGGTCGGGCGGACATTATTATTATCTCCTAGAAAGGAAGGTATGCTTAGGCGTTGAAATTCCAATTTTATTGTCATACTATTATGTTATATTTTTCTTCGTCGCATGAAAATCCCCTGGCGTATCGTGCCGCCAGGGGGCGCAAGCCCTAAGTGTGAGATCTATAGCGAACTTTGACTTTGCTTAGACTTAAGACATGGTTGAAACGAGACAGACTTATGTTACTCACATAACTCCATCCCGTTTTAACTCTAAGGCTGAGATCTATAGAGCATACTTTGACTTGGCTCAGACTTTACTTGGAGTTAAAACGAGATGGACTTATGTGAGTAACATAAATCTGTCTCGTTTTAACCATGTCTAAAGCCTGAGCAGAGTCAAAGTACGCTCAAAGTATCAAAGTATCTCAGCATAAGACTCCTGCAGTGCTTATTCTCTAACTTCAGAGGCTATCGAAAATATAAAAGCCAATGGGGCTGATTCTGTAGTGCACAATCTCTAAACTAAACTAAAATTAGAGCATTACAAATATTGCTATCCCTTTCATAATACTTACTACGGTAAGGGACATAACTAGATTTAAAGCTGCCATTTTAGTTTAGTTTAGAGATTGTGCACTACAGAATCAGCCCCACTGATTATTGTATTTCTTATCCACTGAAAGTTTGCTATGAAATTAAAAAAAATGTGTGTGTCAGCTCCGACGCACGACTGGAGTTTACTCTTTACGAACGATTATACAATATATAGATTAGTAAATGAGGGTAAATTAACGCATTTTTTATTTCTGATATATTTATTTATATTAATTATATAATTTATATTCATCAAAATACATTACATAGTCATGGAAACATAAAGTCAATAACGTTACGGATAAAGTTTGATTTTACTCCCCATAAATTTTTATACCCCGCGCTTATATATAATATGCAAATCGATTCTAAAGGAGGTTAACTCCAATAACATTTTCCTAGAAACCTTGAATGGATAAAAAATATATGTCAGTGGCTTCCATTTTTGGATAGCAGAGTTTGAGAATAGGGGGTTGAGTGCCCCCTTGCGATTTGAGATTGATCCTTCTCATTAACCACCCTATCTTAGTTAATATCGATATCACACAAAACTATGTAAAATGTATTTTAAATTTACGACATATTATTATTATGAAGCCTAGTTTTAAGTGTTTGTTTTTAATTCCTAAAATGTGGCAATTAGGTACTGTTACAAATCTATAACTAATACCACAGACCCGGTTGTCCCGCCAGTGGGATAAAGATTAAATAATTAAAAAAAAACTGTTAACTTTGCCCTACTCTTTCATTGTATGGGGCAACGTCTACTCATAGATGACTTTTCGGAACGGTAGGTAGGTCAAGCTCCTTACTAAAATATCCCAAACCCCTTTGTTCAGTTATAAGGAGACGGTTCAGATTTGTATGGGGCGTGGGTCCGGTCCTTTTACAAGTAGAGAAAGGAAAGAAAAAAAATACTAGACCAGTTTTGATCGTTCAAATCTAAGAATTCGTCGTAATTTCAGTGGTGAAATTATTTAATCTTTCAACGATAAGCAACACTAAACATGAGTGGGTAACAATGGCGGATTCATATTTATTGACGTTTTCTGTCAAGTGTCAACACAACGCCGGAAAAACACGTTATTTTGACAGTGACTGTCAGAAATGACATTTCGCGCCTACTGCCTTCTCTATGGCTGAAGTTTGCCATCTTGGAAACGTATCGAAAACTTGAAATACATTTTTATTTTTTTCTCGTTATTTACTTTACTATTCTAAATTATTATATTTGTAACACAATCTATGTATTTTCCTCTATTCATGGTAGAGTGTACAAAGAGTACACCAAAAATGAACCTTCTCCTTTGACAAACAGACAGAACTTTTGCATTTAAAACATTAGTATGGATTAATATAATTCTTGATTGTTGTAAAATGGCGGTAAAAACCTAAATAAGTACCTAGATATTGAATGTGTCAATCAGAGAGTAGGTAAAATTTGTGAAACAGACTATAATTTTTTAATAATTGCTGTATTATTATTTTTTAATCATCGCGGATCCATTCAATCATTATACTAATTGTGAAGTAAAATTTTAGTTAAGTATGTTATTTTTTTTTTAAATTGCAATTTTTTTATTTACATGGCATTGAAAACTATGAAGATAAATTTAATCTGTGCAAAGATCGATATATATGTAGGTACAAGATGGGCCCTTTCATAGAAAAAAATTGGGCGTCCGACCTGTAAAGCGTGCTCCACACCTGTATAAGCCTGTCCTTGTCCCCTCCATAGCGCTGTCCCGCTTTTCAGACTAGATGGCGTTAGTAAAATAAGTCCACATTCTTTGTTTGACAGGGCCCGTCTATGTAAATTGAGGTCGTTGTGTGCAAATCACAGATAAGATAGAGCACATGAGGTTATATACGCACGGTTAAACGCATTTCAGACGTGGACAGCTTTGAAAACTTATTTTTGCGTGTGGCGGAGGCGCCACTGTCTACTAAAATTACTAAAACTATAGTGCTCGCTTTAAGAATTGAGACGTTGGGCCATAAATCATTCTAATCAGTCTATCTCGCTCGCACTCATTGGGCTTATGGAGCAGCATAATGAGGTGCGTAACAGCAGGTATAGTTCGCGCACGAGTTGAATGCAGAGCAAATGTGTGGTGACATATACATTTACTCTGCATTCAACTCGCGCGCGAGCTGTAGTTGATATCGTTATCATTTATCGACAACATACATTTAACAAATATTTTATTATATTATTTAATAAAATCTATACCTAATACCACAAATAAACGCAACATGTTCCCGTGTTTTATTAAAATTAAGCTGGGATATTTTTTCGGGATCACTTTTCAATTCATTTAAAAACAAAAATATATTGTTAATAACTATTCGAGCTTGCACGTTAATATCACCTTTTAATTTTTTGAAATCCACGTTAGAAAATAAATTTTCCATTATACACAACTACCGAGATCGAACCTACCTGAGTACTTTATCGATAAGGCGCAAAGCGTTGCACATTCCTATTGTTATTGACATTTTATGGCCCAACGCTTCAGTTTTTTTTTTTTTTATTTATTTAACGGCCCTGGATACAAGTCCTTTAAGGCCTAACGCCTCAGTTCATAACGCGAGCCATAGAGTAAAGTAATAACTATATAAGTAGTTGCCTGGTGGAAGGCTTCCGCTATGGCTAGTTACTACCGGTAAAAGACGTGCCGCCAAGCGATTTAGCGTTCCGGTACGATGCCGTGTAGAAACCGAATAGGGGTATGGGTTTACTATAACTGCCATGCCACTAACAGGTTAGCCCGCTACCATCTTAGACTGCATCATCACTTACCATCAGGTGAGATCGCAGTCAAGGGCTAACTTGTAGCGGATAAAAAAAAAAAAAATCAACAATCTAGGGGTCAACACACAGAAGATTGTTAGTTCCGAATTTTGCCACGCGCTCAAATAAGCTTGTCAGAGTATAAAAACTAGTGACTCATGTTTTGTCAGGTCATAGGTTGTTTTTATGATTTACTGTGAGAACATTGGTTATATATTTATGATTTATTGTGAGTTTTTGTTAACTTTGGCAACTAAGATTTGCCCATGGAGTTTATTTGTAACTAGCTGATGCCCGCGACTTCGTCCGCGTGGATTGAGGTTTTTCGGTTCCCGCGGGAACTCTTTAATTTTCCGGGATAAAAAGTAGCCTATGTGCTATTCCAGACTATAATCTATCTCTGTGCCAAATTTCATCCAGATCCGTTCATCCGTTGGAGCGTGATTGAGTAACAAACATACATCCATACATCCAAACTTTCGCATTTATAATATTTATTTGATATTTGACTAGCTGATGCCCGCGACTTCGTCCGCGTGGTTTAAGTTTTTTGATTCCCGCGGGAACTCCTTAATTTTCCGGGATAAAAAGTAGCCTATGTCACTCTCCAGGTCCCCAACTATACCCATGCCAAAAATCACGTCGATCCGTTGCTCCGTTGCGGCGTGATTGAAGGAAAAACCAACAAACCAATAAACCAACAAAGCAGCAAACAAACACACTTTCGCATTTATAATATTAGTATGATGTTATGTACACTGAACTCCTTAGTCCTTGGCCCTATTTATTATTAATATATTAACTGTAGGTAATGCTACTGGTCATTTTCATGATTAACTGTGAGCTCATTGGGCATGATTAAGATTAATGGAGAAGTTTCTATTTTTTTTTTTAATTTATTATGAAAATTAAGACAAAATACAACAAAAATATGAAAGAATCATTAAAATATCTCAACAAATGCAAAAGTTATGGTATACTTTAAAGTTGCGCTTGCTTGACGTCACACGACCGTACCTACTACCACAGAATAGGTAGGTACTACTACCGACTTAACCATCGACTTTATAAAGCCGAATAAAAGAAAGAAATGGACTTAACGTGACTTAATTGAATTAAAAGCACTCAATTTGTGTGTGAAGATAATTTTGAAATAATAAATCTAAAACTCACTCACAAAATTTCTCACTCGAGTAAGATACAGCAATCGGTGTACATTAATAATTAAACCTATGAAATAATTAATTTCTCAGTCATTTATTGATGGATTTAAAACAAAACACTGATTTATTAGTTTTAATCTATATTTTACTTCCGTTGCGTAAATATGATATTCACATCATGGAACTTCTCCATTGTGAGCCCATTGGTGAATTTTATGATTTGCTATGAGCTAGTTGCAACTTTTTAGATTCATCAGTGAACTCATTGGTCATGTTTATGATTTACTGTGAGCTCATTTTTAATTTTTAGGTACACTGTGAACTGCATGATAATTTTTATGATTTACTGTGTGCTCATTGGTCGTATTGGTCGTGATTACTGTTTACTGTAAGTTTACTGGTAATTTTCACTTTTCATTTTAAAGATTTGCGTTTATTTATTAGTTCACTGTGAGATATGTTGTATACCGCCACTACAGCCCATTAATGTCCCACTGCTGGGCACAGGCCACCACTCTCATAGAAGATAGGGAATTAGAGGTTAGACCCACCATGCTGCTCATGCACTTTATCATACATATTGTTGATATTACTATCAACACTGTAGTATGTGATTACTATACAACAACTACATTGTTGTTGTTGATAATATGTTGTCAACAACAATATATTTTTCATCCCACCATCTCGGAAAGAGTATTTTTACTCTTCGATATCTGAAGGTAAAATCCGGTATTATCCTCTAGAGGATAAAGTAAATTGAATTTAGAACATCGTGTGCACGTTAGTAAATATCACTCGTCCATGAAGTTTGTGAATTGTCGGCCAAACTCTATGGTGCCGATTTTCCATACAATCGTTTTTAATTTGTTAAAAACTCACACTCGTAACCTTCTTGGTGTACTTTTTTAATTTGCTTTGCGCGCACCATTTTCTTTCACGTCATATTGTTTAAAATTAAAACCGATTAAAAACAAGAAAATTGAAAATAAGTGAAAACCCTAAAATGAGTGATTCTAGTGACGAAGAAATTAACAGAATTGAATTTAATCTTGTGATTTTTTTTGCATTTAGTCATTTCCTCGCTGATGTGGGATGAAAAGTTACGTATTGCACTCGAGTGAAAAGATTTTTCACCTCGTGCTCTTTTGATTCTCTCGCTGACGCTCAGGATTCTAATTTTAGAATCCTTCGCTTGCTCGGTCATCAAAATTGAGCACGCGGTTAAAAAACAACTTTTCACTCTTGTATAACAAATAACTAATACAATACTTAGTATCGCAACAGGTATATTTTTATGGCGTTTAGTTGTGCTCATTAGGCATTGTTACGATTCACTGTGAGATATTTAGCTATTTTTACCATTTACTGTGAGATACTTTCATAATTTGCACTTTGTCTTTTTTGTATTTAATATCCGATGACAAACATGAGTGACTAGTTTTATTGCCTTTATAGTAAGGTCTAGTTTTATAGAAATAGACAGCCAGTTAAACAAATCTATCAGAATGGTCACGTGAAGAATAGAGATGGAGATTTTTTGTCAAAATTTCGATATTTCTATAGAAAAGTTATTAATTTTGGGACTTTTTCATTTCGTTTTCTGTTGTAACTTTGCGTAGTTACTTGAATATTTCTATAAAATCAGACACTACCGTTGAATTAAATGGAGTAAGTTCGCTTGGTTTCCTATAATTTTACATAGAATTATATTTATGACGTTTACTAGTTTTGTATGCGCGGGCGGTGTGTTGTAAATACAATGATAGTTGAGTAAATAAATTGTGATTTGTACAAAGCACATTATTTGTTTTATTTTTATTACTTCCTTCTTTCTAATACAACATTACACATTAATGAACTGGTGGGTGGGCGACACATTGAAGCTCATGCGATTGCATTTCGCTGAACGCGAGAATGCACGTAAGTATATTTTTTTTATTGCGATAGGCTTGCGCTTGACGACAATCATGCTTAGTGCAAAGCAATGATGAGGTCTAGGTTGCAACGCGCCTGCCTAGAAGACGGCTATTCACTCTTGCCTTGAAGGTACCTAAGTTATACGTGGCAGGAGACACGTGCGCTGGGAGGGTGTTCCACACCTTGGCGGTTCGGATCAGAAATGTTTCGTGCGAGCAGATTGGTCGTCAACCACAAGGATGACAGAGTGTTCGTGGTCATCACGAAGGACAGTTATTGGACTGTAAATTAGTAGAAATTACTCATAAATAGAAGTTTAAGTTAACGTAATATTACTTATTAGTAGATAAGTTATTAGCTCATAGGCTAGTAAGAGATTGATTCATAATTGGCGGAGTTATCGCGTAACAAACATACAAAAACATACAGTCGAATTGAGAACCTCCTCCCTTTTTTTTGAAGTCGGTTAAAAAGTCTGCCATGTTAGAGGTGTTTTATAGACCAAGATCCCGCGACGATCAGACCTAGGTTATTTTATTAAAGCTGAAATTGTTTGTATGTAGGTATGTCTCAAATAGAGGTATAAACGATCCCCGACTATGAAGTTAGGATCGCGGTTGCTTTGGAAGGTATCAGGTAAAAAAGGTGGCTTCTCACCCTGTTGTTTTATAATTTAAGAGTGTCTGACAGGGGGTTGCAATCGTACTAGGTGTCTGACAATGGACAACGTGGTTTCTAATATTAATCCAAAGCAAAATATAAAAAAACGGAGCTTAATGCTTTAAAGAATTTGAGGTGCCATCTTTTTTACCTGATAAGTACCTTCCAAAGTAACCGCGATCCAAACTTCATAATCGGGGATCGTTTATACCTCTATTATAGACATACATACAAAAAATTTCAGCTTTAATAAAATAACGTAGGTCTGATCGTCGCGGGATCTCGCTCTATTATGGTTAAAGGAAAAAAAACTGCTTTCATTTGACATCAACCTATATTCAGAAAGAGAATGTGCTGCTGTTGTACCCAGCGGCCGCCATCTCTTCCTCCACCCAGTGGTACAAATGCGGCACGTTGACGTACACCCCTGGCACGTCCTTCTTACCGCAGTCCAGACCGTACGCTACCATTCCTACCACCGCGTACCGAGTCCTGCCGTTACGGTGCTGAAAAAAATAAACATTCGCAATCGTGAATTGTAGAGTCAACATCTCCTGAAGATGCTCCGGTGTCGGAGTGAAACGTACGTTGAGGGTATTTTGGAAGATTTATGTGGTGTGGAGAATATCGCGGGCTGCCAGCTCAAGATACGCACTGTACCACATAGATTTACCTTCTGTGGCGGATTATAGCGAATTAAACTTCTAGTTTTTTCAAAATAAACATTATTGAAGTGAAAACTTCTTTAGCCGCGTTGAGGACTTTTTGGTAGGGGGTAAACTTGTGGATTCACGTCACCGACATGCTCGCGTTGTTACGAAAGGTCTTAAATATAAATTTACTACAATCGTAATTAAACTTTAATCCCTTAGTTTTAAGATTTATATTTTAACTAGCTGATGCCCGCGACTTTCGTCCGCGTGGTTTAAGTTGTTTTGATTCCCTCGGG
Organism: Erebia ligea; assembly: GCA_917051295.2. Classification (NCBI taxonomy): domain Eukaryota; kingdom Metazoa; phylum Arthropoda; class Insecta; order Lepidoptera; family Nymphalidae; genus Erebia; species Erebia ligea. The sequence continues at coordinate 6,694,381 of OU785243.1, read as the reverse complement.
AACTCCTTAATTTTCCGCGATAAAAAGTAGCCTACGTCACTCTCGTCCTCAACTATATCCATGCCAAAAATCACGTCGATCCGTTGCTCCGTTGCGGCGTGATTGAAGGACAAACCAACAAACAAACACACTTTCGCATTTATAATATTAGTATGATATGATTTTAATTTTTTTTAATAAAAAAATAAAAAATTCCGCGACGATCAGGCTTACGTTATTTTATTGAAGCTGAAAGTTTTTCTATGTATGGCTCTAATAGAGGTATAAACGATCCCCGACTATAATGAAGTTTGGATCGCGGTTGCTTTGGAAGGTATCAGGTAGCACCTCTTAATTATAGAACAACAGGGTGTCTGACAGGGGTTTGCAATCGTACTTACTAGACATGTGTCTGACAATGGACAACGTGGTTTCTAATATTATTCCAAAGAAAAATATAAAAAAGCGGAGCTTAATGCTTTAACGAATTTGAGGTGCCACCTTTTCTACCTGATACCTTCCAAAGCAACCGCGATCCAAACTTCATAGTCGGGGATCGTTTATACCTCTATTAGAGACATAGGTACATAGAAAAACTTTCAGCAGGTCTGATCGTCGCGGGATCTTGGACCACAAGTCATTATGTGATTAATGAAAAGGGGTCATGACCCTCAGCAATCAGGAATACGGCGCAAAGAAAGAGAAAGTAGTTAAAAATGTACCCGTATAAATCAACTCACCCCTTTAGGACACACGAGTGAGGATCCCCCATCCCCCTGGCACGTGTCTACGTTCTCCCCCCCCCCCCCCCCCCCGCGCAAGTCAGCGACTCATGCAGCCAGAATTGAGGAATGTGACGGAACCGAGTGTTGATATGAAGCAGGATTTCACAGGTTAGATGCTCTAGTTGACTGACAAACGAATAAGCAGTAGGTAGCTACTTAAACACCCTCGCAAGTTGCAACCCTCCAAAAAAGTACCTACACCTAGAAACTACACCTACAATTCCACTACCTACCCTAAAAATTTACCCATACCTCGTTCTTCACTTAGGTACCCTTTATAAAAGCCTGGAATAAGCCTCCTTATCCATATAAATCAACTCACCCCTATAGGACACACGAGTGAGGATCCCCCATCCCCCTGGCACGTGTCTACGTTCTCCTCCCCCCCCGCGCAAGTCAGCGACTCATGTAGTTCGAACTTAGGAATGTGCCGGAACCGAGTGTTGGTGTGAATCAGCGTTTCACAAGTCTTGTGCTCTACTATGGATAACTTGACCTGGAAAAGGGAATGTGGGTGTCAAAATCTCTTACAACCGTAGATAAAGAAAGATAGACCAAGCCATATATCTCCTTTTCACCCCCACATGAAAGAGACGCAGTGTAGGGATGTTACTCAAGATAGAATGAGAAAAAAATGTTTTTTTCTATCCCTTTCTGCTTGGTACGGTTTTAGTTTGTTTGTGCCTATTGCATACTATTGTGCTAGACCATAGCCGTCTCTATCTACAGGGGATAGAGACGGCTATGGCTAGACGAATTATGACGTTTGGGAGGTGTTTCAAAGTTATCACCTATCCCTTTCGGTTACAGTCTGGCCTTGATTCCATATTGCTGTTGCCTTAACGTACGGAGGTCCCAGGTTCGATCCCCGGCCCATGCCCTTAACAGGTTACCATATTAGACTGCATCACCACTTACCATCAGGTGAGATCGCAGTCAAGCGCTAACTTGTATTGGATAAAAAAAAAAAAAGTCTTGACTGGCTCATCAACGTCCAGCCCTTGGACCTAGAAAGCTGTTTGTTTTGTGAAAAATTTGTATGAGTGCAAAGCGGTAGTTACGGGCGTACGGCTTTGTCTGTAAAATGAAATTTAAAGTAGGTAAGTATGCTACTGAAAAAAGCTTGTTATACTGTTGAAGATTATGTGAATGATAAAAGGGCATGGATTACTTAATCTACACATTGATGTAATTAATAGTGGAGGGCCATTAATAGTAAGTATAATATCGCGCCATAAATCGATGTAAAGTATAATATCGCGCCATAAATCGATGTATCGTGCAGTTCACTCCACTATTGGATTAATGGAAAAAATATAGGTAGGTAATTATATTTCACAGTTTTTAAAATTTCCATCGCCAAAGGGGTGAAAAAGGAGATTATGAAAGTCCTTCATATTTCAAGATATAAGGGTCTCGCAAATATCAACCGCCCAGAGCCTCGCAATGGCTAAGGCCGCCCCTGCTGATCAGCAATTCCTCCCAGCATAGCCCATTTCCTCGCCCACTGAGTGACCCTGAGCCTTATGAGTTTCTTACCTTCTTCAATATATTTACGTACTCATCTTTCTGGACTTGTTTCCCCCAGCCCATACTGAAGCAAGAAGCTTTGTCCGGCAGAACACTGGCAAGGCAGGCGATGCCAATGTGTGAAGTTTCTTACCTTCTTCAATATATTGACGTACTCATCTTTCTGGACGTGTTTCCCCCAGCCCATACTGAAGCAAGAAGCTTTGTCCGGCAGAACACTGGCAAGGCAGGCGATGCCAATTTGTGAAGTTTCTTACCTTCTTCAATATATTGACGTACTCATCTTTCTGGACGTGTTTCCCCCAGCCCATACTGAAGCAAGAAGCTTTGTTCGGCAGAACACTGGCAAGGCAGGCGATGCCAATGTGTGAAGTTTCTTACCTTCTTCAATATATTGACGTACTCATCTTTCTGGACTTGTTTCCCCCAGCCCATACTGAAGCAAGAAGCTTTGTCCGGCAGAACACTGGCAAGGCAGGCGATGCCAATGTGTGAAGTTTCTTACCTTCTTCAATATATTGACGTACTCATCTTTCTGGACGTGTTTCCCCCAGCCCATACTGAAGCAAGAAGCTTTGTTCGGCAGAACACTGGCAAGGCAGGCGATGCCAATATGTGAAGTTTCTTACCTTCTTCAATATATTGACGTACTCATCTTTCTGGACGTGTTTCCCCCAGCCCATACTGAAGCAAGACGCTTTGTCCGGCAGAACACTGGCAAGGCAGGCGATGCCAATGTGTGAAGTTTCTTACCTTCTTCAATATATTTACGTACTCATCTTTCTGAACGTGTTTCCCCCAGCCCATACTGAAGCAAGAAGCTTTGTTCGGCAGAACACTGGCAAGGCAGGCGATGCCAATGTGTGAAGTTTCTTACCTTCTTCAATATATTGACGTACTCATCTTTCTGGACGTGTTTCCCCCAGCCCATACTGAAGCAAGAAGCTTTGTTCGGCAGAACACTGGCAGGACAGGCGATGCCAATGTGTGAAGTTTCTTACCTTCTTCAATATATTGACGTACTCATCTTTCTGGACGTGTTTCCCCCAGCCCATACTGAAGCAAGACGCTTTGTCCGGCAGAACACTGGCAAGGCAGGCGATGCCAATGTGTGAAGTTTCTTACCTTCTTCAATATATTTACGTACTCATCTTTCTGAACGTGTTTCCCCCAGCCCATACTGAAGCAAGAAGCTTTGTCCGGCAGAACACTGGCAAGGCAGGCGATGCCAATGTGTGAAGTTTCTTACCTTCTTCAATATATTGACGTACTCATCTTTCTGGACGTGTTTCCCCCAGCCCATACTGAAGCAAGAAGCTTTGTTCGGCAGAACGCTGGCCAGGCAGGCGATGCCAATGTGTGAAAGTTACTTACCTTCTTCAATATATTGACGTACTCATTAATCTTGATTTTTTTCCCCCAGCCCATACTGAAGCAAGAAGCTTTGTCCGGCAGAACACTGGCAAGGCAGGCGATGCCAATGTGTGAAGTTACTTACCTTCTTCAATATATTGACGTACTCATTAATCTTGATTTTTTCCCCCCAGCCCATACTGAAGCAAGAAGCTTTGTCCGGCAGAACGCTGGCCAGGCAGGCGATGCCAATGTGTGAAGTTACTTACCTTCTTCAATATATTGACGTACTCATTAATCTTGATTTTTTTCCCCCAGCCCATACTGAAGCAAGAAGCTTTGTCCGGCAGAACACTGGCAAGGCAGGCGATGCCAATGTGTGAAGTTACTTACCTTCTTCAATATATTGACGTACTCATTAATCTTGATTTTTTTCCCCCAGCCCATACTGAAGCAAGAAGCTTTGTCCGGCAGAACACTGGCAAGGCAGGCGATGCCAATGTGTGAAGTTACTTACCTTCTTCAATATATTGACGTACTCATTAATCTTGATTTTTTTCCCCCAGCCCATACTGAAGCAAGAAGCTTTGTCCGGCAGAACGCTGGCCAGGCAGGCGATGCCAATGTGTGGGGCCTTCACCAGGTCGAAGGGCGACTTTAGGAATATGAGCGCGATGTCGTTGAAGACTGAGGCTGATGACAGAAACAAGGTTTTATTAGCAAGTGTCTGCCCTGCAGGCTTAGCATGCGCACAACGAGATATCTCGCGACGAGAGAGAGAGAGATGTTGTTGTTGCCGGCAAATTTTTCGTGTACCCTAACGCGCACTAAATGGGGTACCTATACTTATTACAAGAAAATAAAACCGGCCAAGTGCGAGTCGGACTCGCGCACCGAGGGTTCCGTACAAACCTGTAGTAAGTTTTACGATTTATGACGTATTAAAAATAAAAATTACGTTTGTTGTATGGGAGCCCCCCTTTAATATTTACTTTATTGATATTTAATTATATATTTTGAAAGGTAATATACAAGTTAATATTCTGTGAAAATTTGAACCGTCTACCTGTTACCGTTTTTAATATTGAGCAAAAAAATACGAAAAAAACACGTTTATTGTATGGGGACCCCCCTTAATATATATATTTTTTTAATTTTTAGTATTTGTTGTTATAGCGGCAACGGAAATACATCATTTGTGAAAATTTCAGCTTTCTAGCTATCACGGTTTATGAGATACAGCCTGGAGACAGACAGACAGACAGACAGACAGACAGACAGACAGACAGACAGACAGACAGACAGACAGCGGAGTCTTAGTAATAGGGTCCCGTTTTTACCCTTTGGGTACGGAACCCTAAAAATAGTCGAAATGTAAGGGTTCGCAGAGAAAAATACCACAGATAAGAAATATTAATTAATGATTCACTGTCTGTCGGAAAAATATAGTCTAATGCGGTAGCCTTATCATGAAGGCGGGCATGGGCTACTTTATTTCAGGAAATTTTCAAAAATCGTACCTACTTCAGCTATCGTACTTTGGCATGGTGGGCTTTGGCCGTGGCAATAGTTACCACTTTACCGGCAAAGACGTATCTACCGCCAAGGGATTTAGCGTTCCGGTACGATGCCGTGCACACCCATCATTGGGTATTTGACAACAGCTACCTAGGGTGCGTTCCGAAATACACTGAGAGCACTGGAAGTCCCCAGTAAAGAGCACTGCCAGTGCTCGCAGTGCTTATAACGGAACACACACCTAGTCAAATCAGCAACTTTTTTTCAAACGTCAAACGCGAGCTTAGGATGATGTATGAAATACTGTGGGTGTTCCGATATAAGCACTGCGAGCACTGTCAGTGCTCTTTACTGGGGACTTACAGTGCTCGCAGTGTATTTCGGAACACACCCCATGATTGTGGTATGCACGGGATTCCAGTGGCATTAGGTACCTATGCCAAAATTCGGCTTACAGATTTGATTGAAATTTCTGAATTAAATTATATCTTAGCGTCTAAAACGATTTATATTATTATCTTTGCCGCTTATAGGCCTACCTAATTTGTATTAAATATAGTGTAAGATTTAAATGATTTTGTTAATGTATATCTAAAAGTTAAAATCTATATCAATGACAATATTAAGTAAATACTTACAATTTCAAAGATTCTTCTAAATAGAAGAATCTTTGAAATTGTACATCACACTGAAAAAAAAAATTAGTAAAACTAATTGCTTTTTCGGTAATATACATTGCTTTGGCCAGTAAAAATGGAGCCTATTGTCCAAACAAGTTCAAGTAACCGAAAAAAAAACAGTTGAGTTATAACAGTAGATATTACCGGTTGACTATTCTTACTGTTTGTAAGACAGTAAGTAAGAAAGTAATAGTTAGTATGAACTGTTTGTTTCAGTAAACTTTAAAGTTCAAACAATTAAAATAGCTCGTTAGCTCCTAACTATATTCTAAAAAAACTGTTCTGAAGCAGTAAAAATAACTGCTACAAAATCAGTAAAGCTCTGAAAACGGCAATACTTAAAAATAACCGTTTGCTTCAGTAAACATTAATGTACAAACAATTGAAACAACTGATTAGCTTCTTACTGTTTTTTGCCCATTTCGACGAACTGTCAGTAATCAATTACTTTTACAAAAAATCAGTTTTTTTAACCGAATTAAATTTTACTGTGCCAAAAAAGTAAAAAGTCTCGTGCTATTTTTTTCAGTGCATTATCACGCATGTTTGTTTTGTGGTTAGCAAATCAGTCGCCAGTAAACTAGTACCTACCTACCTAACGAAGATACGCGCAGGGCGATTGCATAAAAATGACAGCTACCTGTACAAAGTAACGATCGCAATCACCTGTGATTGGTTAGCATTCTTCCATTAATGGCCAAAATCCATTGATGCAGCAAAAATACCATAAATTCAGCCAATCAAAACAATTGAGACTGTAACAATGATTGATACAGGTTTTACACAATCGTCCTACCGATTTTGATTTTATAAGTCCTGTCATCGAAGACTGAACCTTATTGTAGTGAACACATGGAATTAGGAATTACGACTATGATGAGTGAACAGCTAGCATTATTGTCTATGGCCGGCTCCAGGGGTACTTACTTCGGAAGAATTGCGGGTGCGCGACGAATCTATCGGCGTCCCTCTCTTGTATTTTATACTGCTCCTTATCTGTCTGCGTATCCCACTCGCCGGCGCGGCATTTCAGCTAAAAAAGAAAATAAACAATCATCTTCACAATCATTATCATCAATACTATAAATGCGAAAGTTTAGATGGATGGATGGATGTATCAATCACGCTAGAACGGCTGAACCAATCTAGATGAAATTTGGCATTTAGATAGATTATAGGTAGTATGGAATTTGGCTTTTTATCCGCGAAAAGTAATGTGCTCCCGCGGGAACCAAAAACCTCAATCCACGCGGTCAAAGTCGCGGGCATCAGCTAGTACTTATATTATTATAAATGCGAAAGTGTGTCTGTCTGTCTGTCTGCTACGCTTTGACGGCCCATCTATTCAACCGTTTTTTTGGTACAGGGATTCGTTTGAAATTTATTACAGGAATAGGTTGCATCCTGAGGAAGGCTGCAACCTATTCCTTTATATATTCAACTGCCCAGGTCCTCATCTATACCCATAAAAAATCACGTCGATCCGTTGCTCTGTTGCCGCGTGAGTGAAGGACAAACTCTGTATTTAACGTCCTTGGGGCTATCCCCAATTTTGTAATTTCTATAAATTACAAAAATTGTGAAATACGTATTTCATAATTTTAAACCGGAAGCCCAAATACCAAGTTTCATGGCTATAACTGAAAAACGATGGACTTTCATACAAACTTTCAACCCCTATTTTACCCCTTTGGGGGGAGAATTTCGAAAAATCCTTTCTTAGTGGATACCTACTCTTTACAAAGAACACACCATCCAAATTTCATGTCTCTAGGACCAGCGGTTTAGGCTGTGCGTTGATATATAAGTCAGTCAGTCAGTCAGTCAGGACTTTGAATTTTATATATATAGATTATATATTCCTATATCTGTATTATCCGAAATCTCTTATAGGTATACCCATTACATCCATAGGTAACATTAATCTTCATCATCTTCCTCGGTGAACCATTGACCTTCGGCATTCCGAAGGTCATTGGTTCATTCGACTATTCATAAGCACTTGTAAAAAGTCTATTTGAATAAAAACTTTTGATTTTTTTTTATTACCTCATGGGCTTCAACTTTAAGCAGCTTATGGTATGCGGTCATCACGACAGATGGATGGATCAGCGAACCGCCTCCGAGGTAGTCGTCCTGGACCCACGCGGTTGTTCGTGATTTCCTGGAAAATATGAGAATATCTTAACTCATCTATGATATTGTCGGGAGCGAATAGTAGGTATGTGCTTTCGAGGGAATAGGAAGATTTTCCTCCGAGCCGGTGTAATGTTCGGGGCTCTCACCGGCCAACTGTTGATGGTTGAAAGTTCTATATTATATAACTTTCATTATTTCAACCATCAACAGTATATTATAGTACAATTCCGAAAGAACTTCGTAATCGTGATTCAGGCGGCGGCACGTGATTGGCTAACGTGGCCGCGTCGTGTTTACGTCATATGATCATGCAGGTAAGCCCCTACATTATGATTATGATAGGATGTGTCAACTTCTGTAAATCAGTTTAAGAACAGACTGGATAAGCGCCTAAAGACAAAGCACAAGATTTGATATAGGCGCACCAGCGAAAGCTGCCTAGCCCATTTTTTTTTTTAATTGTGAGATAGGCTTGCGCTTGACGACAATCATGCTTAGTACAAAGCAATGATGAGGTCTAGGTTGGAGCGCGCTTGCCTAGAAGATGCCTATTCACTCTTGCCTTGAAGGTTTAGGTACCTAAGTTATACGTGGCAGGAAACACGTGCGCTGGGAGGGTGTTCCACACTCTAGCGGTTCGGATCAGAAACGTCGAGCAAAAACGTTTCGTGCGGGCAGATTGGACCTGAACCACATAAGGATGCCAACGCTGGCGGTTTCTCGCTGTTCTGTGGTAGAACGGAGAATGAGGAACAAGGTTGTGAAGTTCCTGAGCACACTCTCCATGGTATATCCGGTAACAAACCGATAAGCAGGCGACACTGCGTCGGTGTTGTAGACTGACTTTATTATTATTATAAATAACTACTTAGTGATTCCGGATATATACTCGTGTGGTGATTCGCCCCGAACTGAGACCTCGCGGTATCCATAAGATAGTTTTAACTAGCTATCTTTACGTTCAGATATCAGTACTATCACTATCAGTAGACTATTTTTAGGGTTCCGTACCCAAAGGGTAAAAACGGGACCCTATTACTAAGACTCCGCTGTCTAACTGTCTGTCTGTCTCCAGGCTGTATCTCATAAACCGTGATAGCTAGAAAGCTGAAATTTTCACAAATGATGTATTTCCGTTGCCGCTGTAACAACAAATACTAAAAATTAAAAAATATATATATTAAGGGGGGTCCCCTGGATACAATAAACGTGTTTTTTTCGTATTTTTGTGCTCAATATTAAAAACGGTAACAGGTAGACGGTTCAAATTTTCACAGAATATTAACTTGTATATTACCTTTCAAAATAAATAATTAAATATCAATAAAGTAAATATTAAAGGGGGGCTCCCATACAACAAACGTAATTTTTTGATATTAACAATAAACCTCTACAAACAAAGTTAGTTTTGCGGTTCATTTCGTCTTGTTTTTAATACGTCATAAATCGTAAAACTTACTACAGGTTTGTACGGAACCCTCGGTGCGCGAGTCCGACTCGCACTTGGCCGGTTTTTTTATTTTTATTCCACGTAAGATTGTGCTAACGTCTATTATTTGTAAGCATAAAAGAATAAACTTTTACAGAGCGCCATCTATTGACATCATTGTGAAGTTCTCTTAAAAATACTGAAGCTCATTAAAAATTAAATAATTTCGTTTCTTTAAAATATTTACCTAATTTTAGTATTTGTTGTTCAAGTACAGGATATAATTCAAATAATTGATCAAGTTTCAGGCTCATCCTTTCAGAAAATTGAGAGTTCTGAGGTCAACTTTGGACGTTAGAAAATCTCCACTTTGAAAGCCCCCCATTTCGTCAATTTTAGGGATAAAAAAAAATATTTTTGGACTCTATTCCTAATTATCAGCTTTAAAATGATATACCGCAACCCTATGTAACGCTATAAAAAATATTTTACTTCGCATTCGCTTCTATGAGTGCCCCCCTGAAATAAAGATTTTTATAACTTTTTAAGCCATATTCGGTGGGAGGCCATCGGTTTACATAATATTATATTTAAATTTGAAGTAATTACGTTCAGTAATTCAGAAGTTATAAGGCTCTGACAGACGGACGGACGGACGAACAAGTGCGAATTCACTCAAGTAGACTCAGAGACCTTCCCTTCGCTCGGTCAATAAAGATAACTATTGGACTAATCTAAACGGCGTGGATCCGTTGGTCCATGGTCGATCCAGCAACAGTATAGCTGTACTGGATCCAAGAACTGGATCAATGACAACGGACCTTCCGCCGCAATAGGCTCGTGACTCCATCGCTCCGCCTCAAAAAAGTCAGAAGGTCATTTGTGGGAATGAGCATTCTATTTTATAACAAAATTCCACAACCTATTTTAAACTTGCCTTTACACAAATTTAAGAAATCCATTAAAAGTATGCTCCTGAAAAAAGCTTTTTTTTTTTTTATCCACTACAAGTTAGCCCTTGACTGCGATCTCACCTGATGGTAAGTGATGATGCAGTCTAAGATGGTAGCGGGCTAACCTGTTAGGGGCATGGCAGTTATATTAAACCCATACCCCTATTCGGTTTCTACACGGCATCGTACCGGAACGCTAAATCGCTTGGCGGTACGTCTTTGCCGGTAGGGTGGTAACTAGCCACGGCCGAAGCCTCCCACCAGGCAAACCAGCTTAATATGTATACTGTTGAAGATTATGTAAATGATTGGAAGATAATGGATTTGACTCGCTAAAGCAATGCTAAGGACAGCGGTTACTTATGTATATCTACACATCATACTACACATACTTAATATTATAAATGCGAAAGTGTGTTTGTTTGTCCTTCAATCATGCCGCAACGGAGCAACGGAACGACGTGATTTTTTGCATGGGTATAGTCGAGCTCCTGGAGAGTAACATAGGCTACTTTTTATCCCGGAAAATTAAGGAGTTCCCGCGGGAATAAAAAAAACTTAAACCACGAGGACGAAGTGGCGGGCATCAGCTATACTCTATCCACGGAGACTAGTTAATATAACGCTCTCTCTGTCACGTAATCCCATACAAATGACAAAGACAAAAAAAGTCAGTGGGCGTAAACCATTCTGAATGTACGTACACACTGCGCTACTATTAAATTAAACTAGCTTTCTTCCCACGACTACACTTGTTTTTTTTTACAATTTACGTAGTTATTATAATTCAAAATATATTAATCACTATCCGACGACGTATCACTGCTATCGTTTTCTACATTTATTATGAAGTTATTAGTCATTATTTCCACATTCCTATCTATTGCGTTCATTTTTGGCTCTACTATTTCTTGTACTTGTTTGATACAATTTTGCCACTTTTGGGCATTACTATTTTGAATATATTGATAAATTTTGATATAATTAACAATAACGATAGGTAAGGATAAAATATGAGCGCGTCTGCACAGTACGGGTCACGATCAGACTAAAATATACACGTAGTCTGTACACTGCATTAACGGTTATCGCTGACCAATCACAAACGAGTCCATGTCTTCCCTATTAACTTGTCTCCGTGGATAGAGTATAGTTGATATAATAATTTTAAATGATTTTTTAAAAAGAGCAACCACCCAATTTCCTGCTGTTTCTTCTCGGTACGAATGGTATTCCAAACCAGTGGTAGATTCACTCGACTACTCAAAAGCACTTAAATAATAACTTTTTTAAATAAAAAAATATGAGTTTGAGTTTGAGTTTTGAAAGTTCATTTTGACTAATTTTTTACTCAACTCAAAGTCGGGTTAAAAATAGCCTACCTCAAGAGCGCCACCATCCATGGAAACTCTCCATAGTTGGCGTACACCATGCGGTCGGCGACCTCCTGAGTGGGCGGTTGAAACACAAACTGGCTCGGGTTGTTCCAGCCACACTCTTTATTGGCAGCAACTGGAATTATTTTGTACCAGAAACTTAACAATTAGTTAACAACATTAAACAAAGAATTAAAAAATACGACTGTCATAGAAATAGTTATTTGTGTTACATGGGGCCAAAGAAAATTTTTGTTCCCCGAGGGCGCTATTTTGAATTCAGAGCGAAGGGAAGGATTCTATAGTAGAATCCCGAGCGTAGCGAGGGGTTCTAAAGTAGAATCCTGAGCGTAGCGAGGAATTCAATATACGCCGCCCGAGAACAAAAAATTTGGCCCCGAGTGACACACACTATTTTTCATCATTACGTATGAGAAAAAGCTAGGAGTATCAACCTACTATGACATGGACATTACCTATACGTTTAAGCACCAATCAGAAGATACTCCTATCAACCTTCTATGAAATTGTATAGACATTATTTAGACGTATATTTAAAGTTTAAATAAAATGTAAAGACGTATATCCGATCAACAAATTGATCACGTGACTTCGGACCAATCAGAACAGAGAAATGCAAAGTCGTATATTCGATCAACAAATTGATGACGTGACTTCGGACCAATCAGAAGAGAGAAATGAAAAGTCCTATGGGCCTACAAGTGACACTTTGCTCCCGCTATCCTCTGAAGGCAATATGCGTTTTTCGAATAGGTATGATGAAAAATATATTTTTTAATGAATCACTGGATATTGAAACATAGTCTTATATATTTTTGGAATCTACTCATCATTTTCTAGACGATGATTATACTTAAAGTTAATCTTATTTTCGAAATTTTTTTTTCAACTTTAGTCTTTAATGCCTATGTCACCCGGAATAAGCTAGGGATTCTAACGATACCTCATTTATCAAAATCGGTTCAGGCGTATAGAAGTTAGAAATTAGAGCTCAATTTCGTGTATCCATTCTCATAAGTTTAGGGTATCGTACATACCTAAACGTATGAGAATGGGTAGGTACACGAAATTGAGCTCTAATCCAATGCTGTTATGGTTTATTTTACTTTGACGCCGAACTTTGGCGATTTGATCGACAATTAATGGGGGGCAGGTATCGCACCTAGTGAAGGACGATCAGGCATATCTTGCGCGTGTTGTTTAGGTATCTCCTCTTCTTCAGATGTGATGCGGTATTCCATCTGACAGCAGACGTCCAGGTAATGCGGGCATCCGCCTCCAAACCTGATGGAACATAATATGTACAGTGTGATCAATAGTGGCGGCGTAAGGCGTCATCCGCGACGCGAATCGCGATGCGACAGTGACAAGCAGTAGCTAACCCGCTGTCCTGGGTGAGCGACAAACGCGGCGACGCGACGCGAATCGCGATGCGACAGTGACAAGCAGTAGCTAACCCGCTGTCCTGGGTGAGCGACAAACGCGGCGACGCGACGCGAATCGCGATGCGACAGTGACATTAAGCAGTAGCTAACCCGCTGTCCTGGGTGAGCGACAAACGCGGCGACGCGACGCGAATCGCGATGCGACAGTGACAAGCAGTAGCTAACCCGTTGTCCTGGGTGAGCGACAAACGCGGCGACGCGACGCGAATCGCGATGCGACAGTGACAAGCAGTAGCTAACCCGTTGTCCTGGGTGAGCGACAAACGCGGCGACGCGACGCGAATCGCGATGCCACAGTGACAAGCAGTAGCTAACCCGCTGTCCTGGGTGAGCCACAGAAGCGACGCGACGCGATGCGACGCCATAGAGAATGACAGACGTAGAACTACGCGACGGAGCCGACGCCTAACGCTGCCACTGCTTAAGTTTGTTTTCGGGCCCGCATCGACTGTTGATCGACCTTTCGTAAAACCATAGGTACCTACTTAAAGTCTAGGCAACGGGGCAGTTCGTTGTATGGAGACCCCCCACATTAAATCCTCAGTCGTTGAAACTTGGCAGGGTTGTAGTAGGTATGGACTATGGTAGGTATGAACCAAATATAAAAATATCCAAAAAAATAATCTATGTGGAAGTTAGGTTTTTATATATTTATGACTGAATATTTTCTCGATTTCTTTTTAAAATAATAGTGGGTAGTATATTTATTATTTACACTCAAAACCGAAATATCAAACGAAATAATCATGCAGAACATCGATATTTTAGCGATAATGTAGGTACCTTCCTTCCTTGGCAAATATAGATACGTTTAACTCATGATACTGTATCATACTGTAAAGTTTCGTCACCTCAGGAATTATTGTTGGGGTCCACTAGCTTTATTGCCTAGACTATTTACCTGACGTCTATGAGCTGCGTGCCGTCCGCTATAACCTTGCGTGTGCTGGGGTCACACTGGTAGTACAGCACACACACGCCTGGCACGCCGTCCTCAGTCGTGCAGGGCTGCACGGGCGTTGAACTGTCTAGACTATTACCTGACGTCTATGAGCTGCGTGCCGTCCGCTATAACCTTGCGTGTGCTGGGGTCACACTGGTAGTACAGCACACACACGCCTGGCACGCCGTCCTCAGTCGTGCAGGGCTGCACGGGCGTTGAACTGTCTAGACTATTACCTGACGTCTATGAGCTGCGTGCCGTCCGCTATAATCTTGCGTGTGCTGGGGTCACACTGGTAGTACAGCACACACACGCCTGGCACGCCGTCCTCAGTCGTGCAGGGCTGCACGGGCGTTGAACTGTCTAGACTATTACCTGACGTCTATGAGCTGCGTGCCGTCCGCTATAACCTTGCGTGTGCTGGGGTCACACTGGTAGTACAGCACACACACGCCTGGCACGCCGTCCTCAGTCGTGCAGGGCTGCACGGGCGTTGAACTGTCTAGACTATTACCTGACGTCTATGAGCTGCGTGCCGTCCGCTATAACCTTGCGTGTGCTGGGGTCACACTGGTAGTACAGCACACACACGCCTGGCACGCCGTCCTCAGTCGTGCAGTGCTGCACGGGCGTTGAACTGTCTAGACTATTACCTGACGTCTATGAGCTGCGTGCCGTCCGCTATAACCTTGCGTGTGCTGGGGTCACACTGGTAGTACAGCACACACACGCCTGGCACGCCGTCCTCAGTCGTGCAGGGCTGCACAGGCGTTGAACTGTCGAGACTATTACCTGACGTCTATGAGCTGCGTGCCGTCCGCTATAACCTTGCGTGTGCTGGGGTCACACTGGTAGTACAGCACACACACGCCTGGCACGCCGTCCTCAGTCGTGCAGGGCTGCACGGGCGTTGAACTGTCGAGACTATTACCTGACGTCTATGAGCTGCGTGCCGTCCGCTATAACCTTGCGTGTGCTGGGGTCACACTGGTAGTACAGCACACACACGCCTGGCACGCCGTCCTCAGACGTGCAGGGCTGCATGGGTGTTGAACTGTCTATTTGATCGTCAAACTTGTTGGAAGTTTCGGCTGGCTTACTGATCGACATATCTTGAATTTCTGTGAAAAGGCAATGAAATACCACCTTTTTAATATTCATTCAATATTATCAGAAGGTTGCGTGTTCACATAACGTCGGGGTCACCAATGTTGTATGCTCCCGAGACAATAGGAAGATCTTCCTCCGAGCCGGTGTCATGCTCGGGGCTCCCAGCTGGGCCAACTGTTGTAGATTGAAAGTTCTACAGGGCGTCCCACGGCTATGCCGCATGGAGGGGAAGTAGCTTAAATATAGTAGATAGAACATTTTACTGAAAGAAGACTTCATTTTAATTTAAAATACAATTTAAACTGCATTCATAGATTTTTAAATAATTGCCTGGTTGAACCGGGACTCGAACCCGCTATACGAGAAAAAAAAATTACCTGTAGCTTTATCATACCGATCAAAAGGCTTCATAATAAGGATTATTTTTTGCTAAATAGCATAGCATCAAAAATAAAAGGAAGACCATGAATTTTAACATTTTAATACAAATTATAATTAGTAGGATATAATGGCTCCAAATTCCTCAATTTAATTTATCAAATGCTCAAAATGTGCCCCATTCTGTTAAATACAAAGTCCCACTCTTTTGATTACTTTTTATTCGCTTTTTTGATCTTTTCATGGTGAATATTTAAAATTATACGTCTAAGTTCTGTTTGTAGCTCGTGGGCACTTTCATACCGGTTCTTTTATACTAAATCTTTTACATAAAAAAATCTAACGGGCCATCTTATTTGTCCATTAGTCCCGATACAGGAAGGAAAGTATTCATTGAGAAAGTCCCTTTTTCTCTGACTGCATCGACCATACATGTATGGTCGATGTCTGACTATTATGAGCCGGAGCCCCATCTTGCTGATGGGCACATTTTGAGCATTTGATAAATTAAATTGAGGAATTTGGAGCCATTATCCTACTAATTATAATTTGTATTAAAATGTTAAAATTCATGGTCTTCCTTTTATTTTTGATGCTATGTTATTTAGCAAAAAATAATCCTTATTATGAAGCCTTTTGATCGGTATGATAAAGCTACATGTAATTTTTTTTTCTCGTATAGCGGGTTCGAGTCCCGGTTCAACCAGGCAATTATTTAAAAATCTATGAATGCAGTTTAAATTGTATTTTAAATTAAAATGAAGTCTTCTTTCAGTAAAATGTTCCATCTACGATATTTAAGCTACTTCCCCTCCATGCGGCATAGCCATGGGACGCCCTGTATATATACATAGTACAATTCCGAAAGAACTTCGTAATCGTGATTCAGGCGGCGGCACGTGATTGGCTAACGTGGCCGCGTCGTGTTTACGTCATATGATCATGTAGGTATGTGTGCCCCTACAATTCTATCAATCTAATACCACCTTCCGTGTTCTCCAGCCGCACCCTTCGTCGCAGAAACAAATTTTATCCTCACCACCTGGATGCCTGGTCTTCTTCCACCTCCCGTTATTCCAGCCCCCCAATCATGTAAGAATGGCCGATGAAATCGTTAAAGTTCTGCGGCAAAGTAAATAAACCATAAGAGCATTAAATTAGAGCTCAATTTCGTGTACCCATTCTTATACGATTAGGTATGTACGATACTCTAACGTATAAGAATGGATACACGAAATTGAGCTTTAACTCAATGCAGTTATGGTTTATATTACTTTGACGCTGAACCTTCACCATTAGATCGACAATTCTTACATAATCGGGGGGCTGGTCATTACTGCCACGTACCTGCAAATTATGGAACCAGCTTCCATCTTCTGTGTTCCCTCTTGATTATAATATGGAGCTCTTCAAAGGGCGGATAAACAGACATCTCAAAAGCCAGCAACGCATTGGCGGTTCCTCTGGTGCTGCAAATGTTCATGGGCGGCGGTAATCACTTACCATCAGGTGACCCGCCTGCTCGTTTGCTCGCTATATATAATTTAAAAAAAAATGAAATTTTTATCTCATGCAAAACACCTTTTGCCACTTATGATGTGTCACCTTTACCACTTACCATACCACCCGTTTGGAAAGTACTTAGTTAGTTTTTAGGGTTTCGTACCTCTAGGTAGGTGAACGGAGAAGGGGAGGAGGTTTTTAGTCCGTAGGCCGCTGGGTTTCATCCCCAATGGAGTCGAGCATGCCTCCAAAACTCCTGAGGTATCCCATGAGGATTTTCCTCCTCCCCAGAGGAAAAAAAAGGGTTTCGTACCTCTAAAGGAAAAAGGAACCCTAAGAGGATCACTTCGTTGTCCGCCTCTTTCAACCCCCTTTTCGTTGGGAACGCGTGGAGGTATCATGTTGAAATATACAGGGTGGCCCAAATAGTGACGTCCAAAGAAAAAATTTAGATTCCTCGTACCTAGACCTATCAGAAAATACCCCATGTATGTTCAGCGATTTTTGGTAGTTTAGGAGTTATAATTTTTTTAAGTTTTTTCTTGAGATTTCTGAGGCAGTGAGTGTTAAATTTTTTTTCTTTTTATTTAGTGCTTTTTTCCGAACTTTTTTTTTGTGAACATACTTGCTATAAAGTGTGCTACTATGCATAAAATAATTACCATCATAACATTAACCCAAGTTGGAAATTTTTTGGTCGAAAGTGAAAAGTTTACGTACGACAAAAGTAGAGACGAATTTTCAACTTAAGATTAAAAATACTTAAACCTGCCTACGTCACTTTCGGCTAGTTTCAAAAACTTTTGGAGTGCCTAAGCTTCCCTTATTAGTTAAAAAATTTGGTACTTTAGGGGGCATTATTGTGAGATCCCGGCCTTCAAATGTGGTAAGGCGGTAATTTCTGAACTTAAAATTTGATTCTTAAATTTGAGTTTGGGCTATTTTTGACAATTTTATGGCTAATTGCAGTAGGAAATTTTTGCACTTAAGTATTTTCTACAAAAATAATCGATATTTTTCGATTAAGTGACATCAAGGTTACGTAAAAGTTATTTGGATTTTTTTAGTTTTTTACAGTCAGTAGGACGAAAAAACCAAATTGCACTCGGTTAGGTACTAAAATATCTTTATCTTATTACCCTTCTGTCAATAAAGTATAGCTTGCCCACACCTATAAGTTTGTTTACCTGTTTTTGCCAGCAATACTTTACAATGCTGCCGACAAAAACAGGAAAAAAAGCTTGTAGGTGCGGTGATTTTTGGTTTGGTTGGAAATATTTAATTTTCCGGGATAAATAGTAGCCTTTGTGTTATTCCAGACTATAATCTATGTCTGTGCCAAATTTCATCCAGATCCGTTCAGCCGTTGGGGCGTGATTGAGTCACAAACATCCATCCAAACTTTCGCATTTATATTATTATAGTATAGATAAATAATAGATATAGTTAATTTACTTAGTTATACTTACTGACGTTAGATGGATCTAAATTTACTCTTGTCTCTGCATTTGCTCTTGTCTCTGCTATGAAAAAAAATATAAAATAAGTGAAAATAACAGATTCTTTATACTTGTGACTTTTTTTTGGCGTAGGAAAAGATAGTCTAGTCAACAAGTGCTTTTTGGGTCCAACTTTTTCTCTGCCTCCGAAAAATATGAACGAGGTATCATTCGATTCGGAATATATAGCGTGTATAATCATTTTCGAACATTAGCATTTAAATGAATTTCACAAGCGATACCTTCTGAATATTATTATTTTATTTATTTGAATTATAAAATAACATGTCAATTTCATAGCGATACCTACATTTCATGAATATATATATATATGTTTTTCGAACAAAATTCAAGACCCGCTTGCAAAAATTGCAAAAGTTATTAACAATTAACTGAAAAAAAATAATGGAGTTTGGTTTCTTGCAAATATCTCAAAAACTACTTATTTGATATTTTTTAAATTTGAAAAGAGATTCAAAAAGAGGAGGAAATTTCCCAATTTGTTGTTGAGTTGAGATGGGCCGTGAAAGCGTAGCAGACAGACAGACAGACACACTTTCGCATTTAAATATTAGTATGGATAGTAATTTTTATCGAAAGAGCGTTTGTTTTATGGTTTGTTATATTGTCCTTCAATCACACCTTTTTGAATAAATATAAGTATTTGAAGAGTCCTTACCCTACCCCTAGTAGGGTAGAGAACCTACCCCTAGTCCGTCAGAGATAGATCCTGAATAGTTACTCGTAGTTTAAATAATTATGTCACTCATGATGAGAGAGATATACGTCCGCCGCTTTAGGTTTCAGCCTTTTCTGCTGCGGCTTCCGGCTTTGATGCTATCTCCCAGATAAATGGCCAATTTACCTACCGTTATTTACTGAAGTGAAAACTTCTTTATCCGCGTTGAGCACTTTTTGGTAAGTAGGGGGTAAACTTGTGGATTCGCGTCACCGACACCGTCACTGACACTTCGCCACCGCTGTCCCATGCTCGCGTTGTTACGAAGACAAAAGGTCTCAAAATATAAATACTCATAGGTACCTACTACATTCGTAATTAATTACGAATTAAAATTAAATTAATTAGGCATTAAAGTTTAAACTTTAATGCCTCAGTTTTAAGGTTTATATTTTAACGCTTGTTAAAATATAAACCTCATCAGCTCTATCAGCTATGATGCCCGTGACTTCGTCCGCGTGGTTTTTTTGATTCCCTCTGGAAAATTTTATATTTTTAGGCCGATCCGTTGCTCTGTTGCGGCGTGATTGAAGGACAAACCAACAAACAAACACACTTTCGCATTTATACCTATATATATTTATATTTAGTATCTATGTTTTTTTTTAATTTTTTTTTTTTTTCATATTTTAATACAAATTTCTAAGATAAGTTTTCACTTCTACCGGCAGTCCCTATGACTGCCAATTTTTAGGGTTCCGTACCAAAATGGTAAAAATGGAACCCTTATGGTGCGACTTTCTCCGTCCGTCCGTCCGTCCGTCTTTCACGGTCGATTATTTAATTATGTAGGTACCTGTTTTCTGTGCCGCTGTGTCAGAGTTGACGTCATTATTCTTGTTATCTTGTGGGAAATAATTCTTGATCCACACCACTGTCTCATCGTCTGTGTCGTCACTCGACTGGGCCTTTCCGTGGCCGGCGAGCAGCAGAACTGATATTATTGCGTATCTGTGGGAAATAATAATAATAATAATGTCCTCCCGACCGAATTTCGGCCACGGCGGCCTACCTCCAGAGAGATTAGCCATCTGCGCGGGAGATATAGTGCACGAGTGTGTGCGCATACACAGGTGCACTCTCTGTTCCTTTACTCTCATATCCCGATGGGACGGAAAATCCGACACGACCGGAGAGAGATCAGGCGCAGGACCGACGGCTTTACGTGCTCTCCGAGGCACGGGGGTGGAACACCGCCAACTTCCTTACTCCGGGCAAGTACTGAGCATTTCTTGTCAGAAAAACCCAATACTTGTTATGGCCCGACCCGGGACTCGAACCCGGGACCTCGTAGCCGCAGTCGAACATGCTAACCATTAGACCAACGAGGCAGTATACTGTGGGAAATATTGACGAGTTCAAGTGACAAAAAACCCCGTATCTATTGGAAATACCACCACCAGTGTGCATAGCATGCGCACAAAGAGATTATCTCGCGACGAGAGAGATAGATGTTGTCGTTCCCTGCGAATTTTTCATTTACCTTAACATGCACAAATTGCGGTATAGGTAAGTGTTACAAGAAAAAAATAGTCGACGTAAAGGTTCGTAGAGAAAAATACCACAGATAAGAAATATTACTTTTTCGTACCACTTGCTCAAAAAAGTGACATTCTATGCCACAAAAAGCGAACATAACAATAGTCATTTTTAATCTGTTAAAAACAGGGAAAGAAAATTGTACTGAATTTCATTCATCCTCTAGGGGGAGAATGTGATTTAAATTTGGAATACTTACCGAATCTATACTTATAATAAAACTGTAACAGGTCCAATTCTGTACATTCTGTACATTGAAGATATTTTGAAAATTTTTTTTGGAGGGCACTCATTATTCGATACTAAAGCCAAATCTGTAATTTTTTTCATTTTTGTCTGTCTGTCTGTCTGTCTGTCTGTCTGTCTGTCTGTCTGTCTGTATCTTGGCCGCGCATCACGCCGAAACTACTGGATGAATTCAAACGAAACTTGGCACGATTTGAGCCCATACTACGAGGTAGGACATAGGATACTTTTTATCCCGAAATTCTACCCCCGAAGGGGTGAAATAGGGGTTGAAAGTTTGTATGAAAGTCCTTAATTTCTCAAGTAATAGCCATGAAACTTGATATATGAGCTGCGGGTTGAAAATGGAGACATACGTAGTTCACAGTTTTTGAAAATTCGACCCCCAAAAGGGTGAAATAGGGGATGAAAGTTGGTATGAAAGTCCTTCGTTTCTCAAGATGTTTTACAAGTTATATCAACGAAACCTTTTATTTTGGCTTACGGTATAAAATAAAGAAGTACGTGTGTCACAGTTTTTCAAAATTCCACCCCTAAGGGGGTGAAATAGGGGGTGAAAGTTTGTATGAAAGTCCGTCATTTCTCAAGTTATATCGATTAAACTTGGTATACAAGCTACCGGTTGAAAATGAAGAAATAACTGTTTCACAGTTTTTGTAAATTTTACCCCCGAAGGGGTGAAATAGGGGTTGAAAGTTTGTATGAAAGTCCTTCATTTCTCAAGTTATAGCCATGAAACTTGGTATATGAGCTGCGGGTTAAAAATGAAGACAAACATGTTTCACAGTTTATCAAAATTTCACCGTCAAAGGGGTGAAATAGGGGTTGAAAGTTTGTATGAAAGTCCTTCATTTCTCAAGTTATATCGATGAAACTTGGTACACATAAGCTACCGATTAAAAATGAAGAAATACGTGTTTCACAGTTTTCGTAAATTTTACCCCCGAAGGGGTGAAATAGGGGTTGAAAGTTTGTGTGAAAGTCCTTCATTTCTCAAGTTATATCCATGAAACTTGGTATGTGAGCTGCGGGTTAAAAATGAAAACATGTTACACAGTTTTTTAAAATTCCACCCCAAAAGGGGTGAAATAGGGGTTGAAAGTTTGTATAAAAGTCCGTCATTTCTCAAGTTATTTCGATGAAACTTGGTATATCCACGCGGACGAAGTCGCGGGCATCAGCTAGTACTGAACTACATCTGTGTTTACACCATTGAGTTTGTATATAATAAAGCACTAGCTGATGCCCGCGACTACGTCCGCGTGGATTGATGTTTTTTGGTTCCCGCGGGAACTCCTTAGTTTTCCGGGATGAAAAGTAGCCTATGTGTTATTCCAGACTATAATCTATCTCTGTGCCAATTTTCATCCAGATCTGTTCAGCCGTTCGGGCGTGATTGAGTAACAAACATCCATCCATACATCCATACATCCATCCAAACTTTCGCATTTATAATATTTATTTGATTATACATTTTTTTGACAAAGGAATACGCATTTATTATGCAGTTATGATTATTAAATAAAATGACGAAAACCGACGAGGCCGTATGAGCTTATGCCTATGCGTATGCCTTTGCTTTTCCGACAAAAAAATATTAGTCTAGGAATTTGCCGCGTTTTTGTTTTCTTCAAATACATAAACGTTAAGTTTATTTTAATTTATTTTTATAAATAAGTTAAAACTCATAAACAATAAATGTACCAAACAAAAATGTAACTCTCTCTATCAATAATTGGACCAATGTTTCGAATGTTAACTTTTACTATTAATTGTCATTATCCATACTTCCATACTAATATTATAAATGCGAAAGTGTGTCTGTCTGTCTGTCTGTCTGCTGCGCTTTCCCGGTTCATATTTTCAACCGATTTTGCTGAAATTTGGTATAGAGGTAGGTTATATCCCGGGGAAGGACATAGGCTACTTTTTATCCCGGAAAATTAAGGAGTTCCCGCGGGAATCAAAAACTCTAATCCACGCAGATGAAGTCGCGGGCATCATCTAGTTTTTAATAAATGCTTATCTCATATTATTATTGTGTTAATTTTTTCGCAAATGGTACGATAAGTAGAGTATTTTCCTCGGTGATAAAGCTGTCTTAGTCTTGGGTGAACTTAAATCCCTCGCTACACTCAGGACTCGTCTTAAATCCCTCGCTTCGCTCGTGATTTAAGTTTTTAACACCCTCGCTACGCTCGTGAGTAAACCTCGAGTCCTTCGTTACGCTCGCGATTTAAATCGACACCCGCGACAGAAGACACTGCTTTATCCCCTTGGTTAATAATCTACTATTATCTCTACTTTTGACGTAACGAGACAAGTAACCATGTTAGCTTCGGTAGACAGATAGAGATAACGGGTAGACATAATTTTACTCGTAGTGCGCATGCTAGCCTCTGAGAGCGATTCAGTTTTCCTACAGGGATCACTAGCCCGTTGTGCTAGGTGAGCGACAGAAGCGACACGACGCGATGCGACGACATAGAACGTCTACGTTGTCGCGTACATCTATACCTACTTATAATAAAACTGTAACATGTCCAATTCTGTACATTGAAGATATTTTGAAAATTTTTTTTGGAGGTCACTCATTATTCGATACTGAAGCCAAATCTGTAATTTTTTTCATTTTTGTCTGTCTGTCTGTCTGTCTGTCTGTCTGTCTGTCTGTATCTTGGCCGCGCATCACGCCGAATCTACTGAATGAATTCAAACGAAACTTGGCACGATTTCAGCCCATACTACGAGGTAGGACATAGGATACTTTTTATCCCGAAATTCTACCCCGAAGGGGTGAAATATGGGTTGAAAGTTTGTATGAAAGTCCTTAATTTCTCAAGTTATAACCATGAAACTTGATATATGAGCTGCGGGTTGAAAATGGAGACATACGTGTTTCACAGTTTTTGAAAATTCAACCCCCAAAAGGGTGAAATAGGGGATGAAAGTTGGTATGAAAGTCCTTCGTTTCTCAAGATGTTTTACAAGTTATAACAACGAAACTTTTAATTTTGGCTAACGGTAAAAAATAAAGAAGTACGTGTGTCACAGTTTTTCAAAATTTCACCCTCAAAGAGGTGAAATAGAGGTTAAAAGTTGGTATGAAAGTCCTTAATTTCTTAAGTTATATCGATGAAACTTGGTATACAAGCTACCGGTTAAAAATGAAGAAATACGTGTTTCACAGTTTTCGTAAATTTTACCCCCGAAGGGGTGAAATAGGGGTTGAAAGTTTGTATGAAAGTCCTTCATTTCTCAAGTTATATCCATGAAACTTGGTATATGAGCTGCGGGTTAAAAATGAAAACATACGTGTTTCACAGTTTTTCAAAATTCCAACCCCAAAGGGGTGAAATAGGGGTTGAAAGTTTGTATAAAAGTCCGTCATTTCTCAAGTTATTTCGATGAAACTTGGTATATCCACGCGGACGAAGTCGCGGGCATCAGCTAGTCTATATATATATGTAGGTACTAGATGGGCCCTTTCATAAAAAAAAATTAGCCGTCCGACCTGTGGAGCGCGCTCCACACCTGTATAAGCCTGTCCTTGTCCCCGCCATAGCGCTGTCCCGCTTTTCCGACTAGATGACGTTAGAAAATACGCCCACATTCTTTGTTTGACAGGGCCCGTCGCGTATCAGATGTCCGTCATTTTCTATGGCTTCGCATCGCGTCACGTCGTTTTGACGACCTCCGTGGCGCAGTGTTCAGCGCTGTTGTCTTAACGTACGGAGGTCCCGGGTTCGATCCCGGCAGGGTCAATTTGGGAATTTATAATTTCTGAATTTTCCCTGGTCTGGCTTGGTGGGAGGCTTCGGCCGTGGCTAGTTACCACCCTACCGGCAAAGACGTGCCGCCAAGCGATATAGCGTTCCGGTACGATGTCGTGTAGAGACCGAATAGGGGTATGGGTATAATATAACTGCCATGCCCCTAACAGGTTAGCCCACTACCGTCTTAGACTGCATAATCACTTACCATCAGGTGAGATCGCAATCAAGGGCTAACTTGTAGTGAAATAAGTAAAAAAAACATATCAAACATATTATACCAGTTACCACTACTAGGTACTCACTTCGTATACCTACCTACACTAAAAAAATAACGAAATTAAGCAGCAATGACGAGATAGGTAGATGGTAACACTTCATAATTGAATATATTTTTAACTAGGTTTACAATTCCTAGCTATAAGTAAAATTTTAATTATGTATCTGGTAATTATACCATAGACCCCTATGTTCATTTTTATAAAATAAAAACATTTAGGTATACATAATATCAAACATATACCTACACGTTACCACCATTATGTGCCACTAGTAGTGGCACATAATGGTGGTAACGTGTAGCCCACTACTCACTTAATACTCAAACTAAAAAGAGAAATAAAGTATGCATCCCCCCTAGCATGGGCCGAGACAATTTTCTCCCCGAGGAAAGGATAAAATTTTTATTCCTAAATAAATAAATAAAAACGCTAAATAACGGTGGATAAATAGTCCCCCGAGTCCCCGTGAAATGTCAAACGGGGATAAACTTCTCCTCTCCCCTGTTGCCGTGCTCTGAGAAGTGGATAGGTTAATTTTATCTCTTGTCAGTGGATAAATCTGGGGATAATTTTTTTATCTCCGGCCCATGCTAGCCGTGCTGCAATGACGAGATAGGTAGATAGACAAAGCTCTATGTAAAATTTTAACAATGTATCTGGTAACCATAGACCCCTATGTTCATTTATAAAAAGTAAAAAGACTTACCTTAACATTTTAAAAACACATCTGTGCACAAATAAACTGTATAAGTAAACTTAAAGGTACGTAATTAAAAAACGTAAGTATAAAAAAAGATGTTCGCGAGTCGATCGCGCTTAGGGCACTAAAGTATACAGTAGGTGTACCTATATACTTAAACTAAAAACTTATCGTATGTTTAAGGAAAACTTTAGTTAATAAATAGCCTTCAACTTACGCACTGGCCACTGAATAACTAGGGCTGCTAGGCGATTGTTTTTATCGACATCGATGAAAATGAAAATAAAAAATGTTTATCATCATACTTCATACTAATATTACAAATGCGAAAGTGTGTTGGTTTGTTGGTTTGTCCTTCAATCACGCCGCAACGGAGCGACGGATCGACGTGATTTTTGGCATAGGTATAGTTGAGGACCTGGAGAGTGACATAGGATACTTTTATCCCGGAAAATTAAGGAGTTCCCACGGGAATAACAAAAAACCTAAACCACGCGGACGAAGTCGCGTCATCAGCTAGTTTATTAATAACCTAAAATAATTTTATTGTTTTGGGTAAACCCAATTACACTTGCAGGCTAAAAAATTAGCTATACTTAAAGAATAAATACCTATAGTAAAAACCTATTGTTCGTAGCCTAACTAACCTAATTTACTGTTCATAGGTCATAAGTTTAACAAGATTACTGCCCTGGCTTCGCTCGCAAAAATATGAGTAGTATTGCACTAGTCTGGTAAAACCCAACTTCTGTGATATTAATATGATGTGTATTTACAAATTATATTTATCATATTTTGACCTCACAATATTTCACCTGATAAATAAAACTAGTGATGCATCTATGTAGGTATGTATCGATAAACATATTATCCGTGAAGCTACTTACAACTAGAGGTGGGCGTTATAACACACAACACATTATCCCTTAAATCGGCAAGACTAAAAATATACACATAACATTTGTTTGATAGATTTTCTTGGTTCATGATGACCTCTGGACTCAGGGAAAAATATTGAAAAAAATATATGATTTTCCATTTTCGAGAAAATTAACGGGTCCCACAGGATACGATGCCGATTACTCTACGAAAGAACGATACTCCGTTACGGGTACCGTAGTGTACGTTGCCGAGTAGACTACGAAATACTTAGTACAGAATAAAACTAAAAAATTAGAAGAAAAAGCATTTTATTGTTTTGGAATTGACGGAGAGTTTCGCGATTTTTGCTCGCTTATCACAAAACATAAACTTATTTCCATTTTATAGAATAAACCCTTGGTTTTCCTTCTTTGCAATAGCGATATCGGGCATTTTTCTCTTGAATTTCCTGAAAATGACCAATATAATGCAGACTAATACTGTCTACAGGTCGATAAGCTACCGTCTAGCAATTAAAAAATAATAAAGATAATATATAAAACTGTAGCCAAATGTGTTTTGTGAAGTTTCTGTAAATCTCCATCTATCACAGCTCTTTGCCTGAATGCAGCTTTTGTTCAGTTATAATTGAGAACGAACTTATTTTTTTTATCTTTTTTGCTATTAATATTTTGGTTTAAACCTAGTAAGCCCTTTAAATAGCGAATTTTTAGCTAGTGATGGAAAAAAACGACTGTATAGAATTCAGGGTGGGTGTTAGCCTTTCAATTGTTTGTCGAAGGGGATGGGAAAACTTCATCGAATATTAGTGTGTGAGGCATATTTTCGAAGTTTTAAATATGTATTATGCAATCGAATAAATACCTCATTATAATCCCTACCATATCCTAAAATTTCAATTTCGTAAGAAGAATCTAAAGAAGGTAGATGAAGGTAGATCTGAGCTTATAACAGGAGAAGAATGTGATTCTAAATTGTCTCATTGTCAGAAGTAAAACTTTTATTATCAGAACATGCATTAATTATGCAAATAAATAAAACATGCTTTAAGCAACCACACCTACATAAAAAAAAACACAAAAAAATACTGACAAAATGATTTTAAAAGGTTTGAATGTATGGCTGCCATTTGCCAAGAAATTGGCAACGTATCTCCTGGTACCCGTTACTCGTAATCGGCAAAAGCGGCAACGGGAACCACGGGGCACATACACTTTTATGAACCTATAATTTTATTATTGTGGATTTGTGATCTAAATATGATATTGCAATCTATTATGTGACATTTATTCTTTCAATTTATACCGAAAAAAACAGTTACTTAGAGCAAAAAATTTAAAAAATCCGATTTAAACTTAACCGTGCTGTTCCAACATACTGTCGCCTTGACTCTATTTTGAATTTGACGGATAGATTTTATTTGTACGAGCTCTAATTATTTTTTCTACTAATCTCAAATATATAAAAAATATATCTTTAGCGCAAAAAAATCTTTCAGGTTATTATATAATTCTCAGATTTAAAAAGAAAGTAACGTATCCCAGGGTTCCCGTTATCGATTTAAGGGTTAAATATTAAAATATATTTTTATAACAGTATAACACATTAGACGAAATGTACCAGACTGTTGTAATATATATTATTTTCTGTCATTTTATTTCGTTTGTATTTTCACAGCGCCATCTATGTCCACAACTGCTCTTCCTGTCCTGGTCTCAGGAAAATGGTTTTAATCTTTAACTTGTTAATTTTATGAAATTTCAACAGATGGCTCTATTTTATAGCAAATACGATTGATATACTGCAGTCTGCAACACAGTATTCAAAGTAATGTAAACACTTTCTGAGAAACAATAAGAGCTAGTTTTACATGCGATAAAATTACAACAGTGTTAAAGCAGTGTGTATAGCAGTGTTCAATTTTATAACATTGCAACAGATGGCGCTTATTTTTATAGCAAATACGATTGTTGCAGTATTCAAAGTAATGTAAACACTTCCTGTGGAATAATAAGAGCTACTTTTACTTGCGATAAAATTAACTACAACAGTGTTATTTTGGATTGCAAAGTAATGTAAATACTCTTTTCATATCTCTAAGAGCTATTTTTGCTTGCGATGAGACGAAGATGCTATTTTTATGATTCTGCATAAACAACACTTTCATTAGTTTGAGTTTCATTGTATGTATTATTATTCCAACCAGAAATTGAGTGCAAAGCTAAAGTTACTGACTTATAGTTTTAATATAAATAGACGATTGGTGTAAATAAAAGTTTTGTGCATGTAAATAATTAGGTAGTGTAAATTACCAACACTATAAAATGCGTGTTAGTAAATAGTAATTAGTGTTAAACAGTAAACACTAAGTACTAAAACGGCGCTTAACGCTAAGGTAACACGGCGCGTTTTTTGGTCCTCTTAAATATATTATAAAACACTAACACTAAGTAACTGCAAACCGCAACAACAGCAAGCAACAGTGTAAATAATTTCTATCAAAATTTATAACATATAATATATATTATAACACTTTAAAACAGCAGCTAGAAAATTATATTATAACAGTATATTTCATTGAAAAATTATAACAGTTTAGCCCACCTCTACTTACAACTATACAAGTAGGTAATATAGGCATCTAGGTGAAAGCCAAATAACCTATTGTTTAATTGCTTTCTACACTAGAGGCAATTTATAAGTACCTTAAAAGGTTGAGTTTTTACTTTTTACCCGACACTTTTAACTTACTAACTAAGATTTCCAAATCTTTCTGGGATAAAATGACTTTATAATTTTTAACACAACCCAACTACTTAACATACTAATATTATAAATGCGAAAGTGTGTTTGTTTGTTGGTTTGTCATACAATCACGCCGCAACGGAGCAACGGATCGACGTGATTTTTGGCATGGGTATAGTTGAGGACCTAGAGAGTGACATAGGATACTTTTTATCCGGAAAATTAAAGATGGGATTCCCGTGGGAATTAAAAAAAAATTATTCCACGCGGGCGAAATCGCGGACATCAGCTAGTATCAAATAATATTTATCTCTGAAAAAAGTTGGATGATCTTTCAAGTTGGTACCTAACGAGTTTTTCCTCAAAGATTTGTATTATTTTATCACTTGACCTATGTGTCAATATAACATGCGCAGTTATTTATTTATAATATAATAAATTGTATAAATATAAACTAGTGATGAATAAACATTATATCCATATTCTATCGACATCGATAAACTTAGGAGTCATTATGCATTCGCTTAGGAAACATTCACGAAACAGTATGTACTATGTACTTGAAAAAATAATAGACTAGCTGATGCCCGCGACTTCGTCCGCGTGTTTGCTTTTTTTTATTCCCGCGGGAACTCCTCAATTTTCCAGGATAGAAATGCCTATGTCACTCTCCAGGTCCTAAACTATGACTATGAAAAAAATCACGTGAAAAAGTGTGTTTGTTTGTTGGTTTGTCCTTTAATCACGCCGCAACGGAGCAACGGATCGACATGATTTTTGCCATGGGTGTAGTTGAGGACCTGGAGAGTGACATAGGCTACTTTTTATCCCGGAAAATTAAATGGTTCCCGTGGGAATAAAAAAAAACTTAACACGCGGACGAAGTCGCGGGCATCAGCTAGTGATATAATAATTGCATGGGTATAAAATATATTTTGTCAAACTCAAGGGACAAGGGACATTTTTCTTGGTATTTACTGAAATAATTTATATTGTGTTGTGGTACAGGACCCTTTGTGCGCGAGTGTCACTCGCACTAGACCGGTTTTTTATCGATATCGATATTTTAATGAAAGTACATCACTATTCAAGTAGAATCATTTTATTTTCCTTGTCAACATAATATAAACAGTCCGGTTCGCATCCACCTTCGGAGACGGACTGGTCGAGGTCTGGAATTAATTTTTTTTTTTTGTTTAATTGTGCTACTAGAAATGTGGTGAGTTGATGAGTTTCATATTTAAACAAGTGAACATATTAATAAAACTAGTGGTTCGCCCCGAACTGAGACCTCGCGGTATCCATAAACTTTTACAGAGCGCCATCTATTGACATCATTGTGAAGTTCTGTTAAAAATACTAAAGCTCATTAAAAATTAAATAATTTCGTTTCCTTATAATATTTATCTAATTTTAGTATTTGTTGTTCAACTACAGGATATAATTCAAATAATTGATCAAGTTTCAGGCTCAGCCTTTCAGAAAATTGAGAGTTCTGAGGTCAACTTTAGACGTTAGAAAATCTCCACTTTGAAAGCCCCCCATTTCGTCAATTTTAGAGGAAAAATTAAAAAAAAAAATATTTGGACTCTATTCCTAATTATCTTTAAAATGATAGGTATACCTACCGCGACCCTATGTAACGCTATAAAAAATATTTTCCTTCGCATTCGCTTCTATGAGAGCCCCCTTGAAATAAAGATTTTTATAACTTTTTAAGCCATATTCGTCTGGAGGCCATCGGTTTACATATTATATTTAAGTTTGAAGTAATTCAGAAGTAATAAGGCTCTGACAGACGGACGGACGGACAAGTGCAAATTCACTCAAGTAGACTCAGAGACCTTCGCTTCGCTCGGTCAAAAATTAAATTAAATTATGGCTCATTAACATGACATTTAAATGGCTTAAATGACTTTTTCAATCGTGACAAAACTAAGGACTTTACAAATTAAAAAATCAACTCGGCTAAATAATTTTGACATAATACCTATTATAATAATAACCATAATCTGTTGTACCAATAATTAATAACTGGCTAATGTTAATATTATGACTTGAATATGTTAAATTTAAGTTTAATATAGATATAATCATAGATACCTATGGCTGTTCCTAGTTCCTAATATGTAAAATTATTACTATTTTAAGATCTTCAACTATGTAAATTGTAATAGTCAAATAATTTTAATAATTGAAATGAAAATTAAATATTAAAAAAAAACATGACTGTATTTGTCATATTGTTTTAAAAAAAAAAATTATAGCCAGTGTCACTCGGGAAGTTCTAAGGATTTTAACGATACCCCATACATCCAAATCCGTTCCGGTATTTAGAAGTTATGGTGGATTTAAGAAACTGACATAACATGAACTCTTAAAAACATAACACTTTTTTGGGCAGTCGTGTAAATTAGTATTTATAATTAGGTACCTTTAAACTTGTCTACACCATTATACTGAAAAACTTGTGTTGTACAACTTTAAAAAAATACAATAAGTATTATGTACATACAAAAAAAACGTGTGGTGTCCCACGACACCACAGATAGGAACGAAGTTCCTTATTACTAGACATCGGATTATATGCATAATATGTTCGCAAATGTAAAAGCATAAAACGCTATTTTTACAGCGTTATTGCATATTTTGGTACATTTTTAGGGTTCCGTAGCCAAATGGCAAAAAACGGAACCCTTATAGATTCGTCATGTCTGTCTGTCTGTCTGTCTGTCTGTCTGCCTGTATGTCACAGCCACTTTTTTCCGAAACTATAAGAACTATACTGTTGAAACTTGGTACTCGTAAGTAGATGAATTCTGTGAAACGCATTAAGATTTTCACAAAAATTTTGGGGGTCCCCATACTTAGAACTGAAACTCAAAAATTTTTTTTCATCAAACCCATACGTGTGGGGTATTTATGGATATAGGTCTTCAAAAATGATATTGAGGTTTTTATTATAATTTTTTTCTAAACTGAATAGTTTGCGCGAGATACACTTCCAAAGTGGTAAAATGTGTGCCCCCCCCCCCTGTAACTTCTAAAATAAGAGAATGATAAAACTAAAAAAAATATATGATGTACATTACCATGCAAACTTCCACCGAAAATTGGTTTGAACGAGATCTAGTAAGTAGTTTTTTAGGGTTCCGTAGCCAAATTTGGCAAAAACGGAACCCTTATAGATTCATCAAGTCTGTCTGTCTGTCTGTGTGTCCGTCCGTATGTCACAGCCACTTTTTTCCGAAACTATAAGAACTATACTGTTGAAACTTGGTAAATAGATGTATTCTGTGAACCGCATTAAGATTTTCACACAAAAATAGAAAAAAAACAATAAATTTTGGGGGTCCCCATACTTAGAACTGAAACTCAAAAATTTTTTTTCATCAAACCCATACGTGTGGGGGTATTTATGGATAGGTCTTCAAAAATGATATTGAGGTTTTTAATATCATTTTTTTCCAAACTGAATAGTTTGCGCGAGAGACACTTCCAAAGTGGTAAAATGTGTGCCCCCCCCCCCCCTGTAACTTCTAAAATAAGAGAATGATAAAACTAAAAAAAATATATGATGTACATTACCATGCAAACTTCCACCGAAAATTGGTTTGAACGAGATCTAGTACCTAAGTAGTTTTTTTAATAATTTAAAACTTACTACAGGTTTGTACGGAACCCTCGGTGCGCGAGTCCGACTTGCACTTGGCCGGTTTTTTTATTAATAGTTCTTATTTCAGTAGTTAATAGTGTCAGGCGTGTTGTATTATGCGGGAATAATTGAATCAAGCCAGCTGGTATTCGAGGATCCTTCAATTAAACAAAATATTGCTCTTATTGCAACACATTTTAGCAATACGTATAGGTATATACCCGACGCTATAGAAAAATTAGAATCCAAAATCCAAAAAATCCTTGGAAATATTGGAAAAAAATATTAAACAGAATAGGTAATACACTTCCGAGTTCACTATCGGAAAAGTTCAGTGGCAAAATAAATACAATCCATACTAATATTATAAATGCGTAAGTGTGTCTGTCTGTCTGTCTGTCTGCTACGCTTTCACGGCCCATCTGCTCAACCGATTTTGATGAAATTTGGTACGGGGGTAGATTATATCCCGGGGAAGGACATAGGCTACATTTTTATCCCGGAAAATCAAAAATCTTAATCCACGCGGACGAAGTCGCGGGCATCAGCTAGTTCTATATAAAAACCCGAGTATCTAACTGTCTAACATAACCATAACATAACATAAAATAACATAACATAACATCCATAACAACATTAGTGGCATTACGTTGAGCCGATGCCCTTTTTAGGGTTCCGTAGCCAAATTTGGCAAAAACGGAACCCTTATAGATTCGTCATGTCTGTCTGTCTGTCTGTCTGTCCGTCCGTATGTCACAGCCACTTTTTTCCGAAACTATAAGAACTATACTGTTGAAACTTGGTAAGTAGATGTATTCTGTGAACCGCATTAAGATTTTCACACAAAAATAGAAAAAAAACAATAAATTTTGGGGGTCCCCATACTTAGAACTGAAACTCAAAAATTTTTTTTTCATCAAACCCATACGTGTGGGGTATCTATTGATAGGTCTTCAAAAATGATATTGAGGTTTCTAATATCATTTTTTTCTAAACTGAATAGTTTGCGCGAGAGACACTTCCAAAGTGGTAAAATGTTGGTCCCCCCCCCCCGTAACTTCTAAAATAAGAGAATGATAAAACTAAAAAAAATATATGATGTACATTACCATGCAAACTTCCACCGAAAATTGGTTTGAACGAGATCTAGTAAGTAGTTTTTTTTTAATAATTTAAAACTTACTACAGGTTTGTACGGAACCCTCGGTGCGCGAGTCCGACTCGCACTTGGCCGGTTTTGGAATTATTTATTAGTCACAGTCTAGTTCATATTATGTTGTGCCGGGGTGGAATAAAAAATAATACCTACCTACTACGGTACCTACGTTCCGTAAATATGCCGCGAATACAGAAACCGTGAATATGGAATGGTTATTTATATGGGATTATAGGGGATACGTTCCTAGGTGACAAAAATAAAAAACAAATATATAAAAATCAATTTAATTGAAGTTTTTGACCATACTGATTCAGGCTTAGGCAATAGTTTAAAGAATTTTGTATGTAGATACATATTTTCTTGCTTGGCAGTTTTTAAAAGCTTCTTCAATTCCATTGAATTATATGTACGTTAGTACATAATACCTCAATGTTCAATTCAGACTGTTAATCAATCAGCAATGGCAAATTACCTAGCAACATACTTTTTGCATAGTTGTAATAAGGTCTATGTATTTTACTTTTTAGGGTTCCGTACGCAAAGGGTAAAAACGGGACCCTATTACTAAGACTCCGCTGTCTGTCTGTCTGTCTGTCTGTCTCCAGGCTGTATCTCATAAACCGTGATAGCTAGAAAGCTGAAATTTTCACAAATGATGTATTTCCGTTGCCGCTATAACAACAAATACTAAAAATTAAAAAAATATATATATTAAGGGGGGTCCCCATACAATAAACGTGTTTTTTTCGTATTTTTTTGCTCAATATTAAAAACGGTAACATGTAGACGGTTCAAATTTTCACAGAATATTAACTTGTATATTACCTTTCAAAATAAATAATTAAATATCAATAAAGTAAATATTAAAGGGGGGCTCCCATACAACAAACGTAATTTTTATTTTTAATACGTCATAAATCGTAAAACTTACTACAGGTTTGTACGGAACCCTCGGTGCGCGAGTCCGACTCGCACTTGGCCGGTTTTTATTAGTCCATTTGACGACGCGTTTACAAAGGATATTGGGTTGGATACCTATTAGAATCCTTTTTATTAATATGTATGTACCGATGTACCGATTAGATCCGCGAATAAAGAAATCTGAAGGCGGGGAAATAGGAATTGGGTCGCAATTTTTTAATCCGCGAATAGTGAAAACGCGAATGAAGGAAGCGCGAAGGAGCTTTTACTGTAAATACAGATTTTAAAATGGATAACACACTTAAAACTGAGTAGGTATGTGAATTTAAGGTCTTTTGGAAGACCCTCTATTTAATACTTAATCAGTTAGAAATAATTTATTTTTGATATAACTATATAGGCATCATCCCTATTGGGCCTCTGGGACTCCAACTTTTATGATCACACTGCATACTCCTGCACCTTCTAGATTCTTTATTTCTTTCCAGGCTACAAGGTCTTCCACTTCTAGTGCTTCTGGTATGCAGCAGTGCCAGAAGTCAGAAGCCATTGACTTCCGAAGAAGAAAAAGCCATAGAACGGGTGGTCCAGTTGTACAAAGAGAGTGTAGGCGTTGAACAGACCACGTCGCATCCAATCAACAACCGATTCAATGATGAAGATTTAAAATTAACGCCCACGTTTAAAAAAAATAAAAGTGAGTAAATAAATACCTATACCACGTATTTTTTTTTATCCACTACAAGTTAGCCCTTGACTGCGATCTCACCTGATGGTAAGTGATGATGCAGTCTAAGATGGTAGCGGGCTAACTTGTTAGGGGCATGGCAGTTATATTACAAACCCATACCCCTACACGGCATCGTACCGGAACGCTAAATCGCTTGGGGGCACGTCTTTGCCGGTGGGGTGGTAACTAGCCACGGCTGAAGCCTCCCACCAGGCCAGACCAGGGAAAATTCAGAAATTGTAAATTCCCAAATAGACCCTGCCGGGGATCGAACCCCGGACCTCCGCACGTTAAGACAGCAGCTGCAGCGCTCAACACTGCGCCACGGAGGTCATCAAAGTCATAGTATTGTATAGAAGCAGGCGTTACTTTGCGGAAGTCCATGATAATGAAGGTACTAGAAGTTTAATCCATACTTCCATACTTCCATCCATACTAATATTATAAATGTGAAAGTGTGTGAAAGCGAAAGTGAAATGAAAAAAAGTGAATGAAAGTGAAAGCAGACAGACAGACGTCTGTCTGTCTGTCTGCTACGCTTTCACGGCCCATCTGTTCAACCGATTTTGCTGAAATTTGGTACAGGGATAGGTTGGATCCCGGGGAAGGACATAGGCTACTTTTTATCCCGGAAAATTTAGGAGTTCCCGCGGGAATCAAAAAAACTTCGTCCACGCGGATGAAGTCGCGGGCATCATCTAGTTCGCTATAATCCGCGACAATAGGTCGCGTAAACTCGACAATGCAAGATTGTAAAGTTTACAAATTTACAATCGTGCATTGTCGAGTCAACATCTTCTGAAGATGCTCCGGTATCGGAGTGAAACGTATACGAGTAGTTTGGAAGATTTGTGTGGTGTGGTGAATATATTTTTCTGACTATAAATTCTCAGTACTAGCCCGGAGTTAGGAAGTTGGCGGTGTATCACCCCCGTACCACATGAGTATAATAAACGGAAGGTTTATCTATACTCATGTGCCTGTACCTCGGAGAGCACGTTAAGCCGTCGGTCCCGGTTATTATCACAAACATGATAATAGTCGTTAAAGCCCGCCGACCCGCATTGGAGCAGCGTGGTGGGTCTAAGCTCTAATTCTAATTCCCTCTCTCCTATGAGAGTGAAGGGGGGGAACCTACTAAACCCCCCCGGTGGCCGACCTTAACGCATGTCGGGAGGCTCCGAGATCTCTTAAGAACACATCGATGCCCCCCTTGTGCGATGCCCATAGGGCTCATCCCGGACTCCTGCGGAGAAGTCCCCGATTTTTGACATGAAGGCGTCTGTGAACTCCTTAAACGGGTCTTATTATCCGTTTGACAAACGATTACGATTACGATTTCCTTGCACAATCGGGGGGGCAGGTGAGATCGCAGTAAGAAATACTAAAACGTATGACCTTGTCTTTTCAGAAGCAAAATCCTGTATCACTGACGCCAACGAAGCTGGAGTGTGTGCGAAAGCTACCAACTGTAACAAGGAACAGGAGAAGGTCGACAGTGCGAACTTTATATTGAGGTAGACTATAATCATGCATAATCAATTATCTATCTTCTATCTAAATATATAAAAGGCAAAGGTGACTGACTGACTGACTGACTGACTGACTGATCTATCAACGCACAGCTCTAACCACTGGTCGGATCGGGCTGAAATTTTGCACTCAGACAGCTATTATAACGTAGGCATCCGCTAAGAAAGATGTGCGGGACGGGACAGTAGTATAGTGAAATAGTTATAGTATAGTTACGTAATAAGCTGTAATAGTAAGTAAATAGATAGGAAATAATTGTGAATAGTTTAGATTATGTACAGAAATAAACGTTGTTAGAGTAGTATCAGGATAGAGAGGGATAGAGATACCCGCGCTCCCCGCGCACATACCCCGCAGGCCGCGCTCCCCGCGCCTTCACACCCGCGCTAGCCGCACCGCCCGCGCCTTCAGCCCCTCTATCCTGATTGGATGTTAATGAGCGCTCTGGTTGGTTGAATTACAACAGCCAACCAGAGGGCCTACATTCTTCGGACAGATTTTGTATATATACCGAGCGATTTTGTGGTTCGACACAGTTCGCCAGCCACAGCCACAGCGGTACTACAAGAAGAAGAATAAAGTGGGCCTTCGAGAATCAAGAAATAGTTTTCTTTGGAAAACCCCAACCAACCCGGTGACAGTTGAATGTAGGTACTCTCGGGTACAAAAGGATTTTTGAAAATTCCCCCCTAAGAGGGTGAAATAGGGGTTGAAAGTTTGTATGAAACTTCGTCATTTCTCAAGTTATATCCATGAAACCTGGTTTACAAGCTTCGGGTAAAAATTAAGAAATATGTGTTTCACAGTTTTTGAAATTTTAGTGACATAGGCTACTTTTTATCCCGGAGAATTGAGGAGTTCCTGTGGGAATTTAAAAAAATTATTCCACGCGGACGAAGTCGCGGGCATCAGCTAGTCGCACACAGTTATGAAACACGCCGAGACAATTTTCTCCCCGAGGAAAGGATTAAAATTTTATTCCTCAATAAATAAATAAAAACGCTAAATAACGGTGGATAAATAGTCCCCCGAGTCCCCGTTAAATGTCAAACGGGGATAAACTTCTCCTCTCCCCTGTTGCCGTGCTCTGAGAAGTGGATAAGTTAATTTTATCTCTTGTCAGTGGATAAAATCGGGGGATAATTTTTTTATCTCCAGCCCATGCTAGCCCTGCTGAGGGATTCTAGGTATAGGTATCAGCTAACACGACATAGGCTTGCTCTACGAACCAGCTCTGACTGAGATCTATATCAGCGTACTTTGACTTGGCTCAGGCTTCGCTTAGAGTTAAAACGAGATGGACTTATGTGAGTAACGTAAATCTGTCTCGTTTTAACCATGTCTTAAGTCTAAGCAAAGTCAAAGTTCACTATAGATCTCACACTATGTCTGAGATCTAACCATAGAGCATACTTTGCCTTAGCTCTGACTTATGACAGAGTTGAAACGAGATAGATTTATGACACTCACATAAGTCCATCCCGTTTTAATTCTAAGTAAAGCCTGAGCAAAGTCAAAGTACGTTCTATAAATCTCTGCATGAGCTACTCAGAGCTACTTAGATATTTTCAAAATGTTTCAACACTACTTTTTTCGACTTTTGACGACCTCCTTGGAGGGTCCCGGGACTCCCGGGTCCGGTTCCCGTGAGGGTCAATTTGGTAATTTATAATTTCTGAATTTTCTGTGGTCTGGTCTGGTGGGAGGCTTCGGCCGTGGCAAGTTACCTACCACCCTACCGGCAAAGACGTAGCGCCAAGCGATTTAGCCTTCCGCTACGATGCCGTGTAGAAACCGAGTAGGTGTATGGGTTTAATATAACTGCCATACTCCTAAGTCTGGATTAGCACATAGGCTACTTTTTATCCCAGAAAATAAAGGAGTAAAAAATCTTAATGCGGTTCACAGAATACATATCTACTTACCAAGTTTCAACAGTAAGTATAGTTCTTATAGTTTCGGAAAAAAGTGGCTGTGACATACGGATGGACAGACAGACAGACAAACAGACAGACATGACGAATCTATAAGGGTTCCGTTTTTGCCAAATTTGGCTACGGAACCCTAAAAACCTCAACCGCGCGGACAAAGTCGCACGCAACAGGTAGTAAAATTATAAATTTTATTAAAACTTAAAAAAATATATATAATTTTTCAGGGAAGGTAATCCATGCCATTACCTGGAGACCTGCTGCCCTCTGCAGCAGGCCAGAGAAACGCCCAGGAAACCTGAGGCCATCCAGGATATCGGCTGCGGGTACAGCAACTCTGGGGCGAACGTGTTCCGGGAGAAGTTGGGCAGTTCCAAAAGCGGGTACGCGGACTATGGGGAGTTCCCCTGGATGGTCGCTTTGCTCAAAACCGGGTGAGTTAAAAGGACGAAAGGCAATGCGATCCCTTTCATCATACATAGGTACTATCTTTTAGTAAAATGTTAGAAATTATAAAACATACCTCAATAAAACATTTATCTATCTTATACGAGTATATATATATATATATATATCTATATATATAAATCTCGTGTCACAATGTTTGTCCTCAATGGACTTCTAAACCACTTAACCGATTATAATAAAATTCGCACACCATGTGCAGTTCGATCTAACTTGAGAGATAGGATAGTTTATATTATATAGATTAGGATTATTAGTGCTACCCGTGCGAAGCCGGGGCGGATCGCTAGTATATATATATATATAAATCAATTGCTGTTCGTTTGTCTCGCTAAAACTCGAGAATGGCTGGGCCGATTTAGATGGAATTCTTTGAGTGTGTTCTGGGATGGTTTATATTCACAATTGGACCCGATAGGGGGCGCTTCAATCGGGTTCTAGCTTCAAGGCCGGACCACGTCTGCCGGGCCCACTAGTTTTTCTATAAATACCTTTCTTTTTTCCTGCAAAAAAAAACTTTAAAAAGCAACGGTTTTTTTTTTCACATCACATCACAAGTCGTGTCATATTTAAGTATGGTGTTCTTGTGACAAGCAAGAAATTCTCAATACTTGCCCAAGCCTTGCCTTAACTCTGGAGTTAGGAAATTGATGGTGTTTCATCTCCTTAACTCCTAATATGAAATCGAAGAGCCGGAGAGATAGCGCCAGATATCTCTCTGCTCGTGTCGGATTTTCCGTCCCATCATGCAGGTCTGTAGTGTGCACAATCTTTCACACGTGCACTGTTAGATATATATCTCCCTCGCAGATGCTTCATCTCTGTGGAGATTGGCCGCCGTGACCGAAATTCCGTCGGGAGGACAATTATTTTTACCTCTAATCATTTAAATCTTGTATCTCTCTCTGCCTCGAACCTACCTACCCTACCCTAAGGGTCACGACCCTCATTATTGAGGGTTGTGGTCACAACCCTCAATTATTTAACCCTTTTCCATTAATAAAATGGTAGGTAGGAGTTTTCATTGGATAATAATGCGGTGGGTTCCCACGTCCTTCAGCTTACGGCTCGACTAAGAGTATATTAATTAAACTCTAAGGTTTTAGTTTTTAACAATAATATTATTATCAGATGTTGGTGGTAATAACCGGGAACGACGGCTTAACGTGCTCTCCGAGGTACGGAGGAAACGAAAAGGCCAAATTTGAATATCCAAATTCGGTCACCCATCCAGTTACCGACTTGGGTCAACGTTGCTTAACATTCGCAATCGACTGATATGCGTTGTTACAACTAGGCCACTCGTCAATCTTGTATAACGATCTCCGTGGCGCAGTGTGTAGCGCTGTTGTCTTAACGTGCGGAGGTCCTGGGTTCGATCCCCGGCAGGGTCAATTTGGGAATTTATAATTTCTGAATTTTCCCTGTTCTTGCCTGGTGGGAGGCTTCGGCCGTGGCTAGTTACCACCCTACCGG
Organism: Erebia ligea; assembly: GCA_917051295.2. NCBI lineage: Eukaryota > Metazoa > Arthropoda > Insecta > Lepidoptera > Nymphalidae > Erebia > Erebia ligea. The sequence goes on along the minus strand of OU785243.1, from coordinate 6,652,965 downwards.
CAAAGAAGTGCCGCCAAGCATTTTAGCGTTCCGGTAGGTACGATGCCGTGTAGAAACCAAATAGGGGTATGGGTTTAATATAACTGCCATGCCCCTAACAGGTTAGCCCGCTACCATCTTAGACTGCATCATCACTTACCATCAGGTGAGATCGCAGTCAAGGGCTAACTTGTTACTTGTAGTGGATTAAAAAAAAAATGATAGGGGTTTCAATTAGTTTACGTTTTACAAAAACTTTGAATTTGTTGAGAGACATCTCAATATGTCTTCTGACAATTATTTTATACTACACCCGCTCGGAAAGTACCTTCTTGCTTTTGTCAAAACGAGGTAGAAAGTACGTCATTGCTACAAACCAAATATGCGGGAGGAAAAGATGTATGAAATTTCATTTCTAACGCGCTAAGCGGGGAGAAAACTGTATGAAAATCCATTTCTAACGCGCTGTTGTTTTTTAATTTTAAGTAAATATGGTATGGACGTCGAGAATTTGGATATGTCTTACCATAAGGAAATATAATATTAGAAGCAGCTTCTAATATTATATTTCCTTTTGTCGACATCGATGTCGAGTGTCGATTGTCGATATCGATCTATAGTGAAAAAATCGTCAAAATGTAGTCTAGTTGTGATAGTGAAGCTTCGAATAAAGCGACTCATATAATTATGATATATTTTTTTTGTTTCTTTTTTTTTCTTTTAAAAAAATTATTGTAACCTAACCTAGCCTCACCTAATTACCTAAAGACTATTAACTATTAACCTAAACCTTTGTAAGATCGTTTAATCACTAATTATCGCTTATTTTCCTCGCAGGTGTAGTATAAAGCACTATGTATCACTCGGGAGAAAGTGCGATTGCTACCTCGCGTGTATTGCGGCCCTTCGGCTACGCCTCGGGCCTCAAACAACACCCTCGTTGGTAATCGGTCACTTTCTCCCCTCGGTACTATTTACATGTAATCATTTACATCTTGTATAATAATAATGTCCTCCCGACCGAATTTCGGCCACGGCGGCCAATCTCCAGAGAGATTAGCCATCTGCGCGGGAGATATTATAGTGCACAAGTGTGTGCGCAAACACAGGTGCACTCTCTGTTCCTTTACTCTCATAGCCCGATGGGACGGAAAATCCAACACAACCGGAGAGAGATCAGGCGCAGGACCGACGGCTTAACGTGCTCTCCGAGGCACGGGGGTGAAACACCGCCAACTTCCTAACTCCGGGCTAGTACTGAGAATTTCTTGTCAGAAAACCCCAGTACTTGTTGTGACCCGACCCGGGACTCGAACCCGGGACCTCGTCGGCCGCAGTCGAACATGTTAACCACTAGACCAACGAGGCAGTTACACAGTTACATCAGAGAGAGAGAGGCAGTTACATCTTGTATAATGACTTTTTTGTTATCAACAGCGCAGCAGGCTGGGCGGACGAGAACTACCTGGGAGGCGGTACGATCATCCACCCATCCGTGGTGATGACCGCTGCACACAAGGTCGACACTTTGACACCAGAAGAGGTAAACCCACCCTTCGAAGCAACCCCCCGATTACGTAAGAATTGTCAATCAATCGTTAAAGATTTTCGCCAAAGTAAAATAAACCATGACAGCATTGAATTAGAGCTCAATTTCGTCTGCCCATTCTTATACGTTTAGGTATGTACGATACCCTAAACGTATAAAATGGGCAGACGAAATTCAATGCTGTCATGGTTTATTTTACTTTGGCGAAAATCTCGACGAATTAAATTGCGGTACGAATTTTCTAAAAGATACATTTCTTCGAAATCCTCCATTTTAAAAATGCGTCTGCACTCTGTTAAGCCGCACAGTCAACTACAGAACAGAAGACCGGCAACGTCCAATGTCGGCACGTGTGTAAGCACATGCACGTCCGAATTACTCGTCCGAGTAGTTCCGTCCGCCATCGGCCGTCAAAGTCGGTTTTGGTGTACGCCTACCGTAAACGTATAAAATGGGCAGACGAAATTCAATGCTGTCATGGTTTATTTTACTTTGGCGAAAATCTTTAACGTTTGATCGACAATTCTTACGTAATCGGGGGGCTGTCCCTCATTATCATTTTATCCTTAAGCCTGGAATACACATGCTACTAGAAAAGCACGCTTGTTTGCTACTAGGTAGCATGCTCATTACAAGCATGCTCTCCGAGTGTATACATTTGCTCATGAAAGCACAGACGTCGAGCATACTTATTACGAGCATACTTCTTTCTAGCACGTCTGAGATACACTAGCTCATTATTTGGCATTCAAAATGGACGTTTCTTGGCGGAATGAATTAATAGTAGATTAGTAGCCAAGGGCTGTAAGGCATCAATTGCAGCCCGAGATATTTAGGCGCACGAGCACAGCGAGGGCGCCTATAGTTCGAGGGTGCAATTGATGCTTACACCCGAGCTAACTACTCTGCTTTACATCTCGATTGTGAGGTCAGTAGGTCCTTATTACCCCCAAATGGAGCTTGAAGGTGACCAATTAGCGCTCCAGGGTAATAATGTAGCTAGAAAAGCCCTAGGGCGGTAAGTAATTTAAAAAAAAACTCTTCACTCTTTCAAAAAGTTCGCGTACATCTAACCATCATACTTTTTTTAATTACTTACCGCCCTAGGGTTTTTCTAGCTACATTATTACCCTAGAGCGCTAATTGGTCACCTACAAGCTCCATTTGGGGGTAATAAGGACCTACTTACCGAATATGAGAGATGTAAATTCAGTTAAATTTTTACTTGCAACACATTTAATAAAGAAGTTTTTAATGAAAAGGAGCAATAGACGAAGGAAAAGAATTTGGGTGCGGAACTGGATTAGCAGAAGACAAGGTCTGGGAGCAAGTGATTGTTTACTAAATGAAATGAGGCAAGAAGATATTGGTGGTTTCAGAAACCATTTACGAATGCAACCAGTAAAATTTGATGAGCCATCGTGACAACTGACGACTTTTCAAATCAAGTAGCATGCTCGCATAGGATTTTTATCCACTACAAGTTAGCCCTTGACTGCGATCTCACCTGATGGTAAGTGATGATGCAGTCTAAGATGGTAGCGGGCTAACCTGTTAGGGGCATGACAGTTATATTAAACCCATACCCCTATTTGGTTTCTACACGGTATTGTACCGGAACGCTAAATTGCTTGGCGGCACGTCTTTGCCGGTAGGGTGGTAACTAGCCACGGCCGAAGCCTCCCACCAGGCAAGTATGGATTATAAGTGCGAAATTTATGCAATTTGCAGCTGAAATGCCGCGCCGGCGAGTGGGACACACAAACTGAGAACGAGGCGTTCCCTCACCAAGAGAGAGACGTGAAGAAGATCATCGTTCACGAGGAGTTCTTTAGATGTATGACAATTTTATCTTAACCTGGAAATCCCATAGATTCTTGAATGCTTTTCCTATGTATGATTGTCGTCAAGCGCAAGCCTATCTTGCAATAAATAAAGGATTACCTCCCTGGTGGGCTAGCATGGGCCGGAGATAAAAATTTTATCCCCCGATTTTATCCACTGACAAGAGATAATATTAACTTATCCACTTCTCAGAGCACGGCAACAGTGGAGAGGAGAAGTTTATCCCCGTTTGTCATTTCACGGGGACTCGGGGGACTATTTATCCACCGTTATTTATCGTTTTTATTTATTTATTTAGGAATAAAAATTTTATCCTTTCCTCGGGGAGAAAATTGTCTCGGCCCATGCTAGGGGGGCTGGCGCAGTGGTGAATCTCACCAAACGGTGGTCTTGTAAGTAGGAGGCGTAGTTTTGAAAGGTGTTGAAATTTTTATTTCAACGCACTTATTTTCTTTTTAATCTATAATCTATATTTTAAAATGGACAAACTTAAAACTAATCGAGGATGTGAATTTTAGGTTTTTTGGAAGACCCTCTGTTTAATAATAATCAGTGAAATAATTTATTTTTGACTAGCTGATGCCCGCGACGAAAATTCACATCCTCGGTTAATTTTAAGTTTGATAACCATTTAAAAATATGGATTAAAGAAAATAAGTATCTACGTTGAAATTTTTATGACGTCACAACTGTGAATTTCATACAACTTCCATACTAGAAGTGCGTTTTTAAGTTTGATAAAGAGTTGCTGATTTGGTTGAGTTGTCATCATCCCCATTATTTCTAGTCCACGTCCACAACAACATCGCCCTCCTGACTCTGAAGATGCCGTTCATCAGGGAGCCTCACGTGGGGGTCGCCTGCCTTAGCCTCGCGCTACCGCCTCCTGGGACTGTCTGCTACAGCATGGGCTGGGGCGAAGACTTTACCAAGAGCGACAAATACGCCAACTTGCTCAAAAAGGTACACCATTCTTTAATATTGCTCATTCCGGTATACCTTTCCTCAATTTCCCTGTCTCAGTCTTGCACTACTAAGTACCTTGAGGCTCGAGTTCATTAAGAGCGACAAATACGCCAACTTGCTCAAAAAGGTACACCATTCTTTAATATTGCTCATTCCGGTATTCTTCTTCTCATTCGTTCACTCTTGGCAGAATGGATACACGAAATTGAGCTCTAATATAATTTTGTTATGGTTTATTTTACTTTGACGCCGAACTTTGACGTTTTGATCGGCCATTCTTAAATAATCGGGGGGCCGGTCGGTATTTTGTATCACCTACCTACAATTACTTAATTCGGCCTTGGCTCCGCCCACAAACGTTCTGATTGGTGTGCATGACTGCTTCCAGAAATATCCGACGAATTGCAAGGCTCGTTCCCTTCTAAGTACTATTTATCTACGTATATGCGTTGTAGTTTACGTTCTTTCTGATTGGTCGTTGCGCGCCTTACTTTTTATATAGGTATTTGGCCGGTTTCTGAATTGAGAATTTCATGTTGAATCTGTCTCAAAGACTACTTAAGTGTGACATAGGAACGACTTAAGCAAATTATTGTTTCTGAATTGATATCGAGTAAGATTTGAGGATTGGAGCTTGAGAAATCTCAAATTTGACAGTTTCGAAACTGAAATCTCTGCATAACAGCAAAATTGCGTTTCAGAGCGCATTTGACAGTGCTCAAAGCCCTATTTTCTCAGAGTTGAGTACGTGATATTTAAGTGACGCATTTCGGCTACTTAAACTTTATTTACGTTTGAACCTTTGTGAAAAATCCAGCTTTTGCACAATGTTTAGTGAAGATTCTTGTCATCTTTGGAGGAGCCTGAGGTTCTACAAAGACAACCACACAGGCGACAAGTGATAAGAAATCGGCCAATTTTTTTTGTATCTCTCAGTGACAAACAGTTTGAGGACCGATTTCGCTTTTCTAAGGAATCTGTTAGATTTATCTTTTACAAAATAAAGACCAAATTACCAGCCAGAATCCAAAGGCGGGACTGCATTCCGCCAATGCTATAACTTCTTATAGCATTGCGGTATTATGCAACTGGCAGTTTCCAGGCCGTCGTATAGGAGACACGGCGAAAGTAAGCAAGGCAACTGTGTGTCGGGTAACTGATAGAGTATCCAGTGCTATCGCTATGCTAAGACCACAGTATAGGTATGTGCAAATGCCTTCTGCTCAAGAGCGACCAACAGTGGCTGCAGAATTTCATGATATACCTACCTAGCAGGATTTCCTAGAGTCATTGGAGCAGTAGACTGCACTCATATTAAAATTATTTCTCCTGCAGGGCTAGCATGGGCCGGAGATAAAAATTTTATCCCCCGATTTCATCCACTGACAAGAGATAAAATTAACTTATACACTTCTCAGAGCATGGCAACAGGGGAGAGGAGAAGTTTATCCCCGTTTGACATTTCACGGGGACTCGGGGGACTATTTTATCCACCGTTATTTAGCGTTTTTATTTATTTATTTAGAAATAATTATCCTTTCCTCGGAGAGAAAATTGTCTCGGCCCATGCTAGGGGGGCAGGTGGCAACAGGGCAGAATTGTACAGAAACAGAAAAGGTTACATTTCTATAAATTTTCAAGCTATATGTGATGCTAATTCGAAGATAAGGAGTATCATCGCCCGTTGGCCTGGTTCTGTCCATGATACAACAATTTGGAATGACTCTCCACTTGCTGTTCAATTTGAAGATGGAAGATTTGGGTCATACTTATCTTATTTTAGGAGACAGATTCTCTTGTATTTGTGATTCATCGCTAACACTCATTATCTCGTAGGCTACTTTTCTGTAGTTTCACTTCTACCGTAGGTAGGTATGTGAATTGCACACACACACTTTTTTTTCTAATTTTTTCCCCTTGTTATTTCAGATAACGTTACCGCTAGTAAGCAGCGACGACTGTGAGAGGCGGTATCGCAACTCTAGGCTAGGCTCACGCTACACCCTCCACCGCTCGCTTACCTGTGCAGGGGGGGAGGCTATGGTCGACACGTGTATCGGAGACGGGGGGTCGTCACTCGTCTGCCCAGTAGGGGTAAGTCATAGACATCATTTTGACGACTACTTTTTGACATCACTAGAGCGTACTTTGACTTAGCTCTGACTTAAGACCATAGAAATAGTATGTATTACAACTAGAAGGATCACTAACGCACGAAACGCGAGCCGAAAGAGAGCTAATATTAAGGGGCGTTGTCTCTTTCTTACCGCTACACTGGCATGACACCATAATTATTATTAATTGAACGAGACACAATAGTGAACACGAGAGTGAACGAGACGCGCGAAGAAAAAGTGAGTCCTTGTCGAGACCGAAATTCCTTATGAGTGAAAGGTAACCTAACTTGAACTTTATTATTTAAGGAAAAAGGTGTGAATTTGTTTAACAAAAACACATAAGTGATCCTTCTAGTTGTATGAATATACATACTAATGCTTAAGACAGAGATGAAACGAGATAGATTTATGACACTCACATAAGTCCATCCCGTTTTAATTCTAAGTACCTAAAGCCTGCAGAGCAAAGTAAAAGTACTTACGCTCTATAAATCTCAGCATGAGCTACCTACTCAGAGCAACTTTAATATTTTCAAAATGTTCAACACTACGACTTTTGACGACCTCCCTGGCGCAGTTCTGAGCGCTGTTGTCTTCACGTGCGGAGGTTCCGGGTTGGATTCCCGGGAGGGAATTTATAATTTCTGAATTTTCTCTGGTCTGGCATGGTGGGAGGTGCCTTATTCTTACTCTGAGCCTGAGGGGTAAGTACTAAGTGTCACCACACTCTGTTCTCAGCCTTACCCGTTGTCCTATGGCGACGCGACGCAATGCGACGCCATAGAAAATGACAGACGTACCTATATAAATGCGACAAGGTAGACGTACCTAACGTCATTTTCTATGGCGACGCGACGCGATGCGACGCCATAGAAAATGACAGACGTACCTATATAAATGCGACACGGTAGACGTACCTAACGTCATTTTCTATGGCGACGCGACGCGATGCGACACCATAGAAAATGACAGACGTAGGTAGGTACTTATATAGATAAATGCGACAAGGTAGACGTAACGTCATTTTCTATGGCGACGCGACGCGATGCGTAACGCGACGTTACGTCTACCTTGTCGCATTTATATGCGTTGAAATTTGATGACGTCACAACTGTGAATTTCATACAACTTCCATACCAGAAGCGCGTTTTTAAGTTTGATAAAGAGTTGGTGATTTGATTGAGTTGTCATCATCCCCATTTGTTTTGTCCATCAGAGTCCCCGCGATCTGCGCTATGCTGTAGTGGGCATGGTCGCGTACGGGCTCGAATGCGGTGCTGAGAACATACCCGGGGTTTATGTGAAGGTAAACCAATCCCCGAGTAATGAAAGAACTAACTCTAGAAGTTTAATCCATACTAATATTATAAACTAGCTAATGCCCGCGACTTCGTCCGCGTGGACTAAGTTTTTTCGATTTCCGCGGGAACTCATTAATTTTCCGGGATAAAAAGTAGCCTATGTAGAAAAATTGTGTGGAAGGCTTGATCGATTTGCGTATGTCTTAAGACGACTGAGCCGAACATCGAACATTAAGACCGCTTTACTTGCATATCATGGGTATGTATCGTCTTTATTGCAATATGGCCTAATCTTGTGGGGTAATTCTGTCAATGCCAATAAAGTATTCATTAGGCAGAAAGCTTGTATTCGATCTTTAACTGGAGCGCACTTCTTAGATAGCTGCAAACCACTATTCAAGAAATATAAAATTTTACCATTACCAAGTTTATACATTTACCAAACACTTTTATTTGTTAAAAAACACAGTTACATATTTCCCATCGATAACAATAACGAAAACTTAAGAACTTGCCGAAAAAACAAAATTTGCATACCCTCCCAAAAACTTACGCTATTTTCAAAAAGCGCGTATTGCATGGCCGTTATATTATTTAACAAACTACCCGACAATCTAAGAGAGAAGCCTTTGACAGTATTTAAAAATAAAATTTATAATATTTTAATGAATAAAAATTACTATGACATTAAGGATTACCTAGCTGATAAGGATATATCAAATTATTAAATTGTATTTTATTACGGTGACATTTAACATTTAGCTGATATGTTTGTATGTATTTTAATGTTTTTAATAATTTTAAATAAGTATTTTTGCTATTTTTATCAAATGTAATGTAATTTAATCGCAAATTTTATTTTTATTTCAATGATTTTATGAACTAATTTAATTAAAATACTTTAAAAACAAACAATTTGCACACCATCATATTATGGTAGAATATGTTAAGGGAATTACCACTTTAAGACCTATTTTGTACCCATATTCCGGCAAATAAATATTATTTATTTATTTATTTATTTTTTTATTTATGTATGTATGTATGTATATATATTCTTTATAGCTGATGCCCGCGACTTCGTCCGCGTGGAATAAGTTTTTCAGTTAATTTTCCAGGATAAAAAGTAGCCTATATTACTATCCCACGGTATAATCCCCCTATATAATGGTGAAACACGTACTTCTTCATATTTTCACGAAAGCCCAAATGCTGTTTCATGGCTATAACTTGAGAAATTAAGGATTTTCATACAAACTCTCAACCCCTATTTCACCCCTTCGGGGGTGGAATTTTGAAAAACTGTGAATTACATATGTTTTCATTTTCAACCCGCAGCTCATATATCAAGTTTCATGGCTATAACTTGAGAAATTAAGGACTTTCATACAAACTCTCAACCCCTATTTCACCCCTTCGGGGGTAGAATTTCGGGATAAAAAGTATCCTATGTCCTACCTCGTAGTATGGGCTCAAATCGTGCCAAGTTTCGTTTGAATTCATTCAGTAGATTCGGCGTGATGCGCGGCCAAGATACAGACAGACAGACAGACAGACAAAAATGAAAAAAATTACAGATTTGGCTTCAGTATCGAATAATGAGTGACCTCCAAAAAAAATTTTCAAAATATCTTCAATGTACAGAATTGGACTTGTTACAGTTTTATTATAAGTATAGATGCGAAAGTGTGTCAGTCTGTCTGTCTGTCTGCTACGCTTTCCCGGCCCATCTTTTCAACCGATTTTGCTGAAATTTGGTATAGAGGTAGGTTATATCCCGGGGAAGGACATAGGCTACTTATTATCCCGGAAAATTAAGGAGTTCCCGCGGGAATCAAAAAACCTTAATCCACGCGGACGAAGTCGCGGACATCATGTAGTTAGCTATAATCCGCCACAGTAAGTAAATCTATGTCGACCTCCGATGGCGCAGTGTGTAGCGCTGTTGATGCGCTGTTGTCTTAAGGTGGACTACACGGGTCTGCCCGCGAAATTCAAATTTAATTTGGTTTTTCGCAATTTATAAACTAATACGACAAAGTAGGCTTATGGCATTCTAATTGCGCCAATGGCAATCATCTTCACAGGGTTATATAAAAATCTTTACTTGAAAGTGTCCAGTTTAAGAAATTAGTCAGAATATCGAGTTGGATGTGAGCTACTCACAAATTAGTCGATAATCTGATTAATTACTTAAACTGGACACTTTCAAGTAAAGATTTTTATATAACCCTGTGAAGATGATACTGCCATTGGCGCAATTAGAATGCCATAAGCCTACTTTGTCGTATTAGTTTATAAATTGCGAAAAACCAAATTAAATTTGAATTTCGCGGGCAGACCCGTGTAGTCCACCTTAACGTGCGGAGGTCCCGGGTTCGATCCCCGGCAGGGTCAATTTGGTAATTTATAATTTCTGAATTTTCCCTGGTCTGGCCTGGTGGGAGGCTTCGGCCGTGGCTAGTTATCACCCTAATTTCAAATGAGTACGACATACCGGCAAAGACGTGCCGCCAAGCGATTTAGCGTTCCGGTACGATGCCGTGTAGAAACCGAATAGGGGTATGGGTTTAATATACCTAACTGCCATGCCCCTAACAGGTTAGCCCGCTACAATCTTAGACTGCATCATCACTTACCATCAAGTGAGAACGCAGTCAAGGGCTAACTTGTAGTGGATAAAAAAAACTTATCTCTTTATGAGATCTCTACCAGTGACTCTTTTAGTACCTACCTACCCAGTGACTTAAAATATTTTTTCAGGTGCCAGAGTTTTACGACTGGGTGGGAACGGAGATGGCGAAAGAAGGTTTTAACCGAAGCAGCTACGACGTAGGCACTGAGGCGCAGTTCAAGCTTAGAGTACCTTAATAAATAAATAGTAAATAAATAAAATCTTTATTTGTTCCAAAATAAATAGTACTTACAATGTTTCTTAAATAACCCTAGACCCCTAAACTAGGATAGCACGTATCTGGGGGTCTTTTTTTTCTTCAAGTTAGCCCTTGACTAACCTGCTAATAATTAGTACGGGACTATTAAACATTGACCCTAAAAAAAAAATGTAAAGCTGATTTTTGGCACAAGTGTTCCTTAGGGTCTGAAAATTACCTCTTCAAAAATCCCCCCTCCTAGGCCGCGGGCTTCCCCCCCTACCCCCTCAAACGTCTCCCCGACCGCAGTTATTTGTAATTTTCTCAAAAATTATTAAAGCTAGAAAAAAACGTTCTATAGCAAAAATTGTCTTCATTAAATTATCTACAAAACAATATTTTGCTAATAGTTTCGGAGATAATATGTTAACCCTTTGTGCATGAAAAGAAAATATTTTGCATGTTACATCGCTTTTTGTAATGTAGTTTCTTGTAATTTCCATAATAACTGATAGCATGAACTGATAGTCTGAAGCAAAATTAAAGGTTTTTAAATTATCTATAAAATATTATTTAGTTTACATTGATAAGAATAATAGTTTTTGAGATATGCCTACCTATTGTGTAAGATAACGAAAATAATAAGCAAATACCGTGTAGGTACGTTGTTTTTGTTTTCTGGAAAAAAATAACGGAGTTAGAAAAAACTGATTGAAGCGGTAATAAATATAGTTAAATTACCTACAAAAAATTTTTGTTTCATTTATTTAGCACTAATCTAAAGATCTCACACCGTCCAGTTTGAACTTCCAATATTTCCATACTAATTCAAATTGTTCAAATTCAATTTCAATATTAATGAAAATAAGTCTTTAATCTTTTCATTTTACATTCGGATTAAAATAAAAACTCAGTTTATAATACGCATATTTTTTATTAAGTAAATGCTTTTCAATTGCAAACAGCTAATCTAGATACCATATTGTATGAATAAAAATAAAGTAATTAGGGGACCATGCATCAAAAGTGGGATAAGTCCAATTTTATTTAGGAATTGTAAGGTTGGGATCTGCTCTCGTTTTACAACAAAATTTGGACCGGTTCTATTTTGTTGCAAATTCCTTTGAAATTATTATTAATCAGTTTAAATGGAATAAGGCATTTCATAGAAGCCTTCCGTGTTTAAACGTTGCTGTACCCAGTCGTAGAATTCAGGTACTTTCGCGAAAGCGTTGGGATACTGCGATCCGCATTCCATTCCATATACCACCATGCCCACTACGTTATAGCGGAGGTCAGCTGGATCCTGAAAAAAACTGTGGTTGTAAAGCTGGACATGAATGTGTGGTACATTCTGGACACTTAAAAAAAACCGGCCAAGTGCGAGTCGGACTCGCGCACCGAGGGTTCCGTACAAACCTGTAGTAAGTTTTATTACGATTTATGACGTATTAAAAATAAAAATTACGTTTGTTGTATGGGAGCCCCCCTTTAATATTTACTTTATTGATATTTAATTATTTATTTTGAAAGGTAATATACAAGTTAATATTCTGTGAAAATTTGAACCGTCTACCTGTTACCGTTTTTAATATTGAGCAAAAAAATACGAAAAAAACACGTTTATTGTATGGGGACCCCCCTTAATATATATATATTTTTAATTTTTAGTATTTGTTGTTATAGCGGCAACGGAAATACATCATTTGTGAAAATTTCAGCTTTCTAGCTATCACGGTTTATGAGATACAGCCTGGAGACAGACAGACAGACAGACAGACAGACAGACAGCGGAGTCTTAGTAATAGGGTCCCGTTTTTACCCTTTGGGTACGGAACCCTAAAAATCGTCATGGAGTAGCTGCAGGTTTGCGAGGATCAGGTTTTTTCAATTATAATTTAATATTATATATAATAGGTAATTCAATAATTTCTGAATTTTCTCTGGTCTGATCTGGTAGGAGGCTTCGGCCGTGGCTAGTTACCACCTACCGGCAAAGACGTGCCGCCAAGCGATTTAGCGTTCCGGTACGATGCCGTGTAGAAACAGAGTAGAAGTATAGGTTTAATATAACTGCCATGCCCCTAACAGGTTAGCCCGCTACACTGCACCATCAGGTGAGATCGCAGTCAAGGGCTAACTTGTAGTGGATAAAATATCCCTGTATTCAGGGTTGTCACTCACCCCTACAGGACAGACGAGAGAAGACCCGCCGTCCCCAATGCACGTGTCGGCATATCGTGACACCCCTCCCGCACACGTCAGCGAGGGATGCACGACGAACCTTTGTCCAAGTTTGGTTCTCCTGTACTTCCTTTCACATTCATTCTTGGACGTCAAAGGCATAGGTATCTGCAAATATAAAAGGCATCTCTGGTCATACTGGCCCCGATTTCATAAAGCTAAAATTTGATCTGTAAGCCAAACTTTGGCGCGTTTTTAAACCACGGAAATTCCATGCCTACTATAACCTTTTTTTTTTAGAATAATCATCAGCAAATTTGCATTAAGTGCCTTTAAGTGTACGGGCACGAAATTAGCGACGGAGGAGCGACGGCGACAGCGGGGCGATGCCATTAGTCGGAGAGCTGGAGGTCTGGTAATACTTTATAACCGACATAAGCGTCTGGGATTTTTTTTCGCATTCTATAAGTACTAAACTTAAAGATAAAAAAATCAAGTTGCCAAAAAAATAGTTTTTGATTTTTTTGCAAATGTTATATGCTGCGCAGTAGCGAACTAACCGCAAATGCTCTACCAGACTGGCAGGGCTGGATTCGCCAATTATCGAACTTATATTTTTCCACAATTTCAGCTTGCCAAAAGGACCTTCCCGAAATTCGTCGCCAGCTCTCGGACCACATCGCCCCGCTGTCGCCGTCGCTCGGCCGTCGCTAGTTTCGTGCCTGACGCCTGAGGATTAGGAATACATTTGTGAAGTGAACTTGGGGAGAGTTTCTTCTTCTTCAGAACGGTTTTGTAATTTCTCCTCGGTAAAGTCCCCCTCCTAGTCCATGCAGTACTTAATGAGACCCAGAGGGTGGTAATGAGTGGCTAAGGATGAGGAATACCCCTGTAAAGTGAGCTTGAAGAGTTACCTTCTTGAGGACGTTGGTGTTTTATGTCCCGTTGCTTTCTATACCACTACCTACAGCCTATTTAACGTCACTCTCATGGGAGAGAGGGAATTAGTGCTTAGACCCAATACGCTGCTCCAATGCAGGTTGGTGGGCTTTAACGGCTATTATCATGTTAGTGATAATAACCGGGACCGACGGCTTAACGTGCTCTCTGAGACACGGGGGTGAAACGCCGCCAGCTTCCTAACTCCGGGCAGGTACTGAGACTTTCTTTACAGAAATCCCCAATACTTAATTATGCCCGACCCGGGGCTCCAACCTGGGACCTCGTCGGCCGCAGTCGAATATGCTTACCACTAGACCAACGAGGTAGTGATTTCTATAACCACAGCTTTATGCTATTAAGCGTAGGATGAGGCAAATTCCAAGCTCACTTCGAGATTGGAGAGAGATATACCTTCTTCAGAACATTGGCGTTGTATTCCCCCTTGGTAAAGTCCATTCCCCAACCCATACTGTAGCAGAGGGTCCCATGAGGTGGAACTGTTTGGCTGAGGCAGGCCACGTTGATGTGCGGTTTGAGCTCGAATGGAGTCTCCATTATCAATAGTGCTACGTCGTAATAGGCATTACCTGGAGACAAAATAGCTATAGTTAACTCTTTAAGCACAAATATAGGCTTAACACCCTTCTGCCTTTGCACCCTTCTGCTGTAGGTATATTTCAATCTTTCTGTTTATTGTCCTAGTTCTATGTGTGTGCAATAAAGAGTTTATATATCTATCTATCTATCTATCTTAATTAACCGAATTTCAGACACGACAGCCGCAGCAGATATACTCTGTCCCGACCACCCGACCAGTCAAGTTGGATCTTAAAAGCCACTAAATATTAAAATTCGAGCCAAAACAAATGAAAATTTTCTATTTATACACTGCACTCATTGAAATATAAAATTCTACATCAATGACTGCACTGGTAATCAATATTCATGATGACGTCAATTTTTTTTTTTTAATTTTTTTTATTGCAAGATAGGCTTGCGCTTGACGACAATCACGAAAAATCAGCTTCTAAAAGATCAATTCTATATCTGACATACAAAATATAGTTTCTTTTTTTTTCTTTTTCTTTATTAATTGTTTATATAAGATCTGGTAAATTACAATTTACTATGGTCAAAACTCAATAAGCTTAAAGTACCGCCTGATGTCATAAATCTCTTGAGATATTGGTACGAAAACCAGAGCAACAAAGTGAAATGGGGTGACACACTTTCTAACGAATATAGGTTAGAATATGGTGTACGCCAGGGCGGACTGACATCGCCGGACCTTTTCAACATTTATGTGAACGGCCTAATAGAGGAGCTGAGAGGCACCAAAATCGGTTGTCACGTCGGCGGAGTTTGTATAAACAATTTAAGTTACGCTGACGATATGGTGCTTCTCAGTCCGTCTATTAAGGGGTTACGGAAGCTGTTAAGTGTCTGTGAAAAATACGCGATAAGTCATGGACTTAAGTACAACGTTTCCAAAACCGAAATGATGGTCTTTAAATGTGGAAGGGGTCCGGACAGTCATGTCCCTCCAGTGTCTATGAATGGTGTGGAGATCCGAAGGGTGGCGGCCTTCAAGTATCTCGGGCACATGTTGACGGAGAACCTCAGTGACGACAACGACATTGAACGCGAGAGGAGGGCCCTTGCCGTAAGATGCAACATGATCGCGCGTAGATTCAACCGTTGCAATGAACAGGTAAAGAACACTCTTTTCAGAGCGTTCTGTCAAAACCTGTATACCTGCCAGTTGTGGTTTAAATACACAAGACGCTCATATAGTGCCATCAGGGTGCAGTACAATGATGCTTACCGCATCCTGATGAAACTACCGCGATTTTGTAGTGCGTCGAACATGTTCGCATCGGCAAGAATGCCTGACTTCTTCGCTATAGTACGTTCTAGAATCGCTTCTTTTTGGGAGCGATTACGTCACTCGAATAATGAGATTCTTCGGACGATGTGTGAGCACTTGGATGTCGCCATCTTCCGGCATTGGTTGACGCAGCATCGCGGTGCGAATCGAAAATAGGAATAGAAATGGAACAATAATGTAATATTATATTATATTTTATTGTATATTTCTTTTAAATGATTTATTTGTATTTAGATTTAAGTTTTTTAAGACATGTCATTTATATTATGTTCCTATGGGTACTTGGCCTGAAATAAAACATTTATTATTATTATTATTATTATTATTATTATTATCGACATATAACTTACTCTCACGCCCGCATACAAAATAAATACATATATGACCAAAAGAGTTATAATAAACTTACGTAAATAAATAGAAATGAATAAACTTACATACACAAATACACAAATAAATAGTTGCAGCGGGCGGAGGATTACACCCCGGCAGGGGAGACCAGACGGCCGGGGGTCAGGGCGACAGGTTGAGAAACCGGCGAACTATCCTAGCCGAGTCCAGCAACACCGCTTTCTGCATCCTGGCTGCGAGCGAACTGCCACGGAACCCCAGTCGCCTCAGATGGTGAGCGAGGCTGACTGGGATTAACCCATTCGCAGATATAACGATTGGGATGATTTCAGTGGACTGCACATGCCACATGGCGGAAACCTCGTGAGCCAGATCGAGATACTTTCGTTTTTTCTCCGTCTCAGCTCTCATAAGGTTCTCATCATATGGAATGGTGATGTCCACCAAAAACACCCGCGACTGTGCCCGGTCCAACAGCACGATGTCAGGCTTATTCGCAAGAATAGTCCTGTCCGTGATGATGGACCGGTCCCAATAGAGCCGGACTCCGTCACGCTCGAGTACAGGCACCGGTGTGTACTTGTAGTACGGCAGCCTCTCACCCAGGAGACCGTACTTCAGAGCAAGCTCCTGGTGAAGGATTTTGGCCGCTTGGTTGTGTCTGTGCAGATACTCAGTGTTAGCAAGCGCCGAACATCCCGAAAGCACATGTCTGAGCGACTCACCGGGATGGCGACAGGCTCGACAGATGTCGTGAGTGCCATCCTTCAGAATGTACTTTCGGTAGTTCCGCGTCTTAACTACCTGATCCTGTATCGCACAGACAAAACCTTCGGTTTCCCCAAAGAGGTCACCGAAGCGCAGCCATTGCACGGACGCTTTTTTATCAACGTGCGGCTCATTAAGAGCTTTAAAAAAGCGTCCGTGCAACTCCTTCTCCTTCCATACGGTCTCCCGGTCAGAGGTGCTAAGTACCATTGGCGCCTGCCACTCGACTTTGGCTAAGGATAGGGGAGTAAGTCCTTTATCACATTCTATGACCTCTCTATGAATGAATGAATGAATGAATGAATGAATGAATACACTTTTATTGTACACCACAAAGGAAATTATAAAAAAGAAAACTTAGCTACTAACAAAGTAAGTATACAATTTGGCGGCCTTATCGCTACATAGCGATCTCTTCCAGGCAACCAATGGTGTGAAAGGACATAGCTACAAATACAACCGGTAGATGGTGCTGAAATAACAAAATAAATAAAAAATATTTATATAATGCTACAAATTATAATACATATTAAATAAAATAAATATAACATAAATACTACAAATATAACATATAAATATACATATATACTCACAAATAAATAAATATATAAATAACTAAACGTAAACCTCATAAAATAAAATATGGGACAGTAGGTATCAAAATATAAAAATAAATAAACTACTATACAAATAATATTATTATTACGACAAATAGTAATTTTTTACAAGCCTTTTAAAGGTATTTATCGATTGAGCCTCTCTGATTTCAAGAGGCAAAGCATTCCACAACTTAACAGCTTGTACAGAAAAGGATTTATGGAAGAAAGAAGAATTATGTGTAGGCGTCCTTAAAACAAGTTTCCTTGTAGTACGGAGAACTTCTCCTGGACGGCCAACGAATTCAAATTTCTCCTTTAAATAAGGTGGAGATGAAGGATTAAATAACACACAGTACAGAATAGAAAGGATATGCAAGTTCCGGCGAAAACGGATGGGTAACCACTTGAGACGAGAACGAAATTGAGATACATGGTCATATTTGCGTAATCCAAATATGAACCGAATGCTAATATTTTGAAGTCTCTCAAGTTTATTTAACTGTTCTTCAGTTAAGTTAATATAGCTTGCGTCAGCATAATCAAGAATAGGAAGCAGTAGAGACTGTGCCAACATAATTTTTGTAGGAATTGGAAGAAAAGATCGCAGGCGACGCAGAGAGCTAAGAGAAGCAAAAGTTCTCCTGCTAAGCTGATTCAGATGATTCGTCCAACCTAAAGTGCGATCCATATGTATTCCCAAGTTTTTGACCGTATCACAAAACGGGATAACTAAACCATTGTATTCAATGGGAGGAAGCACAAACCAGTCAACTCTAGAGATTAGGTGCCGACTACCTATAATTATGGCTTGAGATTTTTTTGGATTTACATTAAGGCCGTAGAATCTACACCACTCCAAAATTGAGTCAAGATCTTTATTAATTCGCTCAATGGCTGCTGGAAGATTCTCAAGAGTTGCCTGGGTGTAAATTTGGAGATCATCTGCATACATGTGGTAGAGAGAAGATAGGTTTTGAGTTATAGAATTAATGAAAATAGAAAAGAGTAATGGTGACAGCACGCCGCCTTGAGGTACGCCAGCAGTAATATCGCACCAAGACGAATGGGTTTCTTCGATACGAATACGCTGCCGACGACCACTAAGGTAACTATGAAACCAGTCAGTTGCTGATGGAGATACGTTAAGAGAACGCAGCATACTCACAAGTATATCATGATCTACGGTGTTAAAAGCATTACTGAAATCCAGCAATGTTAACACTGTGAGCTGCTGATTATCCATGCCCCAACGGATGTCATCGGTAACTTTAATTAGAGCAGTAGCCGTACTATGCCCAGAGCGAAAGCCAGACTGGAAAGGGTTGAATAAGCAGTTTCTGTTTAGGAAAAGGTTAAACTGATGGTGTATCAATTTTTCAAGGACTTTGGAAAGAAATGGTAGGATTGAGATAGGACGAAAATCAGAGAAACAAGTGGGATTAGCCTTTTTAGGAAGAGGTACAACATTTGCACTTTTCCAGGCATCAGGAAATTTGGAGGTCAGAATGGATTCATTTAAAATAAGTGTAATAATAGGAGTAATAATATCAAGGAGGGGAATAATCATATTACGGCTAACATCGTCACAACCGACAGCATTAGAAGAAATGGACAATATGGTCTTCTTAACGTTCAGTCTCTATGCATGGGTGACTCCCTCTTCGTCTCGAAGTATGTTCTGAGATTAGCTATCTCCCGGTTATGCATGGTCTTGACGCTTAATACGCCTCGACCACCACATTTCCGGGGGATATACAATCTCATCATAGACGATTTCGGGTGGTGCATGCGATAGAGTGTCATAGTCGTGCGGACTTTTCTATCCAGGGCGCCAAGTTCGGTCTGAGTCCATCTGAGCACTCCAAAGGTGTACATGAGGACGGGCATAACCCAGCCGTTATAGGCTCGAACCTTATTGGCGCCCGACAAAAAACTTTTACAGATTTTTGTCAGGCGGCCAAAAAAGGCCTCGCAAACAGACTGTTTCATGTCCGCCTCATTTACCCCTATCGATTGCGACATGCCCAGATACCGGTACGATTCAGCTTCAGAAAGGGTCCTGATGTTCGATGGCTCGAGATTCATCTCAGCCGAGTGAGTAACCTGGCCCCTCACCACATGCAAGACCGCACACTTGTCCAGCCCAAGCTCCATCCTGATAGAATCACTGAACTCAGTGGTGATATTCAGCAATTCTTGCAGGCGGGTAGCATTGGGTGCCAGCAGCTTGAGGTCATCCATGTAGAAGAGGTGAGGCACTCTTGTCCCTCCTTTCCGAAACTGAAAGCCCGTCCCTGAACTCTCCAGCAATAAGCTGAGTGGGTTCAGAGACAGGCAAAACCAAAGTGGGCTCAGACAGTCACCCTGAAAGATCCCCCGCCGTATCCTTATCCGGTCATCGGCACCCGCCAACCGCTCACCATGGAGACAAAGGATCGTACTCCATTGCCCCATGCATTCCCTGAGGAAGTCTTGAACTGTACCATCGACTTTGTACAGTTCAAGGACCCTCAAGAGCCATGAATGGGGTACAGAGTCGAATGCCTTTTTATAATCAATCCAGGCAGCGGAGAAGTTCCGGCGGTTGCGTTTGACCAATTGCCCCGCAACGGAGTCGATGAGAAGGAGCTCTTTAGTACCACGGCTACCCCCCCGACATCCGTTCTGAGCCCCAGACATGATGTTATTTTCGTCTACATGACGAGATATCTTGAGGCTCAGAACGGATGTTAGTGTCTTATAGATGGTGTTAAGACACGTAATGGGGCGGTACTTTGCCGGATCAGCGGCATCCGTGGACTTTGGAGCTAGGTGAGTGATCCCAGTGGTGAAAAGGTTAGGGAGCGTCCTCTGCTCGAGAGCTTCTTGGAATTGTCGAGCCAAGGTAGCATGGCAAACCGAGAAACCCTTAAGCCAGTAGTGATGCAGCCCGTCGGGACCCGGACTTTTCCAGTTCGGGGCCCGCCTTACTGCACCAACTACATCCTCCGTAGAGATGGCTACTGGGTTCATCGGTTCAATTACGGCACATGCTTCCTCTATCGCCGCAATCCAAGGGCCCTCTTCATGCTCTACCTCTCGCGACCACACACTTCGCCAGAAAGCGACGAGGTCTACCGAGCTCGGCCGTTGAGAGGCAGAGCAGACCGCTGGACACTCCAATCTTTTATAGAACCTTTTCTGATCACTCGAGAAGAGACGATTTTGCTGAAAGCGCTCAACTCTTTCCGAGTATCGCCGTATGCGGCTCCCCCATGCAGCGATTTTCTGCTTCAGGTCGTCGATGCGCTCCGTTAGCTTTTGGGCTATGTCGGGCTGATCCAATCTAACTCCAAGCCCGTTGAAGGCAATTCTAACGGAGCGCACAATCCTTGGCCTAGTATTGCCCGACCTGAAGCTTTGCAGTCTGCCAATGAGGCTTCTGGCAAGGTTGATACGGCGTTCTATTCTCCTCTTCCAGGCCGGTTCCGTGCTGCGTCTTGCAACAGCAGCGCGTCCCAGACCCGGGGTCTTGGCTCCGATAAATCGGTGCACGGCTAAAGCCGCACCGAAGAGAATAGAAGCCGTATCATCCAAGCCAGTGCTGTTCGCTAGATGTTGGGACAGCATTTGGTTGATGGCCTCAATGACATCCCGCGTCGCTACATTCAGCGTAAGGCGGGAGAGCCGCGGGCGATTCTCCAGAGGAGCGCTCAGAGTCTCAGAAATCGCCTCTTCTAGAATCCTTCCCATCCGCTCTAAATCAAGGGAAACTGTTTCCTCGGTGCTTTCCTCAACAGGCAAATCGTGGGAGGTGGTAACTATCTCCTCACGGGTAGGCACCGCTGGAGAGACGATTTGCTCTGTTGTTGGAGTTGTCACCTCGGGAACAGCCTCACGTCGTAACCGTTCGATTATTATTATTATTATTATTATTATTATTATAAGGGCTTTTTCTTACAAAATTCATACTTGTAAAGTATCTCAACAAAAGTTAATAACCGTGTCAACTAACAACAAATACCTATCATTGGTAAGCGCATCTAGCATATTTTTGATTTTCCAAAACAAGTTACCAACCGATTTTCAGAATCCAAACGTTCACACGTGTCTCGATAAATTCCTCAACTCTTGGTACTATAAACTATTCCCATCTCGATCTTTCCAAAATCCTCGGGGCTCGGAGCTATGGCCAAAAATACGTCTCAGGCGATTTGCATCTGATAACCATTTTCAATGTAACTCTCTTTCTCTCAAACGAAACTTCGCAAACGAACGTAATTACCTAGTCGGTTATTAGACCCACACAAAATCGTTCAATCCAATCGGTCACGAAAATTTTCTATGGATCCGTACTTCGTCTGCGTGTACGAAAACGAAATAGAGAGAGTTAGGAGTTAACGAAATTATAAATTATATATTAAATTAGTAGTTAGTATAGCAGTTAACGAAATTTCGTTCGTTTGTTTGCGAAGTTTCGTTTTAGAGAAAGAGAGTAGACCCCCTGTACTTAAATCGAAATAAATCCGTCATATCGATTTTGAGTGAAGCCTATGTCACCTGGACATGATAACAAATCGATTGACACCTCATTCATCAAAATCGGCTCCGTACTTTAGGCGCGGAACATACTTGAAACATCTAATACTTCTGCACTAATATTATAAATGCGAAAGTTTGGATGGATGGATGCTTGTTACTCAATCACGCCAGAACGGATCTGGATGAAATTTGGCACAGAGATAAATTATAGTTCGGAGTAACAAATAGGCTACTTTTTATCCCGGAAAATTAAAGAGTTCCCGCGGGAACCAAAAAAACCTCAATCCACGCAGATGAAGTCGCGGCCTTAAGCTAGTACAAACATACATACACAGACTGCTAAAATCATAACCTCTCATTTTGCCTTCGTCGGTTTTACTAAAAACCGGCCAAGTGCGAGTCGGACTCGCGCACCGAGGGTTCCGTACAAACCTGTAGTAAGTTTTAAATTATTAAAAAAAAACTACTTACTAGATCTCGTTCAAACCAATTTTCGGTGGAAGTTTGCATGATAATGTACATCATATATTTTTTTTAGTTTTATCATTCTCTTATTTTAGAAGTTACAGGGGGGGGGGACACACATTTTACCACTTTGGAAGTGTCTCTCGCGCAAACTATTCAGTTTAGAAAAAAATGATATTAGAAACCTCAATATCATTTTTGAAGACCTATCCATAGATACCCCACACGTATGGGTTTAATGAAAGAAATTTTTTTGAGTTTCATTTCTAAGTATGGGGACCCCAAAAATTTAATGTTTTTTTTCTAGTTTTGTGTGAAAATCTTAATGCGGTTCACAGAATACATCTACTTACCAAGTTTCAACAGTATAGTTCTTATAGTTTCGGAAAAAAGTGGCTGTGACATACGGACGGACACACAGACAGACAGACAGACAGACAGACAGACATGACGAATCTATAAGGGTTCCGTTTTTGCCAAATTTGGCTACGGAACCCTAATAAAAATGACTCCACCACCACCGCCACAGCCCATTAATGTCCCACTGCTGGGCACAGGCCTCCACTCTCATAGGAGATGGTTAGAGCTTAGACCCACCACACTGCTCCAATGCGGGTTAGCGGGCTTTAACGACTATTGTCATGTTAGTGATAACAGTACATATTAGTACATATTAGTAATTGTTTGACATTATAGTAATTTGAATTAATAACTTTATAAAATGTAACTGAAAATTTTAACTTGGACCAATGTTTAATTTTTTTTTTTTATACCAGAGATATTTTTGAATTCAAATTTTATACGATACCTATATAAATTTTAGTGTAAAATAATATTTGCACACTGTCTCGGACTGTAGATTGTATATAGGAAGATTCTACTTATATTATACAGCTGTTATTACCCACAATTTTGCAAAATAAATGATTTAACCGGGACCGACCGGCACGAGGGTTAAACACCACCAACTTCCTAACTCCGGGCTAGTACCTACTGAGAATTTATAGTTAGAAAAACCCCAATACTTAATCATGGCCCGACCCGGGACTCGAACTCGGGACCTCGTCGGCCGCAGTCGAATATGCTAACCACTAGACCAGCGAGGCAGTTCTGAAAATAAATGACTTACGTCTGTCGAACTGTTCGTGAAGGATGATTTTCTGAACTTCTCTGTCCTGGTGCTCGTACGATTCGTTCTCATTCTCTGTGTCCCATTCCCCGGCTCGGCATTTATACTGCAAAAAGGGTCACATATTATAATAGAATAAATAAAAAAACATTTATTGAATCGAAGCAGGCGTTACTTTGCGGAAGTCCATGATAATGAATGAACGAGAAGTTTAATTCGCTATAATCCGCCACAGCAGACAAATCTATGTGCCGAAACCGGAGCATCTTCAGGAGATGTTGACATCTCCTGAAGATGCTCCGGTTTCGGAGTGAAACGTACGTTGAGAGTGATTTGGAAGATTTGTGTGGTGTGGTGCGGTGCCGGTGCGAATTGCTGGGTGGTGGGTGTTCGCATGCTATTGGTGAAGGACACACACTGTACCACATAGATTTGTCTGCTGTGGCGGATTATAGCGAATTAAACTTCTCGTTCATTCATTAAAAAATAATTTATTTCTGCCATTTAAGATCATAAATTTTGTTAGTAAGGACACACAGAATTTAACCTAATAGATAGACTAGTGGTTCGCCCCGAACTGAGACCTCGCGGTATCCATAAACTTTTACAGAGCGTCATCTATTGACATAATTATGAAGTTCTGTTTAAAATACTGAAGCTCTTTAAAAATTAAATAATTTCGTTTCTTTATAAGTAATATTTATCTAATTTTAGTATTTGTTGTTCAAGTACAGGATATAATTCAAATAATTGACCAAGTTATAGGCTCAGCCTTTCAGAAAATTGAGAGATCTGAGGTCAGCTTTGGACGTCAGAAAATCTCCACTTTGAAAGCCCCCCATTTCGTCAATTTTAGGGGACAAATTTTAAAAAAAATATTTTTGAACTCTACTCTTATTTATCTTTAAAATGATATACCACAACCCTATGTAACGCTATAAAAAATATTTTACTTCGCATTCGCTTCTATGAGAGCCCCCTGGAATAAAGATTTTTACTAGCTGATGCCCGCGACTTCGTCGTATAGTATTATCCTTTCCTTACTTTTATATTATAAACGCGAAAGTTTATATGTATGGACAGATGGATGTTTGTTACTCAATCACACCAGAACGGCTGAACGGATCTGGATGAAATTTGGCACAGAGATAGATTTATAGTCTGGAATAACACATAGGCTACTTTTTATCCAGAAAGTTAAAGAATTCCCGCGGGTACCAACAAACCTCAACCAGCTAGTTACTACTTAGATATAGTACTATATTACATACGTCACTCGCGGCCATAGTGTCGACTTTGTGCGCCACCGTCAGCACCACAGACGGGTGGATGAGCGTGCCTCCGCCGAGATATTCTTTGTCATTCCAGCCACTTGCTCTGTTGAAAAAAAGTGGATATTGAAACCGACTAGGGGTATGGGTTTAATATAACTGCCATACCCCTAACAGGTTAGTCATCTCATCTTAGACTGTATCGTCACTTACCATCAGGTGAGATCGCAGTCAAAGGCTAACTTGTAATGGAATAAAAATAAAATTGTGTAATTATTGAATAGAAGCAGGCGTTACTTTGCGGAAATCCATGATAATGAAGACCTTTTGTCTTCGTAACAACGCGAGCATGTCGGTGTTCGTGAGCATGTCGGAGCGAACATGTAACGCTAATCCACAAGTTTACCCCCTACCAAAAAGAACTCAACGCGGCTAAATAAGTTTTCACTTCAACAAACTAACAATAAACAATAGGAGGCAAACTCAGCATTACTGTTTCTTTCAGGTTGCTCCGGTTCTATATTAGTCAGTATATATTTTAATGTAGGCACTTTCTATGTTATCAGTATATTTTAATATTGTACCTAGTACCTACTACCTACCTACTATATTCATATTTATGACCTCAGAATTTCCTCTTCCCCACTCGATACAATAGAAAAATAGTATATTACACATCTAGGGCAGTAAAATAAGAAATGTCTCAGATCACATGTAATTGTTGTCCGAGGCGAAGCCGAGGTCAATAAACATGTGATCTGAGGCTTTCTTATTTACTGCCCGTGGTGTGTATACTATTTTTCTCCTCGACGGAGGCGGAAAGCGGCATTTTCGTTTAGCGCAGCGGGAGGAAAATTGACGCTTTCCGCCCGGAGGTGAGAAAAGATAATTTTAACTAGACTTTGCTCCTGGAGGATTTATTTCATTTTATTGTGAGATAGGCTTGCGCTTGACGACAATCATGCTTAGTGCAAAGCAATGATGAGGTCTAGGTTTGAACGCGTTTGCTTAAAAGATGCCTATTCACTCTTGCCTTGAAGGTACCTGAGTTATACGTGGCAGGGAACACGTGCGCTGGGAGGGTGTTCCATACCCTAGCGGTTAACTTCGAAATATCTGGTTTGGCCAGTCAGTCAGTGAAATTGAAAATGGAATTCATACAATAACGGGGCAAGGTAGATAGATAGATAATTCTTTATTGCCACACATAGCTTAGAAATAACTTAATTATTTAAACAAAAAACGGAAAACAACGCGTGCGCAAGGGCGGTCTTATCACTAAAAGTGATCTCCTCCAGACAACCCATTACTTAGGGAATAAAAAAAAAAAACAAGGCAAGGTATACTTACGGGTTATTTCTTGAATTCTTGAGTAAAGCAACCATCCAGGGAAACTCGGCGAAGTCAGCATAACCGCTCTTCGAGGTTCCCGTCACTTGCCGGAACCTACCAGCGGCGGCGTTGCTGTAGCCACAACCCAGTGGGGTACTGATGGTAGGCGGTACGGGATGTGTTCTTATTTTGTCGTCAGTACAACAGGTCATAAGAAAATCGCAGTCATATGCAGATTTGGGTGCCGTCCTGAAAATATTGCAAAATACATTTTAAGAAAAAAAAAATTAGCAGTCATAAGGACTGCCGATAGAAGTGAAAACGAATTTTTTTTTTAATCAAATAAATATTATAAATGCGAAAGTTTGGATGGATGGATGTATGGATGTATGTTTGTTACTCAATCACGCTCCAACGGATGAACGGATCTGGATAAAATTTGGCACAGAGATAGATTATAGTCTGGAATAGCACATAGGCTACTTTTTATCCCGGAAAATTAAAGAGTTCCCGCGGGAACCGAAAAACCTCAATCCACGCGGACAGAGTCGCAGGCATCAGCTAGTTTGAAAATAGATTTCGAAGTTATGACCAGCCAGTGTCAAAGGAGTATGCACGCCACAGTTTGTACCTATCGTACCTGTATGTGAAAATCTCATCGGCGTTTATCTTCTGTGGGTCCAATTCACACATAGAGGATTTCACACATCTGCCTTCCTCTTGATTCTTCGTGTAACACACATTGGGATCTGAAATTGTAAAAGTAATTTTATTGCATTAGAATTTAATTAGAATAGAAAAGAGTATAGGCTGACCCACCCGGATGTACTTAACCATACATCTCGAAGGAACCCAATTGTTTATTGGGTTAAAAAATATCCTGTAAACGTTGAACAACAGTGTATCAGATGTATGATGTGTGTACAGATGATGTGGTGGGTCTAAGCCATCTAAGCTCTAATTCCCTCTCTCCTATGAGAGTGGAGGCCTGTGCCCAGCAGTGGGGCGTTAATAGGCTGTAGTGGTGGTGGTATCAGATGTGCCAAGTTGCATTTAAGGCACGTGAGTTCACGAGATCAAAATACAGGAAGATTTTTTTGCTGTACACAAATTGGTCAAAATACAAACTTTCGCATTTATAATATCATAGATTATAAATGCGAAAGTTTGAATGGATGGATGGATGTATGGTTGGATGGATGGAAGTTTGTAACTCAATCACGCCAGGACGGCTGAACGGATCTGGATGAAATTTGGCACAGATATAGATCATAGTCTGGAATAACAATAATAAGCTTATTTTTATCCCGGTAAATTATATAGGTATTTTTATCCCGGTATTCCTACACCTGAAATTAAAGAGTTCTCGCGGGAACCAAAAAACCTCAATCCACGCGGACGTAGTCGCGGGCATCAGCTATAGCTTTCAATAAATAACAGCGACGCTGGTCATAATAAATCAGATAAGTTTATGGGACTATACCTTGATTCGATCCTAGATTACTTTGGCTCGGTCCTGGATTGGTTTGGAGATTTTTAAACTGTGAGTATAAGATTTTAGCTGCTTGAGCTGCACCGCTTGATGTCGTTGTGGTAGGGGGAGTCCGTCGACTTGAAGCTGAGCAAAACCCCAGTGTCACCAACGGAAACAGTACAGCTTGTAACCTGGAAAAGGGTTTTGAGGGTTCCGGATGGTTAACTCTTAAAAGTGTAAATATTTTTTCAGGTGCCAGATCTGTGGTGCCAGAGTTTTACGACTGGGTGGGAACGGAGATCGGAACGGACGGAGAAGGTTTTATCCGAAGCAGCTACGACGTAGGCACTGAGGCGCAGTTCAAGTTGAGAAGACCTTAATAATTAAATAATAAAATCTTTATTTTTTTCCAAAATAAATAGTACAATTTTCTTAAATTACCCTAGACCCCCAAACTAGGATAGCCCGTATCTTGGGGGTCTTTTTTTAAAATATCCACTACAAGTTAGCCCTTGACTGCGATCTTACCTGATTGTAAGTGAAGATGCAGTCTAAGATGGTAGCGGGCTAACCTGTTAGGGACATGGCAGTTATATTCAACCCATACCCCTATTCGGTTTCTACACGGCATCGTACAGGAACGCTTAATCGCTTGGCGGCACGTCTTTGCCGGTAGGGTGGTAACTAGCCACGGCCGAAGCCCACCAGGCCAGATCAGGGAAATTCAAAAATTATAAATTCCCAAATTGACCCTGCCGGGGATCGAACCCGGGACCTCCGTACGTTAAGACAACATCGCTCTTAACACTGCGCCACGTTGGTCGTCAAGCCCACCAGGCCAGATCAGGGAAATTCAGAAATTATAAATTCCCAAATTGACCCTGCTGGGGATCGAACCCGGGACCTCCGTACGTTACGACAACATCGCTCTTAACACTGCGCCACGTTGGTCGTCAAAGTTTCGTCTATTCCATCCATCTGTGTGCTAAAAACTCGGGCAGAGTCGACTACAGCCGAATCAAATCGAGTCGCATTTGTTCCGTGTGTTTCTGTTAACTGTATATCTAAACTAATATTATAAAGAGGAAAGATTTGTTTGTTTGTTTGTCTGTCTGTTTGTTTGTTTGTTTGTAATGGATAAACTCAAAAACTACTCAACCGATTTTAAAAATTCTTTCACTTATAGAAAGCTACATTATCAGCGAGTAGCATAGGCTATATTTTATTTTCAAAAAATTAGAGATCCTTACGAAAATTGCAATTATGTGAACTAAGTCGGAAAAAATCCTCTCTTCTGAGAGCTTACGTGGCGTGCGCTGTGTAAATAGTTAAAGTTACACGAAAACAATGTATGGTGGAATTGTTCCTCTCAAAAAGTTCTAAAAAAAGTCCGCATTTGCATACATCTATCTTTTATGGTTGACTCACAATAACCATTTTTATAGCTATATTGGGTATAGACTATTAGGATTATTAGTGCTACCCGTGCGAAGCCGGGGCGGATCGCTAGTTATGTATCGATGTAACAGGAAACGGACGGACGCACATGGCGAAACTATAAGGTTTTCATGTTGCTACGGAACCCTAATAAAAAGGGTATCCTATCATTTCCTAAGAAACAAATGACAAATTTTCATTTCACAACCAACGTTTGGCAAAATTATGAATCAAAAATTCATATCTATATATATAATATAATAATAATAATAATAATTCAATTTATATAAAATAAAGCATAGAAAAAAGAAACTTTTTTGGAAGTCGGTAAAAAGAAATATTTAAGTATAAAATCAAACATTAAAATTTTAAGAAAATAAATTAAAATAGTATAAGTAAAAATACGTTAAAAAAGGTGTAAGTAGTATGTAGGGATAGCTTAAAAATGCGCCTCAAGTCGTTTTTGTTGATTCAGTGAGGAAAACAATTTTTAATTTACAACCAGTGAGCAAAAATCGGTTTTGCTCACTCAGTGAGAAAACCCGACTTTTGCTTACCGGTTAATGCAGCAAAGGCGGTTCTTTCCAGATTCGCCCTTTTTCAACTAATACCGCATGAACACGTAATACCGCACAGAGTCGACGTATCTTAAAATAAAGCAATTGATAGATAAACACTTACCTCATATTGTAAATTTTAATAGATCAAAAAAAGTTATACTTAAAACAAATTAATTATTGTAAATTCGAAAACGCAAACCGTTCTACGTCTCCAACGCGGACTAATAATTTTATTATCGCGTCACATATTTTAATAAACTCTTCAGCTAGTGCCTCTTCAGCCTTTAACGAATTATTTATCGATAAACTTTAGTTTGTATTTTTTTCCTGGTTTCTCAGGTCTGTTCTGTAAGTATTTTTTCTGTGAGTAATGCTATACTCCAGCGATGGCCGCTGGAGCCGGAAAGTCTTATGCTGAGATCTATACCTAGAGCGTACCTACTCAGAATCATGTTTCAATTTAAATCTATTCTGTTTATTCAATACTCGTAGAATGACTATGAGATGGGGAAACAATAGTATATAATATAAATCAGAAATCTCAGCGTCTGCGATGGGCAGAACATGTAGAGAGGATGTTACCAATTACCACGCAGAGAAGTAAAAGTGATGACACAATGGATACCACAACAGAAACAACCCAAAGGAAGACCTCGAAAAAGATGGATCCATTGTGTAGAAGAAGATCTGCAGAAACTTGGAAAGCTCCCTTCATGGAGGAAGGAGGCCAAGGATAGAGCCAGGTGGAATTTCAGAGGAAGTATCGCTAGTTTCCTTTCAAGACCTATCATTAATTTATTTATTCATTCATTGGCATTTTTAGTTTTTGAAAATAGATAGGTATAATAAGATCATAATATATTGAATGATCTTTTTTATTGCCTTGATTTTATTGCCTCGCGAGGTGTGAAAATTAGAGTATTCAACGAAGGGGTAATGCTGTCTTTATCTTGGGCGCCCCTAAACCCCGCGCTCACTCAGGATTCTAGATGCAACACCCTCGCTACGCTCGGGAGTTACTCTAAAATCCCTCCTTGCGATTGGGGTTTATCCCGGCGCCCGTGACGTAAGACCTTGCATTACCCCCATATTGAATAATCTACTATTTTAATTGTTTTTTTTTAAATCTCTTCTTCTCATCCGTTCGCTCTGGGAAGAGTGGTCGTGGTTATGATTTGGTTTTCACGGCAGCTTAATTTGTTGATTTATTTAATTGAAAAACAAAAATTTAAATGAATTCATCGATAAATTCAAATTGAACCGTTACGTCGATAATATCACTAGTTTAATGATTCAGTAGGGTCAAGTGGGTCAATATTATTTTTTAATCTGTTATTGTAAAAGGTTGATGGCGATAATTTAAAAAACTCGGCAGAGTTTGTTGTGGGTGCGAAAGTGTGTATGTTATTGCATTTCATCACGGTAACGGTGGCCCACGGTGGCCAATAATCTTAAAACATATCTAAAAACCTACTCTAAAGTAATACGAAAATCATGTGTAGGTACTTAAGAGTTAAAACGGCATCGAAATCGGCCCAGTAGTTTTTAGGGTTCCGTACCCAAAGGGTAAAAACGGGACCCTATTACTAAGACTCCGCTGTCTGTCTGTCTGTCTGTCTGTCTGTCTGTCTGCTGTCTGTCTGTCTGTCTGTCTGTCTGTCTGTCTCCAGGCTGTATCTCATAAACCGTGATAGCTAGAAAGCTGAAATTTTCACAAATGATGTATTTCCGTTGCCGCTATAACAACAAATACTAAAAATTAAAAAAATATATATATTAAGGGGGGTCCCCATACAATAAACGTGTTTTTTTCGTATTTTTTTGCTCAATATTAAAAACGGTAACAGGTAGACGGTTCAAATTTTCACAGAATATTAACTTGTATATTACCTTTCAAAATAAATAATTAAATATCAATAAAGTAAATATTAAAGGGGGGCTCCCATACAACAAACGTAATTTTTATTTTTAATACGTCATAAATCGTAAAACTTACTACAGGTTTGTACGGAACCCTCGGTGCGCGAGTCCGACTCGCACTTGGCCGGTTTTTTTAGTTCTCACCATTATCAGCTCGGTGGCGGTATCTATACAAGTGTATTATTAAATATGTGAAAGTGTGTCTGTCTGTCTGCTACGCTTTAACGTCCCATCTTTTCAACCGATTTTGATGATAGGTTGCAAACTTGCATCCCGGGGAATGATATAGGCTTCTTTTTATCCCAGAAAATTTAATAGTTCCCGCGGGAATCCACGTGGACGAAGTCGCATAGAAAAAAAAGAAGAGTGGAAGAAAAGGGATGATGCCTATATCAAAAATAAATTATTTCTAAAATAATCATAATCAAATCATAAGCCTTTATTGCTGAATAAATATTTTACAATGTTATGTTGTTTTTTTTTATATTTACAAAATTTATTACTGAACATAGCTTGTCCTGCGACATTGGCCTCCTCCAGAGCCTTCCAGATCTTCCTCTCCTTTGTTGTTAATTATTTCTAAAGAAGAACTCATGTTCTGAAGAAGGTATATCTCTCTCCAATCTCGAATTGAGCTCCAAGCTTCATCCTACGCTAAATGATTTAAGGCTGTGGTTATAGAAAGCACTACCCCGTTGGTCCAGTGGTTCGCATATTCGACTGTGGCCGACGAGGTCCCAGGTTGGAGCCCCGGGTCGGGCATAATTAAGGATTTAGGATTTCTGACAAGAAATTATCAGTACCTGCCCGGAGTTAGGAAGTTGGCGGTGTTTCACCCCCGTGCCTCGGAGAGCACATTAAGCCGTCGGTCCCGGTTATTATCACTAACATGATAATAGTCGTTAAAGCCCGCCAACCTGCATTGGAGCAGCGTATTGGGTCTAAGCACTAATTCCTTCTCTGCCATGAGAGTGACGTTAAATGGGCTGTAGTGGTATAGAAAGCAAAGGGACATAAAACACCAACGTCCTCAAGAAGGAACCTCTTCAAGCACGCAAGGTTAATTTAAAGCAAATTTTGGCTTTATGAAATCGGGGCCAGTATTACCAGAGATGCCTTTTATATTTGCAGATACCTATGCCTTTGACGCCCAAGTATGAATGTGAAAGGAAGTTCAGGAAAACCAAACTTGGACCAAGCTTCTTCCTGCATCCCTCGCTGACATGTGCGGGAGGGGTGTCACAATATGCCGACACGTGCTTTGGGGACGGTGGGTCTTCTCTCGTCTGTCCTGTAGGGGTGAGTGACAACCCTGAATGGCACAGGGATGATACTGTAACGGTAGAGGGGTGACATTACAAGAAAGAGGGTTAAGGAGCAGACTCTATTTGAAACTAATTCACTACGGGAGGGGGAGGGGGAGCAAGCTGACCTAGGTGGGAGGGTTGGCCAATGTCGACATATTCTGTTGATGTTTGTATGGTGGCGTGTCTTCTCTCGTCGACCCTGCAGGAATGAGTGACAACGCTCAACGGGACCATTGGTGGTCCTCTATCGGTACTGCGTCATTCCCTGCTGGGAATGGAAAGAGTCACAGAGTGATTATTCTAAATGGCAATGTGACTTTTTTTTTTATCCACTACAAGTTAGCCCTTGACTGCGATCTCACCTGATGGTAAGTGATGATGCAGTCTAAGATGGTAGCGGGCTAACCCGTGACTTTTAAAACTGTGTGTGTGTGACTTTTAAAGCATCCGTCAAGGTCCATTGCTACCTATGATATTTTGGGTGATAAATATTATGATTACTAGCTGATGCCCGGGACTTCGTCCACGTGGATTGAGGTAGGTAACTATAATCTATCTCTCTGTGCCAAATTTCATCCAGATTCGTTCAGCCATTCTGGCAATATAGAGTAACAAACATCCATTTGAGGTTTTTTGGTTCCCACGGGAACTCTTTAATTTTCCGGGATAAAAAGTAGCATATGTGTTATTCCAGACTATCTGTGCTAAATTTCAACCAGATCCGTTCAGCCGTTGGGGCGTGATTGAGTAACAAACGTCCATACATCCATACATTTATCCAAACTTTCGCATTTTTAATATTTATTTGATGTACTAGCTGATACCCGCGACTAGTTATTTAGTCGCCGGGGCAGTTAGTGTAATAGTGTGACCCTTTTGCGGAAATAGAAGGGTCTGAACATAATAATTTGAATTTAACTCTGTAAACTTGGTGGTGCGTACCCAAGGAGTTACACCCTTTAGGTCTGCACCAACCGAATAGCCACTATCACCTTAGCTTTACACGCACAGTTTTTTTTTCAGGACCCATCTTACCTCCGGTAGGTATACCGTAGTGGGCATGGTGGCTTATGGAATGGCATGCGTATCGGAGTACCCTAACGCTTACGCGAAAGTACCTGAATTCTACACCTGGGTAAACCGACGTTTGAACATGGAAGGCTTCTATCGAATGCCGTATTCCATTTAAACTGATTAATAATAGTTTCAAAGGAATTTGCATAAAAATAGAACCGGCCCAATTTTGTTAGCAAAATGAGGTCAGATCCAAACCTTAAAATTCCAAAATAAAATTGGACCTATCCCACTTTTGATGCATGGTCCTCTAATTACTTTCATATTATTTCCTAACATGTATGGTACATTAATTTGTATTTTATAAGCATTTATTAAATAAGAAATAAGCGTCATATAAACTGCGTTTTTATTATAATCCGAACGTAAGATGAAAAGATTACGTGTGTGTATATAGGTATAATTTCATTAATATTGGAATACTTAGAATTTTCAGAACAAGTTGAATTAATATCTATTGAAATATTGGAAGTTGGAACTGTGCTGTTACGTGGGCAGTCTTATGTGGAGTCCAGCAATTTCTTGCGAGATATTGCCTCATCCCGTGAGGGCTAGCTCATTTTTTGCGCAAAGGATCAGCCTGGCTGGCTGTCCAGCGCGCAACTGCAGCTTCTTGCCACCATTCCACGTGAGTATGCAACTTGAAAGATCATCCAACTTTTTACAGAGATAAATATTATTTCATTAAAGTAGTTTTTACGTGTTAAAAAGTAGGTATAAGAGCTATTTTATCTGCTAAAGTAAGTTACAACAATAAATTAAAAGTGTCGGGTAAAAACTCAACCTTTTCAGGTATATTGCCTCCAGTGTGGGGTGGAAAGCAATTAAACAGGTAATTTGGCTATAGCATATATGCCTATATTACCTACTTGCAACTACTTACTTGTAATTACTTGTAAGTAGCTTCACGGATATTTATCAAATGAATTAATGTGAGGTCAAATGATAAATATAATTTGTAAATATCATAATACGAGTTCACAACAGTTGGTTTTTACCAGACTACTCATATTTTAGCGAGCGAAGACAGGACAGTCATGTATCTAGATGAACTTATGACCTATGAGTAGTACCTAGATCATGTGGCAGAGTACTCTTTTCTTCTTTAATATAAGTTATATATTATATGTAATATGTATTGCGTTTAATTATTAATTTATACTTATATATACTTATACATATTTCTATAAATTATTTATGTAATTAATTATTTATAATTATTTAGGGATATAGCAGTATAGTACCTAGGTATTAGCAGTATAATAGTTAATTTTATTGGATAGATCTATGAGAATTGTATGTAGGTACTAATGAACATTTGTAGTCGTTTTTTGTAGCACTTTTAATTTGATAGATAGATACTAGATTGATAATTAGATAGATAGATAAATTTGCAGCTACGTAGTTTTTTCCGTGGTGTCACCTAAATCAGGGTTCAGGCTGAAAATCAGCGCTGTATGGTCAGTGCTCGCACTGAGCATACGGCTGCTGAGCTGGACCATTTTTCGGGTTGTGCCATGCGTGATGCGGTAGGTATGCTTGTATGGCACATCTATCTATACTTATAATAAAACTGTAACTTGTCCAATTCTGTACATTGAAGATATTTTGAAAATTTTTTTTGGAAGGCACTCATTATTCGATACTGAAGCCAAATCTGTAATTTTTTTCATTTTTGTCTGTCTGTCTGTCTGTCTGTCTGTCTGTATCTTGGCCGCGCATCACGCCGAAACTACTGAATGAATTCAAACGAAACTTGGCACGATTTGAGCCCATACTACGAGGTAGGACATAGGATACTTTTTATCCCGAAATTCTACCCTCGAAATAGGGGGGGGTGAAATAGGGGTTGAAAGTTTGTATGAAAGTCCTTAATTTCTCAAGTTATAGCCATGAAACTTGAAATATGAGCTGCAGGTTGAAAATGGAGACATACGTGTTTCACAGTTTTTGAAAATTCGACCCCCAAAAGGGTGAAATAGGGGTTGAAAGTTTGTATGAAAGTCCTTCGTTTCTCAAGATGTTTTACAAGTTATATTAACGAAACTTTTTATTTTGGCTTACGGTAAAAAATAAAGAAGTACCTACGTGTGTCACAGTTTTTCAAAATTCCACCCCTAAGTTGGTGAAATAGGGGGTGAAAGTTTGTATGAAAGTCCGTCATTTCTCAAGTTATATCGATTAAACTTGGTATACAAGCTACCAGTTGAAAATGAAGAAATAAGTGTTTCACAGTTTTTGTAAATTTTACCCCCGAAGGGGTGAAATAGGGGTTGAAAGTTTGTATGAGAGTCCTTAATTTCTCAAGTTATAGCCATGAAACTTGAAATATGAGCTGCAGGTTGAAAATGGAGACATACGTGTTTCACAGTTTTTGAAAATTCGACCCCCAAAAGGGTGAAACAGGGGTTGAAAGTTTGTATGAAAGTCCTTCGTTTCTCAAGATGTTTTACAAGTTATATTAACGAAACTTTTTATTTTGGCTTACGGTAAAAAATTAAGAAGTACCTACGTGTGTCACAGTTTTTCAAAATTCCACCCCTAAGGGGGTGAAATAGGGGGTGAAAGTTTGTATGAAAGTCCGTCATTTCTCAAGTTATATCGATTAAACTTGGTATACAAGCTACCAGTTGAAAATGAAGAAATAAGTGTTTCACAGTTTTTGTAAATTTTACCCCCGAAGGGGTGAAATAGGGGTTGAAAGTTTGTATGAGAGTCCTTCATTTCTCAAGTTATAGCCATGAAACTTGGTATATGAGCTGCGGGTTAAAAATGAAGACATACGTGTTTCACAGTTTTTCAAAATTTCACCCTCAAAGGGGTGAAATAGGGGTTGAAAGTTTGTATGAAAGTCCTTCATTTCTCAAGTTATATCGATGAAACTTGGTATACAAGCTACCGGATAAAAATGAAGAAATACGTGTTTCACAGTTTTCGTACATTTGAAATAGGGGTTGAAAGTTTGTATGAAAGTCCTTCATTTCTCAAGTTATATCCATGAAACTTGGAATATGAGCTGCGGGTTAAAAATAAAAACATACGTGTTTCACAGTTTTTCAAAATTCTACTCCCAAAGGGGTAAAATAGAGGTTGAAAGTTTGTACAAAAGTCCGTCATTTCTCAAGTTATTTCGATGAAACTTGGTATATCCACGCGGACGAAGTCGCGGGCATCAGCTATTTGAAAATAAATGTTTTTTCTTTCTTTTCTTTTAAATTTCTAAAAGCAAATTTTTGCGCCTGCAATTTGAGTGTCGTTGGGTTCACCCAAAACAATACTTAATTAGTTACTTTAAGGTTTATCCAAAGCAAATAAATTATTATAATACTAGCTGATGCCCGCGACTTCGTCCACGTGGTTAAAGATTTTTTTTTATTTCCGCGGGAACTCCTTAATTTTCCGGTATAAAAAGTAGCCTAGCTGATGCCCGCAACTTCGTCCACGTGGGTAAAGTTTTTTTTATTTCCGCGGGAACTCCATAATCCTCCTAAAATTAGATAAATATATAAGGAAACGAAATTATTTAATTTTTAATGAGCTTCAGTATTTTTAACAGAACTTCATAATGATGTCCCTCTTATAAGTTTATTAGTTTGTGCTTACAAAATATAATAGACGCACCATCTTACGTGGAATAATAAAATAGTCTACTGATACTTAGTGCTGATGTCTATTGTCTATGAACGTAAAGATGAGCGCGCATCTAGACATCCTCGCCGCAGGACGAGCCGCAAGCATACAGTCTTAGTTATTACATTTTTAGAGGAAGCTCCCGAGGTGGTCTCTGACTCCAAATCCTCAATCCTGATGCTGTAGGTGTACCATACTACATGAAATCCTCAAAACTAGGGAGTTAGGAAATTTTGATGGTGAATTCATATTATAGTAGGTATCAAGCCACGTGTATACGATTCAACTCTGAGTCCCAACTCCTCAATCCTGATGCTGCAGGGTACAGAACTCCTGAAAAATAGCGATTTAGGATTAGACAAGAAGATTTAGACAAGCTGGATCGGATGATACTAGCGGACGTCCTCAAAGAAAGCCAGATCAGCACTCCAGAAGAACTGGTGAGACAGACAACAAAGGCCTGCGATAGGGCAATGCCTAAAAAAGGAGTATGTAGGAGAGCACCGGTGTATTGGTGGAATAAATTAATACAAGAAAAAAAAGCTCACTGCACAAAATGCCGAAGAAAATACACGCGTGAGAGGGGAAAAAAAGGGGTAGGCAAAACTCGACACTAGATGAGAGCGAGGAAGACGAAACACAGAAACTGCTAGAGAAGAATACAAGGCAGCTAAACTAGACCTGCAAATAGCTATTACCAAGTCTAAGGCGCAAGAATGGAAAGAGCTCTGTGGATACAGAATACAGAATACTAGGATACAGAATTGTCACCAAAAAACTGCGCCATAATCCACCCAGCTAAGACATGGACCTAATTAGCTCCGTGGTCCAAGTTCTATTCCCGTTCCACGAGGACTTTGGCCGAATCATGGCAAATGCCGCCCCGCTGGACGAAATAACGGAGGAAGAGATAAAGACGGCGGCGGAAAAAAGCGCCAGGACCCGATCTTCTTTGTCCAGAGGTGATCAAACTGGCAGTGCAGGCTATACCGGGAAAAATCAAAACTGTTTTCAACCAGTCCTTTGCGTCAGGGACGTTTCCTGAGGCGTGGAAGAAAGCTAGCCTGGTTAAGGAAAGCAAATAAGCCAGCAGGAGACCCGACCGGATACAGACCGGTCTGCCTTCTGGATTGTTATGGCAAACTCATGGAAAGACTACTTCTTAACAGGATAGAGAGCCTCCTGCCAGATCACGGTGGTCTCTCCGACCATCAGTATGGTTTTAGGCAGGGCCGCTATTTGACTAACTGATGGCCACGATCCGCGTGGATTGAGGTTTTTCGGTTCCCGCGGGAACTCTTTAATTTTCCGGGAAAAAAGTAGCCTATGTGCTATTCCAGACTATAGTCTATCTCTGTGCCAAATTTAATCCAGATCCGTTCAGCCGTTGGAGCGTGATTGAGTAACAAACATCCATACATCCATACATCCATCCAAACTTTCGCATCTATACTTATAATAAAACTGTAACATGTCCAATTCTGTACATTGAAGATATTTTGAAATTTTTTTTTGGAGGGCACTCATTATTCGATACTGAAGCCAAATCTGTAATTTTTTTTATTTTTGTCTGTCTGTCTGTCTGTCTGTCTGTCTGTATCTTGGCCGCGCATCACGCCGAAACTACTGAATGAATTCAAACGAAACTTGGCACGATTTGAGCCCATACTACGAGGTAGGACATGGGATACTTCTTATCTCGAAATTCTACCCCCGAAGGGGTGAAATAGGGGTTGAAAGTTTGTATGAAAGTCCTTAATTTCTCAAGTTATAGCCATGAAACTTGATATATGAGCTGCGGGTAGAAAATGAAAACATATGTGTCTCACAGTTTTTCAAAATTCCACCCCCGAAGGGGTGAAATAGGGGTATAATATAAAAATGAATCCCTATTTCCCTTGGTCTGGACCAATTTCGCTAATTCTTTTTTTGTTGGGTTTGTCTGGACGCCGGGATGGTTTATATTCACAATTGGACCCGGTAGGGGGCGCTGCAATCGGGTTCGAGGGTCCCGTCAAACCACGCGGACGAAGTCGCGGGCATCAGCTAGTTTATAATATTTATATTTAATTTTTTCCTTGTATTTGTAAATTATACCTACTTAAGTGGTTTAATATATTTTTTAATAAAAGGCCCGCGACCCCGTGAACTTTTTTCTGATAACGATTTGATATGGATCGTAGGTACCTATAATTAATCAATTCGGGATTTACATTTTGCGCTATTCGACTAATTCTAAAAATATAATGAATATTTATATATCATTAATTAATCTTTGACCCGCCAAGTTTTTTAGCCCTTCTCTGCAATCTCGTCTGGCGGTAAGTGATGATGCAGTTTATGATGGTATCGGGCTGACCTGTAGGATAGGGGTTATGGCATCGTACCGGAAAACTAAATCGATTGGTGGCACTTCTTTACCCGGTAGGGTAAACTAATATGAAATCTCCCATCAGATTAACCCAGAAAAAAAAATTGAATTAATTGTTTTTATTTATTTATATCTGTCTGTAGTACATAGTTTTATTTCATTTAGTACGTTTCTTTTTAATAAGAGTTATAAGTAGACTAGCTGATGCCCGCGACTTCGTCCGCTTGGTTTGAGATTTTTCGGTTCCCACGGGAACTCTGTAATTTTCCGGGATAAAAAGTAGCCTATGCGTTATTCCAGACTATAATCTATGTCTGTGCCAAATTTCATCCAGATCCGTTCAGCCGTTAGGGCGTGATTGAGTACCTAACAAACATCCATCCATCAAATATCAAATATAAATATTATAAATGCGAAAGTTTGGATGTATGGATGTATGTTTGTTACTCAATCACGCTCCAAAGGATGAACGGATCTGGATGAAATTTGGCACAGAGATAGATTATAGTCTGGAATAGCACATAGGCTACTTTTTATCCCGGAAAATTTAAGAGTTCCCGCGGGAACCGAAAAACCTCAATCCACGCGGACGAAGTCGCGGGCATCAGCTAGTACATTTATACATCCATCCAAACTTTCGCATTTATAAGATTTATTTGATATATCATCCCACTGCTAAGCAAAAGGGCCTCTTCACCTTCCACTCTTTCTTATTTTCGGCTGTGCGGAACCAGAGTTTTCCCCCAAATGCTTCTATCTCGTCCCTCTATCTGGTAACAAGTCTTCCTTTTTTCCTTGTCAAATATCTTGGTAACCAATTTGGTAGGTAAATCAAAAGTCAAATGTTCGTTTATAACTTTATTCATTACAATAATAGGAATCCCAACAAACTTATTTTTGACGACCTCCGTGTCGCAGTGTTGAGCGCTGTCGCCTTATTATTATAACGTGCGGAGGTCCCGGGTTAGATCCCCGGCAGGGTTTGGAAATTTATAAGTTCTGACGTTCCCTGGTATGGCCTGGTGGGAGGCTTCGGCCGTGGCTAGTTACCACCCTACCGGCAAAGACGTGCCGCCAAGCGATTTAGCCTTCCGGTACGATGCCGTGTAGAAACCGAATAGGGGTATGGGTTTAATATAACTACCATGCCCCTAACAGGTTAGCCCGCTACCATCTTAGATTGCATAATCACTTACCATCAGGTGAGATCGCAGTCAAGGGCTAACTTGTAGTGGATAAAAAAAAATCTGACCCGGTGACGGCGTCACTAGTAGGTATCTATGAAAAATTAAAATAAAAACAAAAACTAAACAGGCATAAAAATTAGTTCCAATTTTGGCCACCGGTTCAGATAAGTTTGTAATTTGTAATTTATTTATTCATGAAAACATGAGTTTGTGGGAAATTGTATGGTCTCATTCAGAGGCTTCGATAATAATAAATACCTAATACTAATAGGCGTGGGAATCAAGAAAAGAGACGAAACGAATTAGACGAAACAATTTTTTTTTTGTTTCTTTTTTTATTTAATCTAGGCTAGCATAGTTAGTTATTATTACATTGCGTCGCCTTTGGGTGTGTTCCGGAATACACTGCGAGCACTGTAAGTCCCCAGTAAAGAGCACTGACAGTGCTCGCAGTGCTTATATCGGAACACCCACATTATTCATATATTATTGTTGACTCGTGGAAGTCGTGGACTGTGTAGTTGATAACATATTTTGACAATATTTTAAGTCTGATCTCGGTGTTTTGTTGTCATGTAATTATTGTTTATTGTCTCAAATAAATAAAAAATTTAATGACAGAATCAAGAACGGTTGAATTGGGGAAGATTAGTTTATTCCCGGGAATAACCTGACAGATGGTCACATTGGAAGGGCATTGGTCTCATCAGCAAGTTCAAAGTAGTTCAACGAGCTATGCCCTCCACAGCTTTGAACTTGCGTGAAATCCGCAGGAGGCAACACTTATGCCCATTTAACATTTAATGTGTCTGCCAAGAATGAAGAAAACTGTTATGTACTCTTCTGTCATCTTAGTAATTGATTCGTATTAAAGCAATGACGAAGGAAGTACTTTACTCATTGGTAAAAAGGCATGTTTAGACCAATGACATTACGGTAATAAATAGGTATATATTAAATCTATGGCACAAAAGTAGGATCAAGGTGTTTTGCAAGACGACTTTACCAGTTACCCCACCCCAGCCTGCAAAATAATGTTAATTGTAATAAAAAAAATACTAATCGATAGATTTCCAATTGCTCAATTCAACTACGTTGTCCTTTAAAACTGCTCACCTTAAATTATTTAATTAAAAATCAATAAAGTCGTTGAAAAAAAATTCATTTCAAACTCTTATATCTTTTGATGTACCTATATTATATTTTAAATTACTCAAAGTGTTAAAAAATTGCTCAAGTACATACAAGTTACTTAACAAATAGGCTACGCCAGAAGACTAGGTCGAATAGTGTGACAGAACCGAATTGGCCAAATTCGACTCCACGTAGTCTTGTCTGCCCTACCCCTAGAGTGTTTTTATGAAGCGCGAAGCCAGAAGCTCGCGAAGGGGCGACGGAGCGAGTCTTCTGGCGGAGCCTATTTGATATGTAACTTGAGCAATTATAAATGCAACTTGAGCAGTTTTTTAACACTTTGAGTAATTTAAAATATTGTATACATCAAAAGATATACGAGTTTGAAAATATGGATAAATGAATAGGTATACCTACGTTATATTTGTTCAAACCATGGAACTAATAAGTACTAGTCGTAGTACTTATTAGTTCCATGGTTCAAACTATTTATATTTATTTAACAATTAAGGAAAGTGGAGCTGTTCCAAACTGTACTTGAGCAATTATAAATGCAACTTGAGCAATTTTTTAACACTTTGAGCAATTTAAAATCCATATAAATATTATAAATGCGAAAGTTTGGATGTATGGATGTATGTTTGTTACTCAATCACGCTCCAACGGATGAACGGATCTGGATGAAATTTGGCACAGAGATAGATTGTAGTCTGGAATAGCACATAGGCTACTTTTTATCCCGGAAAATTAAAGAGTTCCCGCGGGAACCGAAAAACCTCAATCCACGCGGACGAAGTCGCGGTCATCAGCTAGTATTGTATAAATCAAAAGATATAGGAGTTTGAAATTATGGATAAATGAATTTTTGTTCAACGACTTTATTGATTTTTAATTAAATAATTTAAGGTGAGCAATTAAGGACAACGTAGTTGAATTGAGCTATTGAAAATCTATCGATTAGTATTTTTTTTATTACAAATACCTATCATTATTTTGCAGGCTGGGGTGGGGTAGGTGACTCTACCCTCTCGACTGGCAAACGCCTAAAAATAATCTTTTAAATCATACATCCCACTCCACGCCACACCATGTATGGCTATTGGCTAATCTATAATGTTTCTACAGTGTGCGAGAGGGACACCATCTTCAATAACTAGGTCCATGAAACCATGAGTTTTAAGGCCATGGACATAACTAACTCTATTGTTTTCGTTTACTCTAAGCGTTCCATCAACGTATACCACAAATAATATTTAAACCTGTGGCTTATAACGGGCACGCTTGCTTAAACTTTCAGATTAGCATAGAGTATCTAAATATGTATATACCTATATATATATATATATATATATATAGCAGGTACATGACTACTCTGAGCTTTGATTAGGTCTTGATTAGGTATATAGGCTGAGAATGGGCTGAGATCGTAGACTGAATAAGTAAGATATTCTATGGCTGAGATACTTATTTTAAGTTGTCTTTGATCTATCATCCTGTGCTATCATCTAAAGGCACCACTAAAGGCACAGACAAAGACCATAGAGTAAGTATATAGGGCAAGTAGGTAACCAGAGTCTGATCACGTCTGTGAGCTCAGATCGTGAGTCTGAGCACCATGGACTTAATATATAATATACTGAGCACAGTCTGATTATCTTGTCTCTGCAAGTAACTGTGAATTATCTGGAATTTATTATACTTACTTTTATCTTTGTCTTTGATACGCCTTGATACTTGTCAGGCTCAGAAGGGCTGGAACCCGCAGCCGTAAAGCCAAAGTTAATAAAAAAAATGATGCTTGTCAAATTCTGTGTCATACTCTGAGGTCATACTCATACCCATGGACTTAATATATAATATACATTATTAGGACTGAGCTCTCCTTTCCAAAAAACGTGCCGAGAGAGATATGTTGAAGGGAGGATTTTATCTCGTTCTAATAGGGTGACCAAACATTTTTTAACACACAGGAAAGTTCATTTTGGCAAATACCTATCACTTGTCAGGTTGGCTGCGGAGTTTGAGTATTTAAAGAATCAATGGAAAATAAAACAAAGCGTGTGTCACTAACATTTATGTAACATTTAATATTTTAACACAAAAATATCAGAAGTCTGGCGCGTAACTATGATTATTTGCTTCGTTTTTTTAACATTAATTGAAAACAATACAATATAAATTACAGCTAGCTAGCCTAACCTAATCTATATATATATAAATCTCGTGTCACAATGTTTGTCCTCAATGGACTTCTAAACCACTTAACCGATTATAATAAAATTCGCACACCATGTGCAGTTCGATCTAACTTGAGAGATAGGATAGTTTATATTATATAGATTAGGATTATTAGTGCTACCCGTGCGAAGCCGGGGCGGATCGCTAGTTACTATATAAATACTGGCTGCATTTCCGCGTTGGACAGCCAGGCTGATCCTTTGCGCAAAAAATGAG
This sequence comes from Erebia ligea, assembly GCA_917051295.2. Taxonomy (NCBI): domain Eukaryota; kingdom Metazoa; phylum Arthropoda; class Insecta; order Lepidoptera; family Nymphalidae; genus Erebia; species Erebia ligea. The sequence continues at coordinate 6,608,337 of OU785243.1, read as the reverse complement.
CCAGCCCTTCTGTCACCAGATGAGGCAATCTACCGCGGTGAAATATCTCGCAAAAAATTTTTGACACTAAGACTCCACGGCTCCAGGGTCTCCACGGCAAACGGAACAAATATGTAACTCTCTTTGAGAGAGGCATACTTCCGCCGTTTGCCGGTTTCAGCCTTTTCTGCTGCGGCTCCCGGCCTTGATGCTGTCTCCCTGATATGACACGGGGCCAATGTGTCTACGCATGTTGCGTCCCACATTAGCGCCCGTCCCCGTTCCCAGGGAACCAGCGTCAATCCATCAGGTCTCTTGCCATCATCCCGACTAATCCCTGCCGGCTCAATGCGCGCAGGAATATCTATGGTGGCAAGAGCCCTTTTGATCGTATCATTGAGAAAGCCATGCCAAAAAAGCCTACCAGCGCTCCTTTGGCAAGAGAGTCCGTGAATTCCAAATTTATCGACCTCTTTTCCACACGGACATCTGTGCTCAATGCTCATAGCACAGGGTGTTCCCGATCTGAGACCTAGAGCCACACGAAAACTTTCGTTATCTAAAAGCATGCCTAGATTTTTGGATGGCAAGACATGAAGCCAATACCCGGATTCGTTTTCAGATAAGGCTAGAAGCCTTGCTCGATCTCTTTCACTTGTAAGATTTTGAACCAAATTTGTATGTGTCAGCCGAACCAACGGCACATCCCAAAGTTTTTGTGTGAAACATTCCTTCGGGATGTCGTCATTGGGACATCTGACCTTCCAACTATCTAGGGCCTCTGTGGCATAGGTCAATGAAACTGAATTAGAATTAAGAATTTGAGAACTAAGCTCTTTTATACTATGCACAGAGGACAGAAAAGCCGGAAGAGCAACACTGGAAATTTTTCTCACGCCGATGCCACCATACTTGACCGGTAAAGTAGCTTGATTCTAGGACTGATCATCAAAACATAAATTTAGAATTTTTTCTAGCGTATCTCTTATGGTGGCATCCATAATATCGAGTAGTCCAGGAAATTTCCAAATTGGGCTCGCACGGAGAATGTAAATTAATTTAGGTACAAAAAGGCAATATTTTAGGATCGAAAATGTAATGTGAGAATTTAGAGCGCCCAATTTGTCAGAATGTTCCGAAAATGTTCTGATTTTTTTGTCCAAGATTGGTTGTATGGCTTCGTTCTAAAGAGGAGCACCAAGAAGACAAAGTGAATGTTTGAAACACTGTTTGTTTGTTTGAAATGTTTGTTGTGGGATTTTTTGAAATTTCCGATATTCACGCGGGCGAAGCTACGGGCAAAAGCTAGGGCATATCAAAATAATAAAACTATGACACAACAGTGAGCATAGTTAGTATACTCGCCGCGGAGTTGGACGCTCATATTTTTTTTACAGAAAGACCTTGATGTGGTAAGCCTTGCACTAAAATATTTTACGTCGGAAACTAATACTTTTCGAGAAATATTTTTTTGAAAATTCGCAATTCTTTATCACTTTTCACTACCTATTTCTTACGACATTTGCCATAGATTGTACCATAGACTAAAGACTCATTGACGTTTAGTTGGCGTTTGAGTACCTAATCTGTGATTAAAATCCGTTCCATGGACGTTATTGGACGTTTTTTTCTAATCATTCGAATAAAACCACAGAAATAGGAAGACTATAGTCGTAATTCCCATGGAATTATCTTCCTATTTCTATGGTAATCCTAATTCCATGAATAAAACACAGAGTTTAAAGGATAAAGGTATAATTAAGAATTAACTAAAAAGGTTTAAAGGTAGGTTATTATTTGTATAATTAGGTACTTTTGATCACAAAACCGAATCGGCACGCCCCGACTCCACGCAGTCTTGTCTGCCCTACCCCTAGAGTGTTTTTTTTAAGCGCGAAGCCAGAAGCGAGTCTTCTGGCGTAGCCCATACTATTTCAAAAAGGAATTTTGAGAACCTAACCTCAATATTTTAAAAAATTAATATCTCGAAAAGTATTAGGTTCCGACGAGTTTGGCTTGGAGGGGGAGTAGACCACCTCCCCCCCTCCCCCTACCCCCCTCCCATTCCCCCCCCCTTAGCGGCGAGTATACTAAAGCCGAGCCCAAAACGTTTTTGCCAAGCTAAAATTTAAATTTTACTGATGATAAAAATTTTAAAGTCCATATCCATACCACTGGAAAAATTGATGGTACCGCATTAGCATTCAACACTGATCGTGATTTCGCAATACGAAAATCTTCCGGTTTGGAATGACGGCTGCACACAACAGAATGTGTAGTAATTTTTTCTGATTCAGGAATTACATCCAACCATTTTTGCTTCAATTCTTCATGTGATGGGAATCTGTTATGAACAAAGCAAGTGTAAAATTAAAAATTTATATCAACCTGACAATCTCTAATTTTTTTTCTCCGTAGGAGGAAAATCTCAAGGATGTCTCCTGCCCCCCCTATTCTCTAACTCCCACTGAGTTATCAAAAAATAAAGCCACTGACATATATTTTTATCTTTTTGAGTCTGGGGTTAATGCTAGAACTATCATGTACCAAAATATGTATTATGAAAATTGTTTTCTATAAACAGAATATAACAATATTAATCTGAAATACACTAAAGTTTTAAGTTTCTTCCGTCTACAAAACGACTTGAGCATGGTCAAACTGCTTTGACTCATACGACAATAAACAAATTATTATCTTTGTTATTCCCCTTACCTGTGAAAAGAAATGCCGCAACCAGCATATGATTCACTTTTACATTTCTTGATGCAACAATTTTTGACCATTTTTGCATATTGAGAATTGAAAAACGAAAATAACACTAGCTAAAAGCACAACTAATAGCTAAATCCACAAAACAACAGCAGGTCCATGGACACCCTGGTGATGGCATATTTCAGTGCTACCAGGGTAATTCTATATAGCTACCAAACAATCATGTTATTTTGACTATTTACTTTAAAAAATGGTAAACATAAAAAAATAAATTGTAAACATAAAAAATAAATTATATAAAAGTATTCTAAAAGCTAAAAATATTTATACGTTCCTTGTTTTATTTCTACTTGGAAAAATGTTTTCTGCCACTTTTAACATTTTTTTCTACTGGCAATTGAGTAAAAGGGACACAGTACCCACCTTCAGACTATCTCTCTCGGCTCGTTTTCCCTCTGTTGAGACAGCCTAACAAACCTAATCTGAATGTCCAAATGTTAAGGTTCATTTTCGTATGACACATTATCTAGAGTACTCAGTCCTATTATTGTATACTAAGTCCATGCTCATACCACTTGTGAAAAATTGAAAAGTGAAAACCATAGAAATAGTATGTATATTGTATAGTGAAAACATAATTTATTATCTTTGGGCTTTTGCGTACGTAAACATTTATCTAATCCCCCATGTCTGTGAATAGACATATTACATTAATTTTAAAGTTTTATCTACATAATATTATGTTGTAGCATTGAACTCCAGGTAAGTCAAGCAAAGGCTTCCTAAATCAAAAAGTATGTCTACACTCTACGTCCACTTAAAATTTTCAAGATATATGGGCTGATTCTGTAATGCACAATCTCTAAACTAAATACAGTGTAGGTATCACACAGAATTGGCCACATTGTACATAATTATAGTGTGGTTGTATTGAAATGAGCTTTTGAGGCTTTGCCCAGTTTTCTCGCGTGGCTTTTTTGGGTACCCGATAATTATTGGGTATTGGATGGCTGGCTGGATATTTGGGAACCCGAGTTGGTACAAGTAAGTACCCTCTTGATTATATTTTCCCCCCTTTCACCCCATGATTGGAGTGAAATGGGAATTCAGCGATATGGTAAAAAGGAGGTTGCCACTCCACACTTAACTAAAACAAAATATATTTTAATTAGTAATGCGTTTAATGGTTGGGCTTTAGTATACTACCCGCGAGGGAGGGGGGGGAGGGGAGGGGGAGGGGAGGGGGGGGGGAGGGGGTCTACCCCCCCTCCAAGCCAAATTTGTCGGAACCTAATAGTTTTCGAGATATTAATTTTTTTTAATTTTGAGGTTAGGTTCTTTGTTTTAGGTAGTGGAAAAGGTTAATTTCTGAAATGGAATGGGCTACGCCAGAAGACTCGCTTCGTCGCCCCTGAATGAAGCTTCGCCTATAGTGCGTTCGGTATCATAGTGTCGGTACACCCGCAGGGGCTGCAGACACTTATTATTTTGCTTTTATTTTATTATTCTGCTTTTGTGTACTGTGTTTGTTAACTAAATGTTTTTCTATTCTAAGAATAAAAAAAGAATACTATTTTGTTTATTCTGATGGTTATTGTAATAAAATACGAATATAAATAATAAACACAAGTTAGGTAGAAAAAAGAATTTTAATGAAAAAGGTAAAAAGTATACATAAACAATAGGTATAATATATATAGCAGATAGCAGAGTCAATAAAAACCACCTGTCACCGCGGCGCGGCGGCTCGATGTAATATGCGAAATTCTCCTGTACCTGTACGGCGGAAAGCGGTGAGCTTGATGTCATGGCGGTGCCTTTGACAAAATGAGGCACGTGCCACGGCGGCACGGCGGCGGTGAGGTCAAAGGCGACCGTATGAAAACGAACAGACTTTACTCGACCTTCGTTTCGCTGCGGAGGTCGCCGGCTCGCTTCGCTCGCCACCTCCCCCCTTCGCTCCACTCGGCCTCGTAGGCTCGCTTCATTCAGGACCTCCTACGCGAGCTTCTGGCTTCGCGCTTACAAAAAACACTCTAGGGGCAGGGCAGACAAGACTGCGTGGAGTCGGGGCGTGCCGATTCGGTTTTGTGATCAAAAGTACCTAAATAAACATTTAATATTAATTTAATAACCTTGAAACTCTGTGTTTTATTCATGGAATTAGGAATTACCATAGAAATAGGAAGATAATTCCATGGGAATTACGACTATAGTCTTCCTATTTCTATGGTTTTATTCGAATGATTAGAAAAAAACGTCCAATAACGTCCATGGAACGGATTTTAATCACAGATTAGGTACTCAAACGCCAACGAGTCTTTAGTCTATGGTACAATCTACGGCAAATGTCGTAAGAAATAGCGAAAAGTGGTGGAGATTGCGAATTTTCAAAAAATTATTTCTCGAAAAGTATTAGTTTCCGACGTAAAATACTTAGTTTCCGACATAATATATCTAAGTGCAAAGCTTACCACATCAAGGTCTTTCTGTAAAAACAAATGTGAACGTCCAACTCCACGGGTAGTATACTAAAGCTGAGCCCGTTTAATTGTAATAATTGTGTGTTGGTTTTTGTTAGACTTTGGGTTAGTAAAAAAAAATGCAATTAATGAAGTGTTAATTTGTTAGTATGTTATTCCGAGATGGATCCCATAGTCCGGGTAAAAGCCTCCTCCATTTCTTTCCATTTTTTCTGGTCCTTTGCACATGCATCCAGGCTAAACAAATCTCCCTTGCCGTCATCTGGATTAGCTTCTCAACTCGTTGAACTTTTGACTGGATGTTGGTTGTTTTTTGTCTGTCTTCGGTGGTTGCCTTCTCCTTTTCAGGGCCTAGCAACTCTAAAATTTACTAAATTCTTAAACTGAATACACTGTAATCTAGTTAAGTACTGATAAATTATCTAATTGAATGGTAACAATAAATACAACTGTTCTGTGAGTAAAACTGAATAATATAATGGTGATAATCTTTATTTCATTTAAAACCAAATAATGCACAAAATTATAACCTAAATTAATTATTGTTTGTACGTCTTCCTAAAATACAGATAATAAAGACGATAGATGCCTTATAACCCAACATTTTCCATTTTAATACAGCATAATATAGGAGCTTTCAATTACTACTCACTCTAATAATAGCACAAGTAGATTGCTACTTGTTCATTTCTTTGTTTGTGTCTGGTTCATCGATATATACGCAGGTAATAGATGGGCCCTTTCATGGAAAAAAATTGGGCGTCCGACCTGTGGAGCGCGCTCCACACCTGTATAAGCCTGTCCTTGTCCCTGCCATAGCGCTGTCCCGCTTTTCAGACTAGATGGCGTCAGTGAAATACGCCCACATTCTTTGTTTGACAGGGCTATGTATTACAGGACTATGTTAATTGAGGTTCTTGGTCTGGTTACTTGTTTGGCATATATATCAAAAATAAATAGACTTTAAATATATTAAAAATCACATTAACTAGTATGGCCATCATACACCGACTTTATTCGGCCATCTCTCTTTTTGTACGGGTGAGATGGCCATATCAAAATTTAAAAGAACCAAAATCAAAACAGCCCTCATTGTGAGGTTAGAAATATAGGTAGAAACATGTAAAAATTTAATTAATATTTAATAATAATACTTAATAATAATAAATAATAATGTAAAAATATAATGTTCAATAAATACACGGAAAGACAAACAATCAATACAAAAAAATAGTGTTACAGGATGCTAAATGAGCCAACTACAACATTTTTGTAGTAGGTAGTTTGAAAAAACAGTTTTTTTTGTAAGTACCAAAAAGTTATACAATATGTAAAAAACAGAAACATAGTGGACAAGGAAACACGGTCTTATAGAGATAGCGTTTCCTTGTCCACTATGTTTCTGTCTTATAGTATAGGAGATCTCTACCAGTGACCCTTGGCAGTGAGAAAGGTTGTGAAGGAAGAATAGGTACAACAAGATATTATATCATTTAAAACTTACACAAATATACATACTAGTGACATAAATAAATACATACCAACATACATATGACATTTTATATAATATAGAAGATAGATAGTGCTGTTTCAGTCGAAGTTTAAATTTAGGTACTCAATTTTGAGAAGATTTTTGCGCAGTATTTTTGTCCATGGTTGCTTCTGAGCTCTGCCCCAATGCAACTAGCTGCAATGCACCACATAGCAAACCTGTTTGAAAAAAAAAAAAGAAGAAAAGAAAAAACATTTATTTTCCAGTTCTGCCAAACCTTTAAAAATAATACTACTACTAAATCACTAATTACAGATTAATTTCAATTGTTCATCTCTCCCGTATGGCCGATTTACCTAGGTACCTATTTGCACATTCAAAGAGTGTTGGGATTTCCTGTTAATGTATATTTCTTCATGTGTTGTGGGTTTCTTGATATTAACATGGGTACCATCTACAAATCCCAGTACTCCAGGGAGTGAAAATAGTTAATAATTTCTGTAAACAAGGTAAAGATTTGAAATCAATTGCTTGTTCTCATTCGATATTCACTGTAAAAACATTACAAGCGATAAATATCAGGATATAATGTTTTTAATTCTTTCATAACCAGCAGATGCATTATTTCCTCACCATTGACACATTTGATCCAATTCTTTATGTTATGCTTCCGTTACCTCATTTGTGCATCGCCCCAAAGTTTGTTGGCTCATGGCAATTTCATGTTCGGCCACAATTGACTTTTGATCGACAAGTATGTTGTTTCACTCTAGTCCATTCTTTTGAGCTTTTTGGAATATTGCTGTATTGGTTATAATGAAGAAAATGGGAAAAAGCTAGTCATAAATACTAAAATTGATTAGAAGATGGTTTATCGATAGCTGGTTTATCCGTTCACTGTTATATTTGTTACACAGTCTTTAACTCATTAACCAAATTACAAATAATTCTTACAGAAGGCTGCATTGTTATATGTAAATAATAATTTTTATACTATCATGAGGTATGACTATCACTTAGTAAGCCTTTAGAGCAGCGGTGCCCATACCTTTTCTTAAGGAGATCGACCTAGCAAAAATTTATGACTAAGAGATCGACATTTTAACCGTTTAACCCACCAAATAATTATCGAGAAAAAAAATAGCATTTAAGTAAAACTACATTGGGTGCGAAGTGTCAAATCTGTATTAAATTTTTAATCATCCAATATTACAAAAAGAAATTCAAATATTAGTGGCATAATATTAAAAATGAAAAATTATCGTGATGCTGATGTCGAAGCGTGACATTGGTGGTCTTCCGCAAAATGTTCGTAGTTAGGAATATTGTCAGTTAAAGCTACACGCAAGCAGGCTGTCAGGTGGTCATTTGTGAGACGAGTACGATATTTTGATTTTATTACTTTCATATGAGAAAATGCAGGCTTGCACGTTATTTGCAGTGCTATTTGCTTTATATTTTTAAATATCCGTTAAATTTCATTTCAGGAATAGATGACCAGAAAGGATTACTGTCGCAAGCTTAGCTTTTAAGCTGATATCCGAAACAGTGGCGTAGCTAGGTGGACAAGGGCCCCGGTGCATAGAGGAAAAATTGGGCCCCTACCCCCTCTTTCCATGTAGCTTAAACTTAAATTAGCCCTCAAACTTAGAGATAGGGGTAAGAAAAGAATACACTTTAGTGACTTGCATTTATCCCTCGTAGGCTCGTAGGCAATCCATACGTTGTCTTTATAATGACGAGTAGAATCTATATGTGTTTAATAAAAGAAAGTGGCAATAAAATATAAATAAACACCGATGCAGATGACAAAGTAATATATTTATTATTATTCAGATGACATCACTATACAGAAAAAAAAGATTGATATATCAAAATGCCGAGTCAAATTCACAATCTCTTGCGTGCTTTAATTTTTGCAAACTCGTCTATTACTTCACTCAAATCCAAGTTTGATGCCGCCTTGTTTTCTATCGCAATTAATGATAAGTATTGGAGGCGATCTTGCCCCATACCGTTTCTTAAATAATTTTTTATAATCTTCAGTTTACTGAAAGATCTTTCTGCTGCCGCAGAAGTAACTGGAATTGTAAAAAATATTAGCATTGCTGTATACACTTCCGTAAGGTCACATTCAAGTACACCAAATTTCGTTATAATTTCTTTACTAAACTGGCGAATGGACCACGTCTCCGTCAATTCAGGAAGGACCAGATGATACAAATTAAGAAATTGAAGCGAGAAATTGGGTCCGATTATATCGGAATATTTCACATGAAACTGATCACATTTTTTGAGTAAAGTCGTTTCATCCATGCTGAGCAATTTTTTTGGAATCAAAAAGTCGAACGTTTTACAAACTGCACTCATACCTTTAAAACGGGCATGTAACTGACTGATTATTATATCGAGTACATTGTTGAAAATAGTAATTTTAAAGACTTCTTCCTGGTTTTGGAATCGGTGATCAGAAGCCAATTCATCAAATTGCTTTTTAGTTTTTCTTTGTCGCTTATCTAGAAAGGTGGGATCGATGTCATAGTTTTTCGCGGTTTCGGTAGCCTTGCATTTAAACGACTCGAAGTCATTTCGGTACTAATTTTTCAGTTGTTTCATTCAAAGCCTTACTCGCCTCATCCAAAACGATATCACGTTTTTGTAAAATTTTTGAAACATAATTGATCCTGTTTAGTACACTGTGCATGAATTCGCAAAGAAATATAAACTCAAAATTGAGCATTTTTGATTTTATAATTTCTGCTTCACTACGTTCGTCTTTACTGGAGCTCTTCAGCGTTATTTCGGACAATGCTTTGATAATATCGAAAAAACGAAGTTTGACTGCAGTTATTGTATTAACCCTGCTGGACCATCTTGTCGGATTCAATTTTTTCAAGGTCAGTTCTGATTCGCCCGTGAATTTCGATAAGAGGTCCCAGCGCTTAGTGCACCAAAGAAGTTAAACAAATCTTGCATTATTGCAAAGAATTTCTGAATTTCGACCGAACCCCGAACGGCATCGTTAATTACCAAATTTAAATTATGACTGGCGCAATGTATGTACTCGGCGATTGGCTGAATGTCTTTAATTTGTTTTTGTACACCATTATACGCACCGCTCATTACACTGGCCCCATCATAACCTTGACCGACACACTTTTTGAAATCAAGAGACTTTTCGGAGAACAACGTAGTCACTTGATCGACCAAATCTGCAGCGCTGTGTTTGGTGACTGCGTGGAAACCTAAAAAAACCTCTCTTAACTCAATAGCGATTGGTCGACCATTTTCCGATCTGGATATCACTGCATATCTTACAACGACACTCAGCTGATCCACTTTCGATATGTCCTGCGTGGTATCCATGATGATGGTGAAAAACGGTGACGCCCTAATCTGATCCAATTAGTTAATAAGTACCAATTAGTTAGAAAGTAGTATTTTCAAGTTTAGTGCCCAAGCACTCGATCATCTCATTTTGAATCGTCGCGCTCAGGAACTAACTGCCGGCAAACTTCTTGAGCATGAAGATATAGTGGGGGCAAGTTCGCGCATTGTACACATGCGTGCAAAAAAAGGGTACACTCATATTTCTGTGATTATCTGTATTTATTTAGGTATTAAAAACTTATTCATTAATTAATTATTTAATAGAACACTAATATTACATAAAAATAAATTACAAAATTTATGATTATTAGTTTTGACTTAATGGACGAAATATCTTTTTACCTCAATAATATTGAGGTAAAAATGATATTCCTTCCATTAAGTCAAAACTAGAGCTGGTACCAGGTTGTGGTTCAGCTGAAGCGGCGCTGGTGCTTCTCATTGCTTCTTCGTGATCGGACTCTTGACTTTCACTATCATCATCCGAGTCGCTATCATCATGAGCAAGAATGATGAATTGGTCAGTGACTAAATCTACCACACGATCACTTTTCATATAGTCTGCCTCGATCTCTTTGACTTTTTGGCATAATTTTCCCCATTCACTAGCGCCCATTATCGCAGCCTTTTCCTTTACAAGCTCTATTACTTTGTCAGTGTTCCAACTAACATTATTGCTACTGACATACCCTTTAATGGCTGCCCAAGCCATTTCAATGGTTGTGTTCTGATAAAATTTTATTAATTGCATATTTTTTGTGCTGTTCCTTATGTGTATTTATCAACTTATATAGCTGGGGTTTCAACATTTTTTCATCGTACTGAATACCTTTTTCTTGCAACCATTTCTGCATATCTGCTTTCTTGGAATTTGAAGTTGGTGCGCGATCAGTCTGCTTATTGTGATATGACGCGTTATCAATTACAACAACAGAATTTGGTGGCAGATTTGGTAGTAATTGACAACGCAGCCATTTTTCATAGTTTACAAAGTTCATGTTATCGTGATAATCCCCAGATTTTGTGCCAGCTTTAAATAAAAGAAGAGCATTGGGAACAAATCCAGCTTCGGAGCCAGCATGAACGATTACTACACGCTGCCCTTTTGAAATTGGCTTTTTTAAGCCCTGAGTTGAGTTATCGGACCAAGACTTGCCACTTGCATGTGACGAGTCGACATAAGATTCATCTGTGTATACTATCGGTCTTCCTTCTTCTCTAAACTTAGTTATTTTTTTGGAGATAATCAATTCGTAATAACCGAATGTTGCTTTTTTCAATTAAAAGCTTCCGATTATCTTCTGTTCTTTTCCACCTGAAACCTAACTCTTTCAAAATTCGTCGTAAGCTCCGTTCCGAGCCATTAAATCCTATATCTTCTTTTAATTTTTTACGGAGTCTTTCCACGGTAGGGAGTTCCTTATTGGTAGTGTGGTAATTATGTACACATCTTTTAATTGGTCGAAACTATCGATTTCAGTCACTTTCCTCTGCCCAGATATTTTCTTACCCGGAGTCCGGAACACGGTGAGCAAGTCGGAATCATTCACTTCTTTAATAATACGTCTAACAGTATTAACAGACGTTTTGGTTGCCTCTGAAGTCTGTTTAATTGTATCTGTATCACTTTTTCCGTATTTTTTCATAAAGCAGTATACATCGTACACCATTTTTCTAGCTTGCCTTTTTAATACTACGTTAGATTTTCGAGGCATAATGGGCAACAAAAACTCAACAAATAGAATAGAGTCAACAAAGAATTATAACAACAAGTGTCAACAAATAATTACAACAAGAGAGTCAACAAATAATTATAACAACGTCAACAGATGATAACAAAGCACTATTTCACTGCACGCAAGTGTATTCGGGAGCCAGCGGGACGTAGACACGACGCGGAAGGCACAGGTCGACTGTACGCTTACTCGATCTACCAATCACGCGATCGATACGATACTCCCCGCCGTCGCGCCCCGCACTTACCACCAAAGGGACCTAAAATTCGGTTGTGCGCAGCCAAGGTCATATACCCAAGAAGTTTGCCGTGTATTATATCTTGTTGATCCTAAAAACATAAAGAATGTTAGAAAAAATTATTCGCACACATTTTCGCATTTATAATATTAGTATGGATATGGATATAAATTTAATACCAAGATCATTTCTTACCTTTAGGCATATCCAAAACTTGACGCAAAATGTGATCGTATCTAGCAACGAGTTGTACCATCGAGAGAAAATTTCCATGATTTCCTTCCTCACTCAAATCCTCTCGATGTCCTCTCAAAGCCAAAGAGCTCTTCGCAAGAGTCATTATAATGTCGAATAATCTCCGAAGAACTTGTTTCCAAAATGATGCTTCTTTGCGAATTTCATCTTCAAGTTCTCTGTCAATGGTCGAACTTTTTTGCCACGCTTCATATACAGCACATGCCTCCGTGTGTGCTTTCGAGGAACTATGCAGCTTGACTCTATCTGATAAATGCCTCCAGTCCCGTATGCCCGTGCACCATACGTTCATTTGCGAAGCAAACAACCAGCAGGGTTGGCAGTAGGCAGCATCCAGTATTTTCGAGTAGCATATCCAAAAACGATTAACTGGTCCGTATTTTGACGTAGAAACATAATACGTCTCTGAAAAACTTCTGTTGTCTTGGTGGGGGTCCTTCGGAAAAGGTCCAGGAGGTTTCAATGTCCCCATGTCAAGAATCAGCCGTTTTTCGTTTTCGTTCAATTTCTTGTTTATGAACTTTCCCAAATCATTTGAAATCTCATGAACTTTGACAGATGTAGGAATGAATGGTGGAGCGTCGACGGAGTCATTTGCAGCAGTAGCATTAATAAGAATTATTGCATCCTGATCTTCTCGAGTCGTTTTATTGACTGACACAGCCGTGACCACGCTATCACTAGATAAACACTCCTCACACTTGTCACTTTTGACAGATATTTCTGCCGCGGGAGGAACTGTAGCTAAAAGACGTTTCGTGAAGAAACTGTCTAGCTTGGGCAATTTTTTTTTACTTTCTTCCCTTTCCTGCCGTTCTTTCCGCTTTGAAGCACCACTACGTTCCTTCTTTTTATCCATAATTTTTAATTTTTAGAAATAGAAATTTTAGGAACTCAGAGGACTTACTGAAATGAAAAAATATTATAGTTTATATAATAGCTCATTTATCGATTCAAACTGAAGTTTAGAAAAACTTTCTTTATCTTTCTTTGACATGTTCAAGCGTCGGCCTCTCGACAACAACAGAGAGCCACTCCCGTCTCCCACTCCCTGTATTTTGCTATGGCGTGGAACGAACTGTGTTTTGCCTACTTCGCGGAAACTCAACCATCGCGTCTAGTGCTTGCTGCCGCAACCCCGGTTGGTGGATAACTACTATTAGCCCACCGCCCTCGCGTCGCGTGCGCGGCTTCCCGGAATTCGCGCCTGCCGCGGAGTGACACCAAGGTCAGCGGCTCAGGCACGGACCACCCGCTATGAAGTTAGTTTTTACCAGCAGAGAAGAGATTTTTTGAATCAATTAATAGATGGATCTGTTACTGCAATAAAACTTGGTCTGCGTTAATACATTACAGTAGATTATACTATTCTGATAATTATTGGATAGAATCAGGCGTTACTTTGCGGAAGTTCATGATTTAGCAAGAAAAATTTACAGTTATTTTGCTATAATCCGCCTACAGAAAAAGTCTGTATGGTCAAATATGCAGTTACAAGCGAAGCACCGCTTACCTTCCCAACCAAGCAAGAAAGCCAAGTTCCCAAGCAAGCAATGACACCACCACTCACATGCACCACCACACAAGACTTTTAAACTACTCTCAACGCACGTTTCGCTCCGACACCGGAGCATCTTCAGGAGATGTCGACTTTACAATGCACGATTGACTAGACAATCGTGCATTGTAAAGTCGACATCTCCTGAAGATGCTCCGGTGTCGGAGCGAAACGTGCGTTGAGAGTAGTTTAAAAGTCTTGTGTGGTGGTGCATGTGAGTGGTGGTGTCATTGCTTGCTTGGGAACTTGGCTTTCTTGCTTGGTTGGGAAGGTAAGCGGTGCTTCGCTTGTAACTGCATATTTGACCATACAGACTTTTTCTGTAGGCGGATTATAGCAAAATAACTGTAAATTTTTCTTGCTAAATTCTGATAATTGTATCTTTAGATAGTTTCGTACTGTAATGTATTAGCCTTGTTTTTGTGATAATTTATGGTAGTATCGAAAGTCCCGGGAATTTCCGGTTCCGTGCCAGTATCGGTCCAAAAATTCCCCGTACTCAAAAGTAGTATCGACTGCATGCCCTAGTCGCACCCTTCGTAGAATCGTGGAAATAATAAATGCTTCCAAAAACTTAACTAAAAAGTTTATGGGTGGAATGGATCTCGCCACCGTCACGCGCACGTGAGCTTATCGCGTGACCCAATGTGCAACGGACGTACTGAACCAAATAACGGTAAAGACTAGCACATGCTTATCAAAGATGCTTGGTGCTTGTGTTGAAAGTCTTAAATTGGGAGTCCTGTTATTGTTAATGTTCATTCAATATTTTGAAAAAAAACTTATGGGCAGGCTCGACATTTTCCGGTCTCAAAGCTTAAGGGGGAGGGTCAGGGGGCCCTCTGAGCTTCAGGGCCCCGGTGCACTGCACCACCTTGCCCTATGATAGCTACGCCACTGATCCGAAATGAGCTTCAACATTTCATCTTCAAGTGCTGTACGTTCCATGTTGAAAAAGTCACTACTGCTAGAAGAGATTTCTTGTATGTTCGTGCAGTTAAATGGGAATGACATGAATGACAAAATATTCTCAATTTTATTATCATCTGCAAAGCGTCATTAGAATTCGTTGAGAATTTTTGTCACAAACAAAAGAAAACACACATGTAACAACCCAACTCTCGCTATGTTACGTAACTGACTGAACAGTTTTTCTCGCGGAAGATTGTCTTCCTTTACCAATACAACATCACAGCTGGCTCCGGTGAAATGCTAGCCCATTTGTATCTCTGACTAAGCTGGGTAAGATATTCTGCAGACCACCGTCTCCAAAAGCTCTGTACTATGAGTCAACTGCCACCGTTTCAGTGAGGTAATTTTTGAAGTTTCAAAGTTGTGATCTGGTGGCCCTACCAATGGTTCCCCAACTAGGAAATGACCAGGTGTCAAGAAAGCTGGTGTATTTTTTTTTTTTTTAACATGTACCTCCGACATAGTCAGAGCCTGTGCTAGCTAGTTCCTTTCATACCAGTTCTCGCATTTATGCCTCTCGTACTTTCATGCTTCATACTATTCTTTCTGTCATTCATCATCTTTCGTGTCCTTATGGGTGGGTTTCCCATCTATCTATGCTCTTTACAGGGTACTGGGTAGTTAGTTTTCTTTATTTAATTAAAAAAAACAAGTTTTTATTATACAGTTTGAGTCTTAGGTCTATTTCCTTATTTTTTATTTATTTACTAATTACATTTTATTCGTTTGATTACACTTATATACATTAATATAATATACTGCTATCATACTTTTCTTACACTACCTTATTTCTATTATTTACTATTTCTACTATTTTCTTGCAGAATTTAACGATTTGAGGGCCGCCTCCTTCGCAAGCTCATCGGCTCTCTCATTCCCTGCCAGTCCTATGTGGGTGAAGTGTATGAGACGTAATGAAACGACCGTTAGTCGGGACGACCCGTTTATTACTGGTTAAACAGAGCGTTGTAGGTCCACGCATAGGTAGGTATTATAATAGGAGGTGCAAGACACATCATTCCTCCACACTTAGTTTTTGAAACCTGACAACAATAAATGAGTGAAAGATAATTATTAAACTTAAACTAATAAAATAATGTTATGTAAGTAAAGTACTAAATATATTTTTTATAGTCCAAATTTTCAAACACTTTTTTTCTTTGTCGTTTTTGAGCTGAGAGTGCGAGTGACGGCGATGGCGGCTCGTGTCGGGGTGCCTGCTCGCGCGACGCAGGTGACGCGGACGGCTCGTCCGGCAACGCGGCCGCCGCGCTTGTAGATTCAGCGAGCCCTCGCTCACACTCTCCTTCCTCACAATCACCCCATACTTCACCATTACCATCGTCTGCCACACATTCGGCACCTGGCAACGGTGTCGCTTGAGCTTCATCAATTCCCTTTTCCACCGCCTGCTCGTCAGCGCATGTGGTGGCCACAGATAGACGCGCAGATCGAGCGCTGGATCGGTTCATGCGAGACGTGCGTGCAGGCGCGGCCGGCGCCGCCGCGCGACCCCCCCGCGCCCTGGCCGGCCGCCACAGGTCCGGCAACGCGGCCGCCGCGCTTGTAGATTCAGCGAGCCCTCGCTCACACTCTCCTAGGCCTTTTTTTCCTCCTCCTCGACTAGCTGAACTCTGGGGCTAATTCCCTGCCGAAGATTGCTGTATGTTATAGGTAGTTTCCACAGCATTTTTACCAGCCCTATCCCTATGCGCAGTCTAGCAGAGGCACCTAGATGATTTATACCTAAAGTTTGCAATAAGGTTGTTGTGTTCTTGGCAATCGAGTACAGATCATCAGCAGGATTCTTTCCTTGGGGGCGAAGAGATGGGACTTCGGTCCCAAATTGGCTTACAAACTTCCCATCTATGTACCAGGAAGTGTACTCTGCAAAGTTCTCTTCAAAGAAAAATGTTTTGTCAGGGCTTAGGTTGATTCCTATCAATGACAAGTTTTTCTTGTTCTTGTCAATGCATATTGCATTATTCTCGGGTGTGTCAGATATATACTTGGTGGTTGAGTCATCGCTTGATCTCAGGGTTAGGACCCTCATCTGCATCTTAGGCATCCGATAATTTGCTGCCAACAGACCATATGTGGTGGAGGCTGCATTGAGCATTCCCATAAGCATCCCACCACTAGAATAAAGAAATTCACCATCCCCACTTAGGTTACTTTCGATCTTTTCAAACCATTCCTTAGTGAAATCATTCATTTGGGTCTTGTCTCCCTCTATCCATTTTAGCCTGGAGAAATATTTCTCATTGTTTATAAGAACCCCAGGCCCTAGTTGTATCTGCTTCCATGCCTGGAATAAGTGGCATTTCCAGGTAATAGAAAGAAATAGAGATGCCATTTTAGGAGTAGGCATTCCATTCAAACTAAGCCTGTGCAATTCATCAAAAAGATAGTGGTGCATCAGGGCAAACTGTTGAGGGCTCAAGCACTCATTCCATTTTGTAGCGTCCTCTGTTCCTTGGCTTATAACTGCTGCAACCCCTGTTCCCATTCTTGTACTTTCCATATTGTTAGTAATTTTAGCCTTTTTTTCCTCCCCTCCTATAGATATTGTGGATCCCGGTATTCTTTTAGAGAGTTCTAGGTGGAACAATTCTACTATATATAGCAACGGTCTGAGTAACATTGTAGCAGAAGCAATGGCTCTTCTGTCTTTCTTACCACGTTCCTTATGTTTCAAGTATGAAGCAAACTGACATGTAAGGTCTTGCATTTTGCTTTTTACATTTTGAGCCCCTTCTAGTTTTTTCTTGACACAGATTTTTATTGGTATTTTCACCTTTATCTTTTGATGTGTTTCCGGGTCATAAATAACTTTTTCTCTCTGGACGACATCAGTGGTTTTTACAATCAAATTCTCTTTGTCAAAGCAAGACAAGGTGGCATGGATCCAGTCTAATAAACTACATATTTTAGTCTCAGTATTCTCTTCCAAAAAATCCAACGCCTCTTCGTAAGCTTGAGATGCAGTTACACTTTGTCTTCTGAAAGGACAAAAAGTTTGTTTTCCCTGTGTTAAAACATCAGCATTGGTACCCTTAATTTTTGTAAGGACCTGTTCTAATGTGGCATCAAGCTGGGGTCTATTATGAAGAAGAAAGTTGGAACACATCTCCTTCAATGCTGATGTTATGTAATTCGAGTGTACTTCATTATGTGGAAAATCACCGTCTCTTTTTAAACACCACATTGACCTGCTTACTTCAATCCCTCCTATGATAATGCCTTTATCAGTGGGTTTCCTATTTTACTCGAGGGTCCTACCTATCGTCTCTGCTACTTTTGGAGCTTGAGTTCCATATCCATGAGGGGGTGTTCCAGTATATATATACAAACAGCTGACACCGGTCAAGTTTTTAGTGAGTCCTTCATCGAATTTTCTTTCATATCCCACCTCATCACTTTTTCTTGTTTTCTTGTTAGGCTGTAGATACTCATGAATAAAACTGTTGGGTCTCTTTCTCATCCTCAATTTTTTGTCTAATTAGTAGTTTTCGATTTAAAGGGTCTGTTGTTACTCGTAGGTAGAATTAAGTCGAGGCGAGATCGCAGATTTCTACCAAACATTAACTTGGCCGGTGTTTCGCCCGTGGTACAGTGCACGGTGTTTCTATAATTAAATAAATAACCTAATAATAATTCGTGAGTCTGCTGAATCGAAGAACTATCTTTTAAAATGCATTTTAACATTTTTTTACATGTTCTAACCGAGTTCTCGGCTTGACCGTTACTGGGCGGATGATATATCGACGGCCCCTACGTAATTCATCGAAAGTCGAAATTGGCGATTTTTTTTTATTGGTTAAATTGGCTTATATTAAGCTATATTTTACCCCCCACTAATAAAAAAAATCAAATTATAGATATTAGCTGAGATTTTATTCGTAAAACATCGAAAGTGACACTAACACTCCGGGCTATATCATCGAAAGCCCTTGATTCGGTCAATTACGCCGGAGTGGTCTACGTGCGAGCGAAACGAAACTGCCATTTTCGAGAATTTACGTAGTAATTCAGTTTAAATTTTTATCGAAACTGGTAGTTTCATTTTTATACTTCGGAGATGAAGCTCGATAGTAAAACAAAACAAAACGAAACTACCAGTTTCATTTTTTTACTGCGGAGTTAAATCTCCTTAAGAAAACGTAACTACCAGTTTCATTTTTTTACTGCGGAGTTAAATCACCTCAATAAAACGAAACTACCAGTTTCAATGATTTAAGCGGATATATTTTTTATTTCTTACGTTGTTTCGATATTATTTTCTTTAATATTTTTGGTATTTTTGACAAAAAATTTTTTTTTTATTTTACCTGTTAATTTGATATCAATAGTTTTGTATATGTAAATGAAAACTGACAACTCCAACCACAATTTCACTAATTCCTACCCAGTTCCATCAACATCGGTATTGACTGAGAATCAATAACAACTTACGCCTGTCGAGTGTTGATAGTCCGTACCTAGCCAATTGCCAGCGTAGGCTTTCTTATAACTGTCTCGGAGTGTGATTCCCCTAGCACGAGCGTTACATCAAAACAAAAGAGAAAGACTACGTCTAAAGAAAATTCCGGAAAGAAAAGCTTATTGATGCCTGTGTATAGCTGGTTCTCTATGATCCCGTGTAAAGGATGAAACTAATTTCCACCGCTACCACGGGAAAACCTGTGGACCAACATGTTACACCGCACCGCCAATGCCCTACGCTCCCTTCCTATATTTACAACATCCTTAAGGCCATCAGTAATCACGTGTCCCAGATACTTAATTTGTTTAACACGCTTAAGTAGTGCTTCATTTAACAAGATGCTATGCTCGACGTGGCCCTCTTTCTCCGGTATACCTGTTGTTCTTAAGGTGATGTAAATTCACTCTTGTTTTCATTATATAAATCAGCCCATGACTAGCTGCGTACTCTTGGCACGTTTCCAATAACTCCCTTACTGACTTAACCATTGGACCCAGCAGAACCATGTCGTCCGCGTTTACACAGACGTTGTCTATCCAGCAGCCGACGTGCCTCCCGCTGAGCTTAACAATCAGATCATTTACAAGCTAAAGAAGAGTGGCAAAGACAAACCTCATTGCCTAATATCACACTCCAAATTATATGCGTGGAAGAGCGCATTACGTCACCCATGAATGTAAATTCCAAAATTTAAGATTCTCCTAATCCCCACTGGTACGCCCGCTCTCTTATGCTTATCCCAAATGACATTATAAGACATGTCGAATATCCTTGAGCAGTCCAAAAACAAGCGTAGATAGATAGGTGCTCGTCTACCTTTGTTATATTGGACAGCCTGCTTGTCTTGATTGCACTCTCCGTAGATAACCCGCTTCTAAAACTGAATTGACCATTATGGAGATGCAAAATCTGTTTCAGTTTGTTGTCAATCAAACTGTCCAATATTTTGGCTATAATGGTAGCCAACGTAACAGCCTTTTAATTATTTTTATCCAAAATGTCTCCAGCCTTGTTCTTCGGAATAGGCACTATTACTGAACGCACCATGTCATGGATATAGAAGCGACTTAAACATAGAGAGTAAAACATAGCCAACAATCTAGGCAAGTGAACTCCGTTTAGGTGCTTTACGCTAAGGCCATCGTGCCCAGGAGATTTTCCTCTACTCATGTTGATGACAATGCCAGTTACCTGCTAGGCTGAAAAACGTGGAACTTCTCCCTCACTAACTGGCTCAGCAAGCTCACTTAAACTTGACGATCCCAGAGGGGATGCAACATCAAAATGGACTCTAAACATGTTCGCTATGTTAAAAGGTGCAGCATCGTTTTAACTCTGTTATTACAAGAAGACGTAGGAAAATAATAATAAATATTAAAAATAACGATGATCATTGTATTTTTTAATATTTATTCATCGTGGTGATGGAAAACTGCTCTTGCCAAAGTGCCATTCTTATAATACTTGTTTATTTTTATCCGTAGTTTTTTTGCTTTCTTGTTAATTTGATTTACTCAAATTGATCTCAATGATTTCTATTAGTAAGTTAAAGTAATATTATTAAAGCGTAATTTCAATGAAAAGCTTTTAACAAACCGGTTGTTTTTTAATCACTGCGGAACTGTTTTTCTTTAAAACGTAATTAGCTTAAACCTTACCAAATTATATCGAAACTGGTAGTAGTAAACACATTTCATTTCGGCGTAACTCATCGAAACTACCAGTTTCATTGAATACTTCAATAATATATCTATCGTAAATTATCGAAATTGCCAGTTTCGATCATAGCTTCAAAAATATTTCCATGCTACAAAATCGAAAGTGGCAGTTTCGATAAAAAATAAATAATTGTCAAAAATCAAAAATATTATGACGTAAACTATTGAAACTCGATTTTCTAGAAAAGTATTATATATTTTCACAAATATATATATTTGAATAAATATATAAACTAAATAATTTATGATGGATACCAAAGTTTGGAGGTAATTCTTTAAAAAAACAAAATATAACAGAAACAAACTTTAAACGGCTCTGGTGAAAAGTGCCAATTTTGACTTTCGATGAATTACGTAGGGGCCGTCGAATATGGGTGACGTCATATATTTTATGCCGTTACTTGAACAAAAGCTCTTAAACTCGTTTGAATTAATTTTTACATCATTATCGGAGATTAGCACTTCCGGGAGACCAAAAGAGGAAAAAATATTCTTTAATTTCCCTATTAAAGCTTTCGTCGACGTACCATTATTCATATATAGGCACTCAACCCATTTGCTAAAAGAATCGACCACTATTAGATACATCCTTTGCTCGACGGTCATGTAATCAATGTGTATGCGCTGCCAGGGCCCTGTGGCGGCCGGCCAGGGCGCGGGGGGGTCGCGCGGCGGCGCCGGCCGCGCCTGCACGCACGTCTCGCATGAACCGATCCAGCGCTCGATCTGCGCGTCTATCTGTGGCCACCACATGCGCTGACGTGCATTGCTTTTACTCTTAACGATGCCCAAGTGAGAGTCGTGTAGTTCGCGCAACATTTTTTCTCTTAAAACTGACGGTATAATTACCCTATGACCCCTAAATAGGCAGCCGTTTTCAAACTGCAAATCCGACTTGCACTGAAAGTAAGGTAAAACCGATTTACAGCTTATTTTACGAGGCCAACCCTGTTTCATATATTTTATAACTGTTTGCAAAGTGGCATCGCGCTCCGTCATTCGTATGATGTCGTTAATTGTTATCGCCGCGGAAGTTTCGTCCAGAAATTTCACCGCGTAGCGAATATCTACGTCATCTTGATCGGAAAAATCATCCGTACTACGCTTTAAGGGCGCGCGCGAGAAATAATCAGCTATCATATTATTATCGCTAGACACATACTGAACCGTATAATTATAAGCAGACAGAATAATTGCGTATCTCTGTAAACGAAGCGCTGTCGTCACCGGTATACCTGTCTTACTATTAAAAATAGACACTAAAGGCCTATGGTCGGTTTTTAAAATGAAAGGTTCTTTACAACCATATAAGTATTGGTGAAAACGTTTTACTCCGAATATGATCGCGGTCGCCTCCTTCTGTATCTGACTGTAGTTCCTTTCGCTAGCTGTGAGCGAACGCGATGCGTACGCTAGAGGGCGCTCGCTGCCGTCCCCGGCGCGCTGGGACAGCACGGCACCGAGCCCGTCGGGGCTCGCGTCCACCGCCAGCACGAGTTGCGCTCCGGGCTCAAAATGCGCGAGCACGCGCTCCGATGCTAGGTGCCGGCGCACAGCCTCTAGGCTGTTTCGTTGCCGCACGCCCCACTCCCAAGGTGCATCGCTACGTAAAAGTTCGTGAAGTGGATTTAATAAGGCCGACGCGTTAGGAATAAACTGCCTATAATAGTTGACGACACCTAAAAATCTTTTAACTTCGGTTACGTTATTCGGTTCCGGTGCACTAATTATAGCCTCCACCTTATCTGGGCAAGCCGATAGTCCCGCCTCGCTTATGACGTATCCTAAGTACTTGACGCTTTTTCTAAAAAATTCGCATTTGCTCTTCTCTAAGCGTAAACCGGCGTTATACAATCTGTTTAAAACCTCGCCTAGTCTTTGCAAATGAGAGTTCCTATCGGGGCCCGTAATGCATATATCGTCGAGCCAAACGCTGACACCATCGATGCCAGAGAGAAGGGTTTCCATCGACTTTTGAAAAATTGCGGGGGCATTGGCCAATCCGTACACTAATCTAGTATATTTGAAAAGTCCCTTATGGGTATTTATCGTCGTAAGCTCCTGAGAAGAATCTTCTAGAATGAATTGGTTATAAGCGTTTTTTAAATCTATTTTGCTATATCTCTCTCCCCCTCCTATTTTCGCAAATACTTCTTCTATTCGGGGCAGAGGGTATTTTTCGATTAGAAGATCCTTATTTAATGTGACAGAAAAATCACCTGCAATTTTTACTTGACCGTTGGCTTTCAATACGGGCACTATTGGTGTAGCATATTGAGAATAATTAACTGGAACTAAAATACCTACACTGACTAATCTATCGAGCTCTTGTTCAACCTTATCTCTTAAAGAGAAAGGTACGGTGCGCGGTTTAAAAAATTTTGGAACTGCATTATCTTTTAGTTGTAGTTTGACTTTGAATTTGTTAAACGAACCCAATTCATCTCGCCACAGATCAGGAAACTTATCTAACAAACTCTGTACATCTGTATCCTCACACAAAGAGTTAATTTTAGTAGTAATAATAAGGTTGAAGGCGGACATAAAATCCCTACCTAACAGAGGCGGGCCCCCGTCTCTAATAACATAAACTTTAAGATATTTTTTTAAATTATTGAAATTAGCTTCGATCATAAAAGACCCTAGGGGTGAGATTTTATGTCCACTATACATACACATTTTTACATTGCTTTTCGTTAATTTATAATTGGCAAACTTATCCATATATAATGAATCTGAAATGACGCAAACACTAGAGCCCGAATCCAGTTCCATAGTTAAATTTTTATCTCCTAGCATTAAGTCAACTAGAATAGGTTTCTCACTCACGTACCTTATGTTAAAATTTTGGCATTCCTCACAGGCCTCATGGCCTTCGTCGGACACCTCCTCATTATCGACATGGTATACGCCCGAACGAACATTGGGACACGCTTTTTTTAAATGGCCTTTCATAAAGCACTTTTTGCACTTATAGCTTTTATAAAAACACTGGTCACTTTTATGATTTTTTAATCCACAAACACTGCAGCGCGACGCATCACGAAGCTTCGCTGAGTCACCGTCGCTCGCGCTCGCGTTCCCGCCAGCGCGGCCTCTCCGAGCCTGCGTGGTGCGGCCACCGCGACCCTGAAACTTCGCTCGGAATAGCGGCTCCTCCTTTACTTGAATTTCGCCTGCAGCTGGCAACGCCTTCGCCTTCTTGGCGCACTCCGCCTGTTCCGCCAGCTCGATCGCTCGAGTCAGCGTAAGCGAGGACGGCTTCTGTTCGAACAGCTTATCGCGTTCCGGTCCTGAACCCAGGCCTAGGACGAAACGATCAACTAGATTCGTTTCCAATGCGGTGCCAAAGTCGCAATAGGTTGCTAGACCCCTTAGTCGCGCCGCCCAGTCTCCTAGCGATTCGCCTGGACTCCTGCTCGCTCCATAAAATTTTGCCTTATCTGCAAATGAGCACTGCTTCAGCTTAAAATGGCTGTCGAGTAATCCAACAAGTCCCACGTAACTTAACGACTCCAACTCTTGAGGGTACGCTAGGTTACGTACTAAGCGGTACGTCTCGTCGGTGACGTGGGTGAGAAGAACGCCGATTTTATTTCCCTCGTCTTCCACTTTATTAATTTTTAAAAACTGCACTAGTTTTCCTTTGAATATTTGCCATTCACTTGATTTATGATCAAATATTTGCAAATTTCCCAAATAGGCCGACATTTTTATTTATTTTTTTAAAGTGGGTAGGTAATCCCTCCGCGTAGCCAAATGAAGTGTATGAGACGTAATGAAACGACCGTTAGTCGGGACGACCCGTTTATTACTGGTTAAACAGAGCGTTGTAGGTCCACGCATAGGTAGGTATTATAATAGGAGGTGCAAGACACATCAGTGGGCCTTTATCCAGAACAGTGATATTTTTTTTTTTTATTTATTTATTTATTTTGGCAACAAACAGTCATTACTTACAGAAATAATTAAATGGTTACAGGATAAAGAAATAGTAGACAAACAGTGCCGAAAAGTTTCTAAAGTAGAGATAAGTCACATTTACGTTTACAGATTGAGCAGAACAGAAAACAAAGTTAGAATTACAACACTAAAACAGCATTTTTATCATATAATTAATACTAAGGCATACAATACAAATATTATAATTATGTAGTGTTAACAATTTTGCAATATAGTCACAATGAATACCAAGAATATTACAATTAAGTACACATGATTATATAAGTTTTTTAATACATGCAGTTTTAATTCCTTTTAGTGAGCTACAAAATAGATCTAGATCAGAGAACTCCTTGTTATATAGGGTAGTCGAACGACAAACGTAACAGTTGCGTGTGTAGTTTTTATGTAGAATAGGGGGCGAGAATAGATTTATTTTACGGTTGGGACGAACGGGGAGTTTAGTTCGGCATAAAAAGTTGAGTTTGGATAGTAATACAGAGCAATCAATTTTACCATTAATTATCTTGTGTAGGAATGCTATATCGAACAGTTTCCGACGATTATGAAGGCTCAATATGCGATGATATGCTAAGGAATTGTCATAGGAGTTACTATGGTGATTACAACGAAAGTTTAGGATTCTAATAAATTTTCGTTGGACTTTTTCGATTCTATTAATATGATGTTTATAAGAGGGGCTCCAGATGACACAGCCAAAATCTAATATTGAACGAACGAAAGCAAAATATAGAATTTTTAGTGTAATGGTCTTACTGAACGGTTTGGTTATTCGATTAATAAATCCCAAATTTCTAAACGCGCGTAGGACAATTTTATCTATGTGTAAGTTGAAAGTTAGATGATCGTCCAAGGTTATACCTAGGTCGCGAACCTGGCTGACACGTTTAAGAGTATTATTACAAAGATTATAATTAAATTTTATAGGGGATTTTTTCCTGGTGAAAGATATAACACTACATTTGTCTGAATTTAAAAAGAGCTGATTGCGAGCACAGTAGTGAAATAAATTATCAAGATCCATTTGTAGTTTATGACAGTCTTCAAAGGTCGTAATAGCTCTGAAAATTTTTGTGTCATCCGCATATAAAAGATAATTACTACTATTCAAAGAATCTCCTATGTCATTTATGTACAGTGAGAAAAGTACTGGACCCAAATGGGAACCTTGCGGAACACCAGAAGGAACAGACAAATATTTCGACATGTAACCCTTTAGGCAAACAGCTTGGCTACGATTTTTGATATAAGATTCTATCCATCTGAGCAGATTGCCGTGGACACCGAGTTTCCAAAGTTTCTCAAGAAGTAAGTCATGGTTGATTTTATCGAAGGCTTTAGAAAAATCGGTGTACACAGCATCTACCTGAATGTTTTTGTCCATAGAGCGAGATAAAAAGTCAGTGAAAACAGCTAAGTTACTCTCAACACTACGTGACTTCATGAAACCGTGCTGATGTTCGGTAAAATGATTCTTCATGACTAAAGATAGTTGATTGGTGACAATTTTTTCCAAAAGCTTTCCTAGAATACATAATTTAGAAATAGGCCTGTATTGAGTAATTAAGTTCTTTTGTGCGTTTTTAGGTAAAGGTGTTACGAGTGCTTGTTTCCAGATGTTGGGAAAGACGCCTGTATTAATAGATAAGCGGTAAATACTAGCTACAGGTTTTAGCAGTTCTTCGGCGCATTTAGAAATTAAAATGGGATGAATATTGTCGTGGCCAGCTCCTTTGCCAGTGTTAACAGATTTAAGCTCTTTTAATACAATATCATCATTAAGGTTAATTGAATTAATTTCCACAAGAGGGGCATAGTCACAGTGAATAGGGAAATTATTTACAGCATTATTATGATTATTATTATGTGGAATAAAAACAGAGTGAAAATATTCGTTGAATGCCGAGCAAATATCATTTCCTTGTGTTAAAATATTGCCATTGTAAATCATTTTTTGAGGTATATCAACACTACCATACTTAGATTTAACATAAGTCCAGAAAAAATTAGGGTTGTACCTAATCCTATCCTCAGAAATAATATTAAATGTTATGTAACAATCATGTTCCATTTTCCTTAATCTGTGTCTGAGACGAGAGAATTTAATGTAATCCATGTGATTTCCATAAGTTTTCCACTTTTTGTGAAACTTACGTTTTTCATTACTAGTCTTAATAAGGGAACGGGTATACCATGGAGGATACCTATATGAGTCACTAACAGTACGTTGGGGTACATAATTTTCTATAAGGTTGTTAAGAATTTCATAAAAATAGCTGACTCTAGATTCAACATCATTTAAAGTTGAAAAGGTTTTATCCCAGTCTATTGAATTCAAACCAAGGCGTATACTGTCAAAATCTGATTTAAAGAACATCTTTTTAATGTAAGTGTTATTTTTTAAAGGAATCTTTACACTCAAATTTAAGTCAATATCAAGTGCTTTGTGGTGGGCATCCTCCTGCACAAGTGGTTGATAACAAGATGTCACTGTACAGGTTTCACTACAGAAAATTAGGTCCAATAATCTATTATTTATGTTTAACTCTGAGCTAAATTGAGATAACAGTGAGAGATGCATGAAGTCACAGGTAAGTGATGGTAAGAGTTCGTTGCATGGCCTAATGTTCATACAACTTAGATTATCGTCATAGTACCATTCTGCACGGCTTACATTAAAGTCCCCAACTATTAAAAATACATCATTCATATGGGCATGAATAATATCACATGATCTGTCAAAGAAGGAAGTTAAAAGGTGCTGATGCTGGTTACCGTGTGGGATGTATGTGCATGCAATTTGCAAGCAGGGCTGGGTAGTGTCGGCGGTGGCGGCGGCGGCGCGAGCACGCAGCGGTATGCTCACCCACAGCTCGTCGGCAGGGGGCGGCGCGCACCAGGCCGGTTGCAGGCAAGGCTCCAGCTCACGGCGCACCGCCACCAGCACCCCCCCACCTCTCACACTGCCACTCACATGGGGATCACGGTCACATCTAAATACTTCAAATCTATTGTCAAAAAATTCTGAACTATAAAAACTTTCAATAAGCCAAGACTCTGTGATGCATATTATGTCATAATCACAATTAAGTACATTACATAGAAATTCATGAGATTTGGTCCGTAAGCCCCTAACATTTTGATAGTAAATTGATATGGGTTTATTTGTATCCATATTTATGTGAAACATCTGAATGAGAAGTAATAATATAAATAGTCAAAAGACACACAATATACCATATTTGATTAATTTTAAAATAAAGAACAATTATTTTTGCAACTGTTACACTATGAGTCCTGATATTTATTTGATTCTTAATCATTTTGCTCTGTAATGTTCTATGGAAAGTTATTATAATATGAAAATTGAGATTAGATTTTAGAAGTATGAGTCTATAAAACATAAAACAACAACAAAGCAAAATGTATGTGTACTTAATTCCAATCATAAACTTTATAATATTAGATATAGTTTTAAACTTGTACCATGCCAGGGACGGAACCTGTAAGGTATTCAATAAACACGGTATGAAATAGCACCAAAAACACTCAAAATTATAATCCAAAGTAGAACAACAATACAAATGTCACTTTATTTTGGTTAGGTCACTCTCAGTAGAAATTAAGATTGCTTTGGATGTGTCACTCTTACGCAGGAAGATTTTACAATCATTAAGCCATATGTATTTGTAACCCAATTCACGTCCAGTCTTGCGAGCACGTCCATATAACATTTTGTTGTGTGGTGCGAGATGGTCATTGATAAAGATGGGCCGGGCTGCACCATCAAAGCCTATGTCAGCCGTACTCAATCCACGTCGAATACGAACTGCCGCAATCAATTCATTCTTCCGGTGACGCTGGGTGAAGCGAACAATGATATTGGTATGAGTTTGAATGTCCTGTTTGTCAATGGCATCTTTCCTCTGAGAGCTCTCACCAGTTCTCTTTGCATTTTTAGGAGGATAACGTCTGACACGGTGGATGTAATCAATGTCAGAAGACAAGAGGGAGAATCCAACCTTTGTCGCTATTAAGTTGAGAATATTATGGAGATTTTCACTTTTTTGAAGTGGAATCCCTGAGATTTCAATGTTATTGAGTCTACCTTGCTGCTCCTTAGAGAGAAGTTTTTGATTTACTTCTATGATGTCCTTTTCCATACATGACATTTTGTCTTTTAAGATTTTGTTTTCTGTTTGTAGTTCCGATAGGGTTGATGTAATGTCATCGCGTACTTTATTGACTAAGTCACTGAGCGAAGCTATCATTTCTTGTTTAAATTCTGTTAAAGCATCCGTCATTTCACGACGATAGGTGGAAAAAGCGTCCGCAAGTTCCTGGCGGAACAACGTGGTCTCACAATCGGCAGGCCTTCTTTTCCTGGAGCTGGACTGTTCTGTGTCAGGAAGATTCTCCATCGAGGCTCCTCTATTCATGATGTTTTTTAAACTTTTACGCATAAACACTGGTTTAAATGAAATAATCAATTAATATTTTATGAAAGAAAAATTAAATACGTCTGCTCAAACCATAGACAACCATAGACTGATCCAACCATAGATATGATCTTGTTCTGAAGAAAGCAACATCTCAAGTTGTCTCTAGCTTTGACTGACAGGGGATGAGAGGAGGAGGAGGTAATAGTTACTTAGTACCTAAGATATTTAATAGTACTTATGTTATTTTGAATACTTAAATGGTAAATACAATCTGAAACAGGAAAATTAATTGTAAGAGGACATCTAAATACTACACACAAATACTAACATAAAAACTGGTAAACTAAATTTGGCATAACTAAAGAGGCGATAAGTAATCAGTTTCCCAGCCGCATGCGGACGGTCACTTTTCCCCGCAGTGGAGAGCCCTACACCCACCAAATACTGAATCAGCCTTCCTAGCAATAGCTACCAAAAGTACGGCTATCTCTCATAAATGTTATAGTCCAAAACCGACGCCGCTCAGCAAAAGTCAAAGTTTTAGCTTCGGACCAAGCGCTCTGGCCAGTTCTGAGATTTGTCTAGGCCAATCGCGATGCGCCCGCACGTCGGCTTTGGACATCATACTAATATTATAAATGCGAAAGTGTGTTTGTTTGTTGGTTTATTGGTTTGTCCTTCAATCACGCCGCAACAGAGCAACGGATCGGCCTGATTTTTGGCATGGGTATAGTTGAGAACCTGGAGAGTGACATAGGCTACTTTTTATCCCGGAAGATTAAGGAGTTCCCGAGGGAATCAAAAAAACTTAAACCACGCGGACGAAGTCGCGGGCATCAGCAAATATTTATATAAAAAAGGGGCAGCAATAGAAATACACACAAAACGAAAATTTAAACTGTCTACCTATTATTATGGTTCATGAGGTACATACAGCCCACTGACAGACGGACGGACAGCGAAAGCTGATTATTATAGGCCCCCGTTGGCACCCTTTAGGAAGGAGCCCTAAAAATGTAGCACACTAATTGGGGATATGCCACTAATTTTTTTTAAAATAAAGATTATAAAGCTCTCAATGGAGTCTGCGACGCAACAAATAAAAAGGCTGATGAATAAAATGAAATTGGGGGAACAAACACCCTCACAACTTCTTAACAAGATGAGGGCCCTCGGAAAAGATAAGGTGCCGGATGATAAGTTGAAATTTTTGTAGCAAGGCCACCTGCCTAGCACTGTCCGTGTCGTCATTGTGGAGGAGTCAAACAACCAAATTTTTGTAGCAAGGCCACCTGCCTAGCACTGTCCGTGTCGTCATTGTGGAGGAGTCAAACAACCAAATTTTTGTAGCAAGGCCACCTGCCTAGCACTGTCCGTGTCGTCATTGTGGAGGAGTCAAACAACCAAATTTTTTTCAGTTTCACTCAAGAAACAAACATCCAAATTTTGACATTTACATCATAAGTAAGTTGAGTGGCCCATCGAAGCACAACATAGGGAGATGTGGAAAAATCGGAGGGAGGCCTTTGCCCAGTCGTGGGACAGGGGGGCTGATTCTGTATAACACAATCTCTAAACTAAATTAAAATGGCAGCTTTAAATCTAGTTCTGTCCCTTTCCGTAGGGAGTATTATGAAAGGGTTAGCAATATTTGTAATGCTCTAATTTTATTTTAGTTTTGAGATTGTGCACTACAGAATCAGCCCCAGTATAGGCTAGATTAGATTAGATTAGATTATAAGTAAGATAAGAGTAACATACCTGTTTAACCGCCTGGTATTTAGCAAACAGCCATAAATGTGTGCATAAAATGCAGAGCAGTTTTGATGCATTTTTAAATTTCAATATTATTTGTATTATTTTAGTGACAAGATCTCTCTGAAACAAACAAATTGCGATTTGAGGCGCAACGCACACGTCCATCAGGTCGTCCATCAGGTTTATGAATTCCAGTCCCATTTGTTCTGCAGGATGTGGGGCTTGTATCTTAGGTGTCATCTTCTCAATCTCTCTATCGGCTAACTCACGTCTAGGTACTCCCTTCTTAGCCTCGTATAACGAGGCTGCCTCACGGACTCGGAGGTCTAGAGGGAGCGTCCCCGTGAGCAAGAGAGCCGAGTTGAGTGACACCGTCCGATACGCCTTACACATCTTTTGGGCGTAGCCCCTCTGGAGAGCGCCAAGCTGCTTTCGGACTCCCAATTTTTTTGCCGCCGGGGCCCATGCGGCCGCAGCGTACAGTAGCACCGGTTCCACCGCTGCAGTATATATTGTCCGAATGATGTCGGGGCTGAGACCCCAGCTTACACGGGCTGCTCTTATTAGTTGCTTATAAATCCCTATGGCCTTCTTACATACGCTAGAGACGTGGGCGTTAAATGTTAACTTATTGTCGATGGTGAGCCCGAGGATCTTGATCTCCGGGGACATTCCGACACTGACCCCTCCCATGCTCAGGCGCGGCGTGTCGAATTTAAGTTTTCTAGTTATTAACATGCCACAGGTTTTGTGTGGTGCAAATTTCAATTTATTCTCGACACCCCACGCCCGAACATGTTCGAGGGCAGCATTCGCCCGTCCCTCAATCTCCCGGGCCTCTCCACCGTCGAAAAGCAACACCACGTCGTCGGCAAAGGCCTGGCAATACACCCCCATTTGTTCCATCTGCCTAAGGAGTGGGTCTAGCAACAGGTTCCACAGGATTGGCCCTCCTATGGAACCTTGAACGCATCCCTTCTCCGTGCTCCTTCTGTGTGCTGCTCCCGCATATCTGACTTCCACCACCCTGTCACTGAGGTAGTTTCCGATG
The DNA here is from genome assembly GCA_917051295.2 of Erebia ligea. Classification (NCBI taxonomy): domain Eukaryota; kingdom Metazoa; phylum Arthropoda; class Insecta; order Lepidoptera; family Nymphalidae; genus Erebia; species Erebia ligea. The sequence goes on along the minus strand of OU785243.1, from coordinate 6,576,101 downwards.
ACCCGCCTCAAGTTCACGGGACATTTTTCCTCAGCCAGCCTGGTCTTTATCGCTGGCCACCAAGCACTATCGAAAGCGCCCTCGATATCTAAAGAGACCATTGTCACTATTCTCTTTTCATCCAGTTTTTCGCGGATGCGTGTTATCAGTGTAACCAGGGCGTCTTCCGTACTCCTCTGTGGCATAAATCCATATTGGCGAGTACTAATCCGAGGCAAAACGTAGAACTTGAGGCGGCTCACCAGCATCTTCTCATATATCTTGCCTAATACAGGCAAGAGCCCGATTGGTCGATGTGACTTTGACGTGGTGTAAGTGTCCTTTCCAGGCTTCCTCAACACGACCACTGTTGCCTCTTTCCAGGCCTTCGGGAAGCAGCCGTGCTCCATGCATTTGTTCAGGAAAGCCAGGAAGTACTTTGGGTCCACATTGATGGCGTGTGCGCATATATCGGCCGTGAAGCCGTCAGCTCCGGGGGCTTTTTTGGGGTTGAAAGACTTGACAGCATCCTCCAACTCCTCAATTTTAAACCAAAGTGACCACTTGCGTTTACCGTTTCTGCTAGAGCTCTTGTTTGCAGATGTTTTAAGCTGGTGTATTTAGACCATCAATGATAGGGTTTCGAGCAGTAGGTCTTGAGTTTAGGCATGCTTTAATTTCTATAATAAACATTTCTTCATAGGTTAGTGTGGAGGTTCCTAAGACTCTTCTCAGGTGATACTTGGTAGACCTAACTCCTGATTCCCAGACCGATTGGACTTTGTACTGGGATGAACCGCCACGATGTGCCATTGTCTGCCAGACACTCTTTTATCTCTGGTAGCACGTTTTTTTCAGCATTCCACAGATCCTTCAGATTCTTGGAGGCCTTTCTGAAGTAAGTCCCTCCAGAGCTAGTATCAATATCCTCGGCGACGCTCAAATCTCCGAAAAGCGGCACACATAGAACTAATTTGCGATGTTCTACCCTGTACACCATGGTCTTGATAGTGTTCAGTATTGTCTTCCTTTACATAATATTGTAAGTTGTTCTTTGAGGCCATCTCATCAAACATTAACACATGTATTATTAACAGTTTCTTGAGCTGAAGAAGACATTCCAACAATTTCAAACAGCTGTTACTAATGCCAACATTCAGTTTTAATTTAATAGACCTTTCAATGCTATTGGCGCTGGAAGGCAATACAAGCGTCTTAATATTCTTTAGCCCGTAGGAGAAGTTCTGTAAAGTCTTAATGCAGTAATTTTGTCTTCCGTAGTCCATCTGCGTAGGGTAGCACTCTTCCTAAAATTTCTTATTTTCGCTTGCAATAGTAATGCAAAATGTACAGCATCTAAATTTATTTAAATATTGTTTATTCTTCAAATGTTTTAATTGCTTTTTAAGAGTCAAACTTTGCGTAAATATTTCTTACATTTTAAGAAATTTATAGAAGGTCACTAACCCAGCTAAATCCGAGCACTAACAACACCACGAGGCAGCCGACCGCGAGGCAAACGATGCCTCATCGTTCTTATTATATTTCTTATATAATCTTCTGTAACAACAAACAAATGTGAATTAATCAAGTGACGTTATGCGCTTTAAGACTCCTACAGCGCAATGGTGTACACTGATCGTCAAAGTAAACCAATAACCAATAGTTCGAAATGCCATTCGTACCGAGAAGAACTAGCAAAAAACTGGGCGGTTACTGTTTTTAAAAAAAGATATATTTCTGGAGGATACTTGAAGAACAAAGACAAAAAGCTCTCCTTGTGCATTTAATTCCATACCAGGAAATTATTTTGTCTAAAGATTCTGATTCTTCGGAATTTAAGTGTTCCTTTCTTATTAACTGCATAACTTTATTTGGTCGGTCTAGAGAGGACACTTTAATCTAATCTTTAATTTCTTGCTCTGTCTTTAAAATTGGAGCGCCATTTAATCTAAAGTTGTCTCTACGTTTCTGATCACGTTCACGATTCTTAGCGGAACGAGTATTACTATTGTTATTATTACGTTGATTACCAGGCGGATTTGCCGGCCCAGCTTCTTCATAATCTTGATGGGGTTGGAAAGGAGGGGGTCTTCCTCTTCCGCGAGGGTTATAATAACCACCGCGATGCATGTTGGAACTCTGCGGAAAGCCAGCAGAAATTGAACTTGCACAAGGACTCTTAAATTGATTTAGTTAAATATTTTAATGCTGTCCCTTTTTGGCAACTACAATATGCATTTGCCAAAAAGGGGCAGCATTACAAAATTTAACTAAATCAGTTTAACTGTCCTTGTGCAAGCGGCCCTTAATGTTATTGATTGCTATAGGTTATTGGGACATGTTGTTTGTTACATTATGATCATCAGTGTTGAATGGGACCGCGTTAATAATGGGGTAGTGATTATCTCGTCGTTTTTGTTAGCGTTTACACAAGTGATATAGAATGAGTTGTTTACGACATTAACTAATGCGTTTGGAATAACAACACCATTATTTAAAATTTGTTTACTGATAATGGATGTGCCTGAGTCAATTCTTACATCTAATTATGGTTTCTTTAAAAGGTTCGGTAACCCTGTTCATGAGATAACGATTTCGATTGTCTCTGATAGACTGGCGATGCATCGTTGCATTCCTTACTAATAATAATAATAATAAATAATAAAATCTCTTTATTTGCAAAAATTACATTGGTACATTGTATAATTTGGCCTCTATCTCCCAAAAAAGTAAAAACTGTGATAAGGGAAAACTGGCAGTTATATTGTGTCCCCGATGGACTGAATTTCGGAAACTGCGACTAAGGTTTCGTTTAGGTGGAGTACTATTACCATTTGGGTTGGAGGTTCTCTAAGAGGTTCGACTCCAATGTCGGAGTTATCGTAGAGCAGGGAGGCTGAATCGATTTCTAACGAGCTGCTCTCCTCGTACTAATGATATAATTAGTAAGTTTTAGATCGTGTGTCTATTTTTGTATTTTATGTCTGTTGCCATTGGTTGTCCCGCTGCTAACAGTTTCTATATTGTTCAAATTGGTTTTCTGTTAATTTACATTCGTCCATGAAACACGCGTTTGTGTGTACCAATGAACAAAAGTTGAACGATGATCCTGGTGTTAGTCCAGTGAGTCTTTCGTAATTGTAATACATTTGTACCAGCGATTCCCACTGCTAGGTGGTCTTAAGAAGAATAAATAATTTTTTTTCTTTGTCAGATCGAAGAAATGTTTTTGTGTCACTGTTGCAAATTCTTTCAGGTAGAATCCAATGTGGGAAAAGGAAATTTTCCAATTGTGTCAATACCTTTTGTACGATGTTGTTTGTTGCACATTCTGGGTCTAAATTTAGTTGTAGAGATTTGTTCGGGCTTCTCTTGAAATACCAGAATAGAGAAGTTGCGTGTTTTGTAATTTTATTTTTTTTGGAAAGTTTACTAAAAATTATTAAGAAAAGTTTTAAAAAAAATCATGTAATTTTATAATTAAAAATGGTTTTTCTAAAATGTTAATTCAAACGGCATTTTATCGCCTTAGTAACGCCACCGCATGGTGAAATGAAAACACTCATGTTTGCGTTGTCAATATCAAAAAAATTGTCTTGTTTTGAAAATTATTTCACGTAAAAAAATTCTGGCTCAGAAAAAAAATATTTATGAAAATTAATAATATTTAGAAATTTTAGAAAAATGTCGTTTAATAATATAAAAGTACTTCTTTTGCTTGAAAACGCTTATTTTTTAAGGTTATTTTGACTATTTTGTTATGACACATGGTGATCCGAATATAGAAAATACAAAAGTATAGTATGATTGCGATTGGGTCACAGCCTGCATCCGCATCTTTTAACACCATTACCATGATAATGGGGATGCTGACTGCCTTTTTATCACGCCAGTTGGCGCATCGTCGCCATGGCCATTGAAAACTGTCATTTTCATATATTTTATAACCTTTCACAAAGTAATTTATAATTTTCCCTAAATATGCCTCTTTGTGGTGTGCCAGGATGTACTAACTCCGGTGTCCATTTATTTCCCAAAGACCCAACGTTAAAAAAACAGTGGGAGAAGGCCATACGTCGCAAAAATTTTGTAGTGACTTTGCATAGCAGGTTATGTCGGAATCATTTTCAAGAGTCTGATTATGTAGGAGAATCAGCTTATACAGGTGAGTTAAAAAGTGTATAATTTCAGTCATTAGTGTCATAGAATCACAGTTATCAGTTATGTGTTAGAAACCTGATTTCCAACACACTTTGTTTGAATATTTCTCTGAGTATGTTTATAATAAAATATATAACATGCATCACTAAAATGTATCCTATCACCCATATGTATAATTTTAGGGTTAGTCTAAAAAGCTCTTATTTATATCAATGTAGGTACCTATACTAATTTAGATAAATAATGTTGCTGACTTGTCCAATTTATTTTAATTTTCAGGATATCCTCAAATATGCAAGTATTTAAAAAAGGGGACCATACCAAGCATATTCCCTTGGTCCACCCGTGTGTCAGTAACACCTACATCAGGAGCCCGTCGATATTTGGAAAGAAGCAGACGCCAAATTGATTTCAGTCAACCAACTGTGGACGACACTATTCCAGAACCCTCTACGAGTACTGAAATAGAAATATCTACAATAATAGAGCCCTCAACAAGAGATATTACTCCAAAGACAATATCTGTTAGCACTCAGTGCGGTAGTACTTTGGGAATATTATCATTAGAAGCTATGAGAGGCAATAATCAAGCCATTCATTTTTATACTGGTCTTGAAAACTATGACAAATTCATGCTGCTCTTAGACACATTAACTCCTATGTGCTATAATTTAAACTATGTAAGAAGTAGAGTTATGAACGTTTGTGTTGGTGACCAAATGTTAATAACAATGATGAAACTTAGAAGGTATTTACCAGATTTTGAGTTGGCATTTTTGTTTGTTATTTCAGAAACTAATGTTGCAAACATTTTTACAACATGGATCAATTTTATGTATGAAATATGGAATTTAATTGATATTTGGCCAAGTAAAGAATTAGTTCAATACTTTATGCCAGAGCCATTTAAAAAAAGTTTTCCAAGTACGAGAATTATTGTGGACACAACAGAAATACCCATTACAAAGCCTGGTAATCCTATAGCACAGCAGGTGACGTTCAGCAGTTATAAACACAAAAATACTGTGAAAGCTATGATTGGCGCAACACCTGGTGGTCTCATATCATATATCTCAGAATGTTATGGTGGTTCAGTAAGTGATAGACAGATTATAGAAAGATCTGAACTGGTAAATCGGTGTGACAGTGGTGATTCTATTATGGCTGATAGAGGTTTCAATGTGCAGGATATATTTGCCACAAAAGACATTACTATTCCAACATATTTGAAAGGAAAGACACAAATACCTGGTATTAGAATAGTCCAGGACCGGAAACTAGCAAGCAAACGAGTGCACATAGAACGTATTATAGGGCTGACCAAAACTTACAAGATTTTAAAAAGTGAATTAAGCCCATACCATGTAGCCTTAGCATCTAGAATTTTATTTGTGTGTGCTTTTGTATGTAATTTTAGAGAAAATATTATGAAATAAAAGCTGGTTGTATCCGTTATGTACACGTTTTATTACACATTTTTATTCTTTATAGAAGTACTTTTTAATCACAGCATCTTTAAAAAAGTTGTGATAAAAATAATCAAGTTTGTCTAACATGTACTTAATGAATTCTTCATCATATTCAATGAATATGACTTCTAAACTTTTAAAAGTATAAACCAATAAGTTACAAAATTTTCTTTTTGTGACATACAATTGCCCTTGTATTTGATAGTAATATATGTTTTTCTTTTTCAATGACAGTTTTCCATTTTCATATTGTAGATATGGCACATTCAGTGGACTAACTTCTTTGTTCCTCGAACTATATGGACATTTTACTTCAAGTATTGTTTCTGATCCCAGTAAACCATCAGGGGATGCTCCGAGGTAAGGGCGTTCCTTAGACAAAAATAACCCACATTCTATTATTTCAAGGTTATAAGTATCCATGTATTTTTTAATTGCTACTTTTTCATTTATGATACCATGTATCTGGTTTTTATTGTCGTTTTATTTAAAATATAACCCGAATATTTCAATAAACTTTCAGTTTTTAAATGGCATACAGTATGAAAAATGCTGGCTGTTATATGGGTTTTTCTGTAATTATGCCATTTTGGATTATTGCTTTGTCCTCGAGTCTCCTTTTCTATTTCCAGAATTTTTTGTTCTGATACATTTTGCAATATCATAGATTCTAAAAAACTATCTATGGCACTTTTTTCCAAGTACTCATGGTCCAAACATATGCTTCGTTGGCTGGCTACAGGATATATGTATTTGTTTTATAGGCATTGATGTATGTGGATAATTTAGGATCATTGACTGAAACCTGCTCTGAAATGCCTTCAAAATCAGGGTTTTGCTCCAAATATGGAGAGTAAACAGTGTTATTTATATTCCTTTTTGATGGGAATCTGGAAGCTCTCAATAGAGTTCTATAATATTTTCTTGATGGCTTGTGGAATGTCTGTAGTTGTGATGTTGGAGCTTCATGAAGGAGTATTATTTTTTGCTGGACAAGGTTTTCTGCCGCAAGAAGTACCACAGCAATGTGTTTACAGTGGGCTTCATTACCTTCACCTGCTGCACATTCACAACTTGCTTCTTCAGGCATTCCATCATTATTTAATTTTATGTTAACCTCATATTGCAATTGTTTCTACCTAAAAAAAATATCTCAACATACTCAACATAAAATTTTTATTCTGCCCGTAGCAAGAATCAGAGTATAACAGTACTGTCTTTACGTTTCGACGTGCATCCACCTCTTGAAGGTAATTGTACAAGCATGTTGAAATCTCATTAGCCCCACGATGGGCATCAACTTTTGTCCATATATTACAATATCCTGTCTGAGTATTACTTTCATAAATTGTAAGATTGTACACAGCTATTTTTCTGGAGTAGTATAATGCCATATTTTCACCATGTGGTGTATTAAGGACTTTTTGCATATCAAAGCTTGTGCATATTACACTGGGATCCACAGCATTAAGTTTTTGGTGACATTGGAATCTTTTATAGGATTCTTCTTTTTCTCGTATGTGATTATCATATTTAGACATCTCATCACTATTTTTTACATCATAGGTCTGTGTCATACACACCATACATTTATCCTTCTTGGGAACATGAAATCCAACATTGTAATTCTCTTTTAACCAATTTGAGAAAGCTTTGAAAGACATACTCTTCACGCCTTCTTCGTTACAGTTTTTATCATAAATGCGATATAAGTTTGACATATTTTTGAAAGTATCTGGTAAATAACGCTTGTTGGAATCCTTTCTACAATAATGAGATGGTACCAAAGGCAAGGATGTCATAAACTCTTTGGCATGGTTTATTATGTTTTCAGCAGTTCTGTTACCGCCGCCGTTTTTTCCTCTTTCATCTTTTTTTGCAAACCCTTCGATTGTGTTATCAAATGTATATAATATAAACCTTTGCGATATATCTAGCGTGTTTCTTAAAAATTTTTGGCATACTTGTCTTCTTCCATCTTCTTCTTTTATATAATATTCATATGTAGCACTTCTTCTGGATGATTCACCTTTATCTGTAGTATGTAGACATACATTCTTTTTTATAGCGCATTTAGATATCCAATCTCTTTGGCGTTGAGAACTACCAAGATTCCAATAAAAAGTAAATAATTGTTGACGTCTTGTATCTGGAATATCTCGACAATTTCTTTTACAAACAACTTCTTTGCAGGGATTAGTTTTCATACATTTAGATGCAACTTCATCTACTTTTGCAGTAGTGTAACTCTGACCATGAGTTTTTTTAATTTTGTTTTCTTTTATAATAGATTTCTTTGGTTTAGGCTTTGGTGTTAATACGTTTTCTTGTAATTGTATTTCCCTATCTGTATTATTTTCTTTAAGACTTATTCGCTTGTTTCGTGCTCATTCCTTTGTCATTTTTTTTCAGTTTCTTGCCTCGTTTTTTCTTGTTCCTCATTTTTTTTTGTCTTGCTTGATGCCGAATCAGCGGATGAGTCGATCATCACTGAACGAACAGCTTCATTCTTCTGACGGAAATGCCTCATTGAGTAATAATGTATCAGCATCGTCTTCTTAAATAAAATCAAGGTAAGGTTTCAAGTTATCAAAATTTAATTTATTTTTACATTTCCTTGATATATTTCTTTTCGTGCTTCTTTTTTCGCCAGACATATATTTCTGAGGTTCATTGCTAGTACTCGCTTCCGTAATAGTATCATTTGGAATCGCATTAACTTCCGCATTAGCAGCACCATATTTCTGGTCGGCATCAAGAAAGCATGTCGTTATGTCGGATTCTTTTCTAATTTTTTCAGTATCGGTTTCTGGATTCTCTAAATTTTCTTCAGAATCGACAGTCACAAGAAAATTATAAGATAATATTTTGCTTGTATTTTGAATAATGCCAGATAAGCTGTTATTTGAATTAGTTTCAAATTGTGATGAAATTGAAGTAAACTCATCACTTTTTACTTTTTCATGAATTGTACTGTTAATCTGCAATAAGTTATTATTTGAAGACGTGCATGACTCTTGTTGAGCTGAAGACATTTTTTCAATAATTTGCTTTGTTTCAAACAAGTACGATTGCTGCTTGCGAAAGGTGGGAGTAAGGTCTTTTGTAGCTGCTTTAAATGGTTGGGGAGTGGTTGGAGGTGATGAGGGCTTCATCTATCCACACTTCGTTATACTTGGCTCTACTGCTAAGCAGGTAAGAGTCTATCGTCCTGTAGTTTTCTCTAAAATCGTTAATAGGCCTACCCTGGATTTTGCTTATTCTTTCGCGAATGTCTGCGGCTCCTTCAGACGACGATGTTAATACTAAATCACCAGCGTGGTGTTCCTTCAGAATAAAGGTTGTCTTTCCACAGCCTGGAACCCCGACTATCATGTCAATTTGAGGAATTTTAAAGTTTTCATCACTCAGACGTGTTTCTATAAACTTCCTTACATCATCCCTAACCGGAGTATAGTACATTAAAGAGTGGGTACGTCTGCTTACTGCTACCAAAATGTGGGATTTCGAAGAATATATCTCTTCTTTTACTTTAGTTGATGTCCTTACAATTGCAATGTTTTCCGCCTGTTTTCCCTGATACTCATGTATAGTTGAAACGTTGTAACCCGCACGTCTGAGCGTATCCTTTTCAGACTGTTTGAATACTAGATACTTAAACCGAACGACGCGGCTTTTTTTTTCTTATCAACAATATAGTTAAAAGTTAATTAGGCCAATTTTCGAGATACAACATTTCCGCTTTCTGCCGTCGATATAGAAATGCCCGTTTTTCTACAATTCCAAATCTAAAGGGAACAATTATTAACTGATTTTCAAAATTTTCTCGCCATTTTGTAGCTAAACTAATACCCTAGGACCCTTTTTTTCATTATTTCTTAAGTCAGTTTATTTTCCAAAATATTTACAACTAGATGATGCCCGCGACTTCGTCCGCGTGTATTAAGGTTTTTTGATTCCCGCGGGAACTCCTTAATTTTCCGGGATAAAAAGTAGCCTATGTCCTTCCCCGGGATATAACCGACCTCTATACCAAATTTCAGCAAAATCAGTTGAAAAGATAGGCCGGGAAAGCGTAGCAGACAGACAGACAGACACACTTTCGCATCATACTAATATTATTCATCATATTATCATATTATTAGTATGAATTTAGTAAACAAACACCCCCCAAAAACCCGACTTTTTTACATTTTTCAAATTCCAAAAAAAAATACCAGCCGATTTTCAAAATTCAAACGCTCACACGTGTCTCGATAAAATCCTCAACTCTTGGTACTATTACCATCTCGATCCTCGCAAAATCCTCGGAGCTATGGCCAAAAATACGTCACAGGCGATTTGCATCTGATAACCATTTTCAATGGTAAAATATTTAGTAAACAAATCTTTCAATTGATTTTTGATCTTCGTGCACGCCCTAAAGTGTAGGTATATTAATGCTTCTGTAGTGCGAACGCAAGTTGCTGCTTATGGCTGACTATTGGAGCCCTGCACGGTAGGGATGTGACATTGTACATTAAAAAAACGATTTTTAATTAATCGTTTTATTTAGCATGAAAAATCGATTAATGAATAATCGATTTTTCTTAAGAAAATAAGTAATCGATTTTGTTATATTAATCGTTTTTTTCCTAATTTGTCAATTAATTTAAAAATAAACGCCATGAATATTATATCAATAGATTTATTAATTAAAAATAAACAACAGAAATAGTAAGTTCTTATATAATCAACACAAAGTTTTAGAACAATCAAATTTTCAAATTAAAATGTTTTTCACATTTAAATCAACAAAATTAAATTATTCAAATAAAAAAAAACTAGAAATCCGTAGGCAACGAGTTCAGGAATAACAGCTTAGGTAAGCGTTTGGATAATATTTGGCTTCTGATCTTTGTTAATATGGCGCCAGCTTTCGAGAACAATATCTCTGCTGGAGCCGAAGAAGCCGGTACCAATAGGTGCTTACACACTGTGTGAGTTGGGGATAAGCTCCCTCATAGCTTCTCCAGGATTCTAAAGCGTCTTCTTTTAATCCTATTAGAGGAGCAGCTATGTACAAGCTTAATTCGGATGTCTGACTGTGACTTAGACTGGTTCTCATAGTCTCCAACAACAGCTTGTTGTGGGTGTCCCAAATGCCATCATTATCGACATCATCAGCGGCTGAAGTTATTGAGAGTGGGCAATGCTCAAGTTCTCGGTTTTCTTCAATGGATCTTCTAATGTAGTTTATAGTTCTTGCCAAAGATGCTCCGTCATCAAGGTGTAATTTTTTAAAACGAGGATCTAAAAATGTTGCAGATTGTTGATGTCAGGATGTTAATGCAACACTCTGTGGACTAATAAACACCTGAATCTCCCTTTTAACCTGCCTATTGCTCTCTCCACTGTATTGCGTGCTGTTGCATGTAATTTGTTGTAATATTCTTCAGGCAATCCTTGCTCCGCATTAGGCACTTGTAATTTTTTAAAACGAGGATCTAAAAATGTTGCAGATTGTTGATGTCAGGATGATAATGCAACACTCTGTGGACTAATAAACACCTGAATCTCCCTTTTAACCTGCCTATTGCTCTCTCCACTGTATTGCGTGCTGTTGCATGTAATTTGTTGTAATATTCTTCAGGCAATCCTTGCTCCGCATTAGGCACTTGTAATTTTTTAAAACGAGGATCTAAAAATGTTGCAGATTGTTGATGTCAGGATGATAATGCAACACTCTGTGGACTAATAAACACCTGAATCTCCCTTTTAACCTGCCTATTGCTCTCTCCACTGTATTGCGTGCTGTTGCATGTAATTTGTTGTAATATTCTTCAGGCAATCCTTGCTCCGCATTAGGCACTGGTACCATTAAATAAGGCCGCTGTGCATATCCAGAATCCCCTGAAATGATAATTAATTAATGTTTCACATATTACATACACAGTTAATATTAAACAAAATAAATAAAAAATTATGCAAAATAACCCATTATTATGATGAATTTAGTCATGAAGATAGTAGATGAAGTCGCAGGCATCATCTAGTTCATAATATACTAAGGTAAGGACTTACCTAGTAAATGTATAGTTTAACAAGTATTTACCAATTTTTCAAGATGATCTCGAATCACACTGCAGGTAAATATGTGACTGTCGTATGTAGCCCCTCCAAATTGTGGCATCCATATGCAGGATATTTAAGTCAGCATCTGTGATCCAGACAAAATAGTATTCATTTTGAAATACTGATTCATGGATTACATATTTCATGTAGTATAATATCACCCCATAGATAGATAGATAAACTCTTTATTGCTACACAAGACATAAAAAATACATGCCCCATAATTAGTGTGCTTAATGTTTATTTGGATACAGAAAATAAATTACCAATAGCACATTTCTGGTTGTTACGAGCGTTCCTTTTTCTGCACTTGTAACTTTGCTTACTTGTTTTTGGCCACGTACCGCTAAGACCTTACCTGATTTTTGCACTGTCATTGTATTGGTTTCATCTAGGTTAAATACTCGTGTGCCATTGCCAAAGCTTGGTTCTCTTCGCATGACATCCTGCAGACTATCGAAAAAAATTCCTACGTTGTGCCTATTAAAGGATGTGGCTCTGCTTAAACTGCAGCCTTCTGGGGTCCTCAAACTTAAGACAGAATGACGCTTTCTAAAATGATACAACCAATCAACGCCAGCAAGTTGTGTTTCATGCCACTTTTGGGGAATTGTGATATTATTTTTGTAAGCCATTTCATATGCAAGTTTACGCACTTCCATAGGAGTTAACCCGTAAAACATCTGACTGCACTTCACAATGTATTCTACTAATATATTTTCTTGACAAGTCGTAAATTTTTTTCTGTTTTCATAATTTGGTTTAAACCTTAATATATTGCCTTCATTTCTTATAAACTTTTTATAGTATCTGTATATTGTAGTGTAAGGAACTTCTATTATTTTGGCAACTTCCCTAATCTTTTTGCCTTCCATTATTAAATCAATGCCTTCTTTTATTCTATCTTCTGCATGCATCCCAGTGCTGGTTTTTCGTTGACGGTTGCGTACCATTTTTGTTCTGAATCAATAAAAAAGGAAGATTAGATTAAATGAAATATATGGGGCACTATGGATCATGATCCACTCTGCCCCATATAGAATTGGTTCAAAGAACCCCACGTGGTCAAATAAAAAAAAAGTAATGAAAGAACTAGCTACATTAATCGTAAAACAATAAAATAACTATGATTTACGTAGCTAATTAAACGGTTATTCAGAAAAAAACAAGAAAATACACTATTTAAACAGTCAAGTACAGTAAAAAGTTTCACAAAAATAATGTCGAAAAATAAAATGACGGCTTACGTGTTGCCAAGCGCTCGCGGCGCGACCTCCAACAGCGAGAGAGCAGCGGTGACTGGCATGAGGGAGGGGTATTGGATAGATCACTCGATCGTTGGAAGTGAGTATGTGTGTAAAGCCAATAGTGCGGACAATATTAGTGATTAACCACTGTGCCCCGTGATTCACTGAGCCCCCCGTTCCCCTACCCCTCAATTACAACAACAGTTTTTAATGCTTAATGTGTTTGTAAATACTCAACGTATTTATCTAAAACAACAGAAAAATTATCGTCTTTACTCCAAACGGCGCGATGCAGAAGAAATCCACCATCGATGATATACGTCACGTTATTTTCATCAAGTTCGATATCAACCGGTGTCATATTATCATAAAACGTGGCTTTCGTTGTTTTTCTCATGCCATTATTATCAAATAATGATGTCGGAAACGGACTTAATTCATATTTAAGATATCGTTCGCGATTACTTTCAAACTGTTACAGTTATCCTTTGGAAGAGTAACAATGGATCTACAGAGACTTTACAATCATTAATTTTGACTGATTTGTTAACAACTAAAAGTGGTAAAACCTTATCGTCGCGTTTGAACTTTATCTCATTAAAATTCAAGCCAGTTATTTTCACCATAGAAGTAATCCAATTTCATGGGCTTTGTAACAAATAATTTGGTCATTTCAAATTGGTATTAGGGTATTAGTTTTCTTCCTCATCAGCTTCTTTTTCAAGGTAATATTCATTGCAAAACATTTTAGTGTGGTCCCTGCAAGTATTAATTCTATTATAAAATGTGCATTATGTCTTAGATTGTGAAATATTTATGACGGAAATATTCGAAGTTATTGACAAAAATGTAACAAGTGCGGTCGATTCGACGCAGCGCTACCGCTTGAAGGTTAATACTTTGTCAACTGCCTCGTTGGTCTAGTGTTTAGCACGTTAGACTGCGGCTGACGTGGTCCCGGTTTCAACTCCTGGTTAGGCCATATGAACAGTTATATTGTGTGGTCTCAAATATGGTTGAGCGAAGCAATGGCTGGATCATGTGTCATGCTCGTGAACGGGTGCCACCGTCGGAAATGGGGCTGCCTCTGTCTGCCAGTCTTGGCGTGTATTGAGTGTTGTATGCTCGTAAAAAAAAGCTTACTATACAATCGAAGATTACGTAAATGATAAAAAAAAAAGCGTGGATTTGATTCGCTCCAGCTATGCGTGGGACTGCAGTTACTTGTATCATTATGATGATTGTAAGTTTTGATGGAAAAGAGCAACCACCGAGTTTCTTGCTGGCTCTTCTCGGTAGGAATGGCATTCCGAACCAGCGGTAGATTCATATTATAACGATTCAAAAGCGCTTGTAAAAGCTTATTTGAATAAAAAACATTTGAATTTTGAATTTTTTTGAATTTTCTGTATAGACCAGATTTCCGTTGGACAACCTCGGCGAGCCATCATTCGTTGTAGTGCCATTACTGCCGGTCAGCGCTGAGTGAGCCAGCAATTTCGAGGCTCTCATCGTGAGACATGTGAAGATGGCTACATATCTCTTCGGTCGGACGCGATGGACACTGGGACCGGCCCAAAGTAGTCGATCCCGGTGAATATGAAAGGTCGCTTAGGATGAGCTAAGCGGCACGTTGGCAGGTCTCCGGTCCTGGGGTACGGTGGCGTTTGAGTCTTCATTCTGCAGAACAGGCGTCTTCGTTTTATCAGTCTTGTGACGGGACGCTCACGTAACACCCAGCACTGTTGTCTGCACTCGTTCACTGTTGCTTCGACACCGCCGCGCCGTGAAAAACTGTACGATTAACGCTCTCGGCTGACCATTTTGTTGAGGGCATTAAGACACAGAGGTTTGGTGAATAATGCCTTCCTTCTTAAGGTCATTGAATAAATTATTATTACAGAATTTTGTACCAGTGCGTACATGCAACCAGTTTGATTTTCTACTGCATTTTTAAAATTAATAAAATGGGAACTTCTGATTTATTCTTCATGAAGTAACCAAAGGTCTTTCTATTACAGTCATCGGTAATAGTCAGCAAGTAGCGAGCAGCTCCTATTGCGCTGGTGATCCTTTTGTAGCAAGCGAGTGCGAGCATCACTCGAAAGTATCTTGTCAAGATCGCAGTCGTCGTGAATCTGTCGTTGAGAATCGTGGCTTTATACAAAGTACGTTTAAGTCCTGACAATAAAATCTCAGCAATCTCTTCCTTTTATATCACCACCCTCGCTTTCAATGCAATCATATAAATCCTCGTGTATGAGAAGCATCTTCATGTGGAATTTCCATGAACTGTAGTTATCAATACCTTTTAATTTTTTTTTCAAGCCAATCGCCTGCTGTCGTCCCTGCAGACTGCTGAGTCCGAGTAAAAACGCGGTGACAACCGAACCACGAAATAATAGTAATTTTCATAGCATGCGCGTGTCGTGGTCCATAACCTGATGGGTATTGGGGCTTAATGAAAAAAAATCTTGGACAATCAACGTGGATTTATTTTCAAAAAGTAGAAACTAGATTCAATGCAAACAAAGTCGTGGGAGAGAGCGGTACGTGTTTACACTATGAGAGTCTCGGAACAACAGAGATAATAATGTGTCGTCTCGAATCAAACTCCGCTAAATCCAGAAAGCCAAACTTTGCAATAATCAAATTTTTTTCTCAGTATTTGTTACTTAGGTAAAGGGAAACGCCCAGTTGACTAAGGGGTTTTGGCCAAGGTGCAGCCATCAATGAAACAAATTGTAGGCATAAGGATTGAAATCATAGATTATGAAACAAATACTATTTTGAACGTAAAACTCGGACGAACTTTTGTAGAGCATGTATAAAAAAATTCAAGTTACAATAAAACAAACATGTAGTTTTCGATTTTTTATTAATTTTCACGTAAATTCATAAATAGAACGTCGTCTAGGAACTGGGCTGGGGGATTAATACTATCCTGATATCGTGCCCAGCCCAAGAACCACACAATAGTCATCACATGGGCACAACAGCCTACTGTCCTTCGACCAGCTATACAATTGCAACAATATTGACGAATAGCTTCTAAGCCACTCTCGTCTGTTCGTAGCAGCAAAGTCGTCAGGTGTAAAATACAGCAAACCGAGGAAGAAAATCACGATTACGAAATACACAACAGTAGCAAACGATGAACCCGAATAAAGATTCCTACATTGTCAAGATTGACATTACGAGCCACGGCCTACGGAAGTGGTTTGAAAATAAAGAAGGTCGACTGAGTTTCTCTTTTAAACTAATTAGGGTAAAACTTGGTTAGTCCGTGATATTAAGCTATTTGTTCAATCATTTTGTAGTATTTTTATTTTATTAACTTTCTTCTATGGTAATGGTAGGTTCAATAAACAGGCAAGCAAAATAGAATAAGTCAATATTAATAGAAACATCTATACTTATAATAAAACTGTAACAGGTCCAATTCTGTACATTGAAGATATTTTGAAAATTTTTTTTGGAGGGCACTCATTATTCGATACTGAAGCCAAATCTGTAATTTTTTTCGTTTTTGTCTGTCTGTCTGTCTGTCTGTCTGTCTGTCTGTCTGTCTGTCTGTCTGTCTGTCTGTATCTTGGCCGCGCATCACGCCGAAACTACTGAATGAATTCAAACGAAACTTGGCACGATTTGAGCCCATACTACGAGGTAGGACATAGGATACTTTTTATCCCGAAATTCTACCCCCGAAGGGGTTAAATAGGGGTTGAAAGTTTGTATGAAAGTCCGTCATTTCTCAAGTTATAGCCATGAAACTTGGTATATGAGCTGCGGGAAAAAGATTCAAAATCCAGTACTTTTACAATTATTTATTTAAGAACACAAAGATATTGATGTGAGATAGTATTATTAATCAGATATCTCACAATTAGAGCATAAAAAGAAGGTTGTACTAATTACATTTTGACACAATGTATGGTACCATACTTTGCAAAAAGAACACTGTATCCACTCCTTTCCGTTTTTATCTTTTACGTCGTCCTGAAAATGTCCATTACAGGATCCACACACATTGACATCTCTGTTTTCTGTATGTATTTTTGCTTTAGAACTCCTTTTCTTGGTCTTAGTTTTTTTTTATTTTTAGTTTCAGGTAACTTTAAAATATCACCCAAATTACTCGGTCCTGCTCAGGGCTCCATGTTTGCAGATTCATCATCATCAACTAAGTAATTCAAAGGTGCAGCATTAGTAATATTGATATTTTCTTGTAAAATCGTTGATGGAGCTATGGCTTCAGCTGGAATGGCATTTGCATCAATTGGGTATATCCCTGTCTTCTTGAAAGCATTATGTATTATGGTGTTTGAATCAAGGGCCTTGTTATAGGCACTTGTGAAAAGCTTAAGAAAGTCATAGCGGCTTGGTTTTTCGCCCGGATTATCTACCATGAACTAGTTCTTGCCTCCATATTTCTTTCAATGGCCTGAAAACTCCTACATCTAATGGCTGAAGCAAGTGTGTTAGATGTGCAGGAAAAGCCATAATAATTATATTTTCTTTTCTCGCTAGCTCTAGAACTTCAGGAGTCAAGTGTGATGCATGTGAGTCCATCAATCGTTTTAAAACGATCGAACAATTTGAACGATCAACTGGTTTAGTATTTTTTTTTCTTTCATTTCTATACTTGTAAAAGGACCGGACCGACGGTCCATACAAATCTGGACCGTCTCCTTTATAGTGGGTATAGCGTCTGTTTTCAGTCGCCTCCATTTGTTGTATTCGT
Organism: Erebia ligea; assembly: GCA_917051295.2. Lineage (NCBI taxonomy): Eukaryota > Metazoa > Arthropoda > Insecta > Lepidoptera > Nymphalidae > Erebia > Erebia ligea. Next base: position 6,558,384 of record OU785243.1, on the reverse strand, counting down.
TTGGCAAAAATTAGTCTTCTGTGAAATGTTTTGAGCAAATACGACTGTTATGCCGGGGTGTCCAATTAGGTATTTTTATCATTTCTATCCATTTCCTTTTTATTAGTTCATTTTTAGGAAATCTACAACATAGAGATTAGAGAGTACATAATACTCGTATGTACGTACTAGTGCAATAATTATCGATAATCTATTTCACAGCACTAGTAACCTAAAAGCGTTTTGCAAAAAAATAATTATTATCAAATATCAAATATCAATCAAATAAATATTATAAATGCGAAAGTTTGGATGGATGGATGGATGGATGTATGGATGTATGTTTGTTACTCAATCACGCTCCAACGGATGAACGGATCTGGATGAAATTTGGCACAGAGATAGATTATAGTCTGGAATAGCACATAGGCTACTTTTTATCCCGGAAAATTAAAGAATTCCCGCGGGAACCGAAAAACCTCAATCCACGCGGACGAAGTCGCGGGCATCAGCTAGTTATTAAATAAGTATGTAATTGAGTACTTAAACATATTTATTTACTTTTTCTTACCTTTGATTACCAATTTACTAGTAAAATCCTTAGTCTTTTAAACAAGTACCATTGCCAAAACTCACCGATGAAACCCGACAGATTCTGTTTCATTTTCTTTTCTTAAACTATTGGATTTACATCCCTCAAAGGCACAAAACATTTTTTGTGGACACTTGGCTTGGACTTTAGAGCTTTATGCACCCTAAGAATTTACTTTAAATAAAGAAATTCTCAAAAAACTTTTCTGTTACCTATAATGTAAACAAACAAATACTAAGCGACAAAATTATGTGTACAGAACGACCCGTATTATTTGTACAAGAATAGGGTATTTTGAATTTGACAGTATTTTAAGATAAAAGATATAATTTGACAATTTGAACCTAGTGACCAGTTGCTAATCGAATAGACACAAACAGCGATGTTTTGTTTCACTCACACTTACGTGATGGTAATAAACAGAAATTGGATAAAATATAGTATTCTTAGTTTTTATTTAAGTCCTACTTCCATTAGACGTAAGTCGTAATTCCTAATTCCATGAATTTGACAGTCTTGAAGTTTGTTACATATTGCGCGGTGACAGCGCAGAGCGAAAAATATCAGTTTGTTCAGCATAAACAGCGCCATCTATTTGAAAATATCACATACAGAATTGCAATCAAAGCAAAGCCGCTACAAAGTCAGATTTAAATATCAGTTCGTGACACTAAGCTAGTGTCACGAACTGACCAAGTGCCACGCACAAATAGGTAACTGGAATATACTAGTTATTAAATGTCTTTTTATGATATTCATTACATCTCTGGCTGCTCCTTGGCCAAAAATGGGCGTTTCCCCTGGTGCAAATTTGGAATAAAATAAGTAAAAGCGATTGTAATAATAAACTACATTAGTTTGTTTTTGGTTTAGGAAATATAAAACAATTTGTGATAAAAAAATAGGATGTAGCGGATATTGATATTGAGTTATGGATCTACTTAGTGGTTTTTGATACACAGAGTGATGGATGTGGCGGATAATGGTACTCAAGACCCCATAGTCTCAATGATTATACAGGCTGTTCTAAAAAGTAATAAATCATTGTAAATTCAATATTATGTAATGCGATGTATTATTATACAAAGTATAATATTATTATAAATTGTTGAAATGTTAAAGAAAAAAAAACTATACATCATTTTCTTCCAATGGGACACATTGGAGGTCCTCATGTTCTTCAAAATTTTCATTGCTTTCTTCAATATTCTTGTAGTATTTTATTTAAAATGTCCATAGCCCTCCAATCTTCACCATAGTGTTTTTCAGAAGGTTAGTGACATCTTTTATTTTGCTTAGGTCACTCACTTTATTACCTTTTCGAATAATTGCAGACGCGATTTCAGAACATCTCTTTCCTCTTTTAGTCACATATTTTGGTTGATTAAATTCGTTCCGATAGTTTCTTCTCCTTGAATGCTAACATTCGGTCGTACTTTACTCATTATAAATCGTTTAGATGGATTAAATTTGAAATGCCAACTTGTGAGGTGGTAGGCCGTCACAAATAATTAGGTATGTAACGAAGTAAAGAAAAGCCGGGCGTAAGTTCTAAGCCGTATAATTCTTTCCCACCTCTCCACACTGTAGTTTCTATGATTAGGAAACGGGCACTGACCTGAACGCTAAGCGGAACGCCGGGGTCCAGCTCCAGGGCTCCTGTTGCAGGCGCGCGAGCGGCGTGAGGATGTTACGCCTCCAGGTCAGTAGCCCGCCTTCGTAGAAGGCTTCCGAACGATGATCGACGGGCGTCTTTTGTAACTTCAAAGTATAGGTAGCCAGTCCTCGTAAACAGATCCAGTCCTCGAAACCTGGAACCCCAGAGCGGTAGGCGTTAGGGACGTGGGATAGGACCCCGCCCGCCGTAGATGCCCTTGTCCAAGCCCAGCGACCGTGACAAAGCACTACAGCGGCACAGGACAGCCTGCAGTTAAGATAAGCTACTTAAGCTAGCACTAGTAATTATTTCTAGGTATCTAAGCTGTTACAATAGAATGATTATGGTAACTCACCCCAGCGGGTTAATTAGGCAGCCAAATAAGGTAAACTATACAGCGACATAATGCTTAGTAAATCTTTATTAATGGCTATGTCCATGTCTGCTAGTTTATCAATACTACTGCAAGGACTGCGGTTTGCCAAGTAGTTAGCTGTATTAATTGCTTCAGCTTCTTCAATGATCTTTATTTTCAGATTATCTGGATCTGGTAAGATCATCTCTAGATTCTTACATGTCCACGTATGACGTAGTACAAGAATAGGAGACACTAGTGATAGACCGTCCCCTAGCAAGTGCAGATATGGAATGATCTAGTCGGCGCGGCTAACATAGAAACTTCGCGACTGCAGCGAGCGGCCGAACTCGCTAACCGGTTTCATAGTTTTTTTTTTTTTTTTTATATCCCGCTGGTGGAAATGCATTTACGCATTCCAGTCGGAAGCTGGGCTCTCATATAAGATGAGGGCCCAACTTCCGACTGGGTATGTGGGACTCCCGGACGTCCGGACCGGACTGCCCACTAAAACCACCAGCGGTCCTACCTAACTGTTGCTATTTATTATGCAACAACATTGATTACTATAAAATTTCATACATAATATACTAAGTATACTATAACAATTCACGTACTATACGACTTCAATAATATACTACAATATTTAAACCTACTAATTACTTAACTACTTTACAGTTGCGCGCTAGTCGCAGCCTCTTTATGAGCTATATATCGCCTAAGATCTGTATAATATATTATATATATATATATATTTTTTCCGCGAATCTAGGTCCTAAATTACAAAGTACAATTACTATACTAGCCCGATTCGCTGAGCGAAGGAGACAGGGAGCTGGATCGGGGTGAGGGCGGGAACACAAACTGCCACCGCACATTCTCCACCCCAGCAGTGAAGCCCTGCTGGGGCGGAGATCCGCCCGAGAGGGCACGTGGCCCGCGGGGCCAAGGTGAAAAAGAATTTCTTCGGATAATCCGGATGTGTATGTCGTTCGCCGCCCAGGTACGAAGGGTGGCGCCTGGCACACACACCCCCCCCCCCCCCCCCCCACCACACGAGTCCAATGTCGCTAACCGTGCCCACCGCTCAGCCGCTTTGCTCGCCGAGCCAGGCCGAGGCCCACCCACCCCCTCCGTCTCCACCAAATCCCACCCACGGGCAGCCTCCGCTTCCGCCGTTGTATGTGCCGCAGTGGCACCGTCCACCTCGAACAGAGGGTGCGCCGGGATCATCATCTCTTGCACCTGTGTGCTGGCACTTATGCCCTTAACAGGGCCAGGGAAATTTTGTAATGCCACCTGAAGGGAAAGTACTCTTAAACTGTAGATAGAAAATTTTACTCAAAGAAAACATTCCTTTATTTTTGAATAGACAGAAAACTGCATTCAAAGATTTTCGAAAATTCGCTTGCCACACCCGGGAATCGAACCGACTAAAATCTGTAAAAATTACAAGCTGTACTTTTACTGCATCGATCGTTACTCGTTAGTATCAATTATAAGGATCAAATCTCTCTAAGAAACTTGATGAATTAAATGAAATCTGAAATTATTTTAATTAAGTCATAAGTCATAAATATTTATTCAATGTAGGTAGACACACTACACTTATTGACGTCCAGTTACATAAAAATATGATGGTGATAATCTGTTACGGTATCTTAAAACTAAAGCTACGAGGGTTCCAAACGCGCCCAGGTCTGAGAAGAGCCCACAACAAACTCAGCTGGGGATTATTTACAAAAAATGGTAAACTAACTAATTAGTTGCTCGAAATGGGCTCCATTTTCTTGGATACACAAATGTATTCTTCTAACGAATTCATTTGTAGTAACCTTTAGTAACGTGTTGTGGTGAATATTATAAATCGTATTCTGAATTTCAACTCTCAACTCGTTTACATTCGCATAAGATTTAATGTCTGTAATTTGATTTTTCACATATCCCCACAAAAAAATCTAAAGGGGTGAGATCTGGTGATCTCGCAGGCCATCTGATTGTGCCGTTTGTACCAATCCAGGTATTAAAATGGATATTAATGTAGGCAGTAGTGATTCTGCTGTTATGGGCTGGAGCACCATCTTGCTGTAGAATTATTTGGTTTCGCTCTTGCTCGGGGAAACAATTTAACTCATTTCTTAAGAGATCCAGTATTTCTAGATACTTGACAGTGTTTAAATGACCTTCGTACACGTGGACTAACACATCCATATTTCTCATAATTCCGCACCAAACGTTGAAAGAAAATCTTACTTGATTGTTAGTTTCATGAACACGAAAAGGATTCACTCGAGACCAATAGTGGTTATTGCGGCGATTGTACATGCCGTTATTGCTGAAGTTGGTTTCGTCAGACCATACAATATTACTCAAAAAATTAGGGTTACGGTCTATTTATCTCAGAATGTTTTGACAAAATTGTAATCGTCTCTCACAGTCCCCAGGATGTAATTTATGCACAAACCGACCTTCACGATAACATTTATACTTATACTTATTCAGCACTTTAAGTACGCGAGTGTGGGTTGTGCCTGATTCTTCGGCCTGTCTCCGTTTTCCACCAAATTGAAGAAAAATACTACCCCATTACGTGTTAAAGATAATAAACCACATAAATATAAGTATTTATTTATTTTAAGAACTATTAATCAGCACCTAAAAGATTAAACAATCAAAAGAAAAACAAAATCGAACGAATGTTTAAGAAAAAGTACGAAATTTAGAGGTCAACTTCAGCTTGATCATCGTCGTCTTCGCTAGAAGTATCATGTGTCGGACCAACTGTTTCACTTTTAATGGCCCTGTAGAAGTACAGTTTATTTGGTGGTATAACAACTGGTATTCTCTGAATTTACAGAAGGGTAGGAATTTCTAGCTAAAATAAGAAAAGTTTAATTTTTAAACTATCTTTTATTTTTATAATGTTTACGTTTATTGTAATAAATAGCAGCGTTTTTCTTTAATTCTTCTTCATCTTCATATGTGATTTTGCCGGACAAAATTCGATTAATGTTTCTGCACCAACTGTACAAAATAATATTAATTGTGAAATCTAAAAGATATGCTTTTAGCTTTTCTTTGTGGATGAAACAATCAAACTTTGTGATATGGTAGAATATTCATTCTACCAACATATCACAAAGTACGATAATACTTTTCTTCATAGATATCTTTTTTGGGAACATTCTTTTTTAAAAATGATTTTGTTATATTTTGAATACTATGGAAGCATTTTTCAGCAAATTCGCTTGGATAACACAGCCAAGTTTTGTTGCAATATTCTTTTGCTTTTATATGTTAATTTTTTTGATTGGCTGTGTTAAGTAAAGTTTGTCGGTATTGTTGACAAAATTTACAATTTTTTTTTAAGTATTTTGTCAAGACCCATCCACAAACATAATTTCCCTGTCCTGCGTCTTCTTGGGGTTACATTTCAACACACAAATCTTCATTAAAATGTATTTCTTCGGGAATATCAGAAAAATAAATAAATAAAAAGTTCACTGAATATCGCGAAGCAAGCACGGGACGAATACAATGGATTTTGTAACGAAGGTGCGGTTCCCTGGCAAGAGAAAATGGTTTCGTAAAACATACCTACAACTCTATGTTTTCATTTAAATAAAATAAATTAAAATTTACCTGTGTATAATTAATTAATTATTATTGTCCAAACTAGAACGTTCACTCTCTCCTCCCGGACTACGTAAAGTAGACTGAGTATCCACGCTAGACTGTGAATCCGATGCTGATTCCTGATCTTGTAAAAATAACATTTCATTAAAATACCATAAAATAGTTCGTATTTATGTCGTCTGTACTAGATCCATATTTCATCGACTGAAGGTATTTCTTGAGCTCCTTCCGGTAGTTAGTTCTCAAAGAATTGAATTTCTTCTTCACGTCATCTTTGCTTGCCTGTGGAAACATCTCTTTATATTTAGACAATGTTTCGTAATCAGAACTTTTTTTATCACGGTCTTGATATTCTTTGCTCTTGTCATTCCACAAAGACGACAATTCTCTGTATAATCCGCGCTCACTTTGGATGCGAATTATATCGTACGTAAACGTATGAACACTGTTCGTACGAATTGAGTGCGCACACTGAATACGTTTTTCTCCGTCAAATACACAGAGTACCGGTGTTAGCGCATACGTGAAGTCATCTTTGCTGCGATGAATAATCTTTATCTTTTGGATAATCATCTTCTTAACCGTAGATTGCGACGCCGTCGTCGTTATCGTAGAACCGAATGGGTGCGCGAAATATTTTTAAAAAGAAATGAATTCGGTGAATTTCATCACATTATGCAAGATTTGTATTGTGGTGGGCGTACTGGGATTAAATGAGACACGTCTGTTCTTCACTAGGTTCGATTTATTACTACTTTACTTACTGCTACACTACATCATTCCCCTAAATGAAAAAAACAAAAAACAAAAGGGTATCTATTTGTTTTTTTTTTTTTTGAATAAGAACATATTATTAATATACTTATTGTCTAATACATAGAGTAGTAAATAGGTATTCTAACAATTGACATGAATTCAATGTTCGATAAATTGTACGACAATAAAAAAAATTACGTAAACAAGAATATAACAAACATTATTGTTGTATTATATTATATAATTTTAATTATGTTTTATAAAGTTTCGTACGATTTTTATGAATAACTTCAATTTTGTTATTTTTAATTATTTCAACATTAGGTTCAATATCTCTTATGACTAAATATGGACCTTTATACAATGGATCCATCTTATTCTTACTTTCATTTTTAACCAAAATTAAATCGTCTTTTTGATAATGAACTGGTTTTTTATTTTTATCATAAGTTAATTTTCGATCTATCTTACTATCAATTAACCTTTTTCTCGCATCTTTATGCGCAAGTTGTAATCTATATTTCAACTGTAATGCATAATCGTCTGCACAATATAATGGTTCTATAATATCACCTTTCAATCGACTTGGAATATGACACTGTTTACCAAAGACTAATTCATACGGAGTATACTTTGTTGCTGTATGTATGGTTGTATTAAAAGCAAAACACCAAAATGGTAGCCAATGACTCCATGTGTAAGTATTTTCCTCACATTGTATACGCAAAAAGTTTCTTAGATTTTTATGGGTATTTTCTAACGCACCTATACTCTGATGATGGTAAGCTGTGGAATGGATTTTCTCTATTCCTAATAACTTACATGTTTCTGCCATTGTAGACGATACAAACTCTTTTCCTTTGTCTGTACCGATGACGTCAGGAACGCCGTAACGTAATATAAAATTACTAACTAATGCACTGGTTACTACCTTAGTTTCCTTTGATGGTAATGGGTATGCTTCCACATACTTGGTAAGCTCACACTGGATCGTAAGTATGTATTGATTACCTGCATCATCTTTATCTAATGGACCAACGAGATCTAAGAATATCTTCTCAAACGCTGAACTGGCAGTTGTTGTTATTACCATAGGTTCCTTATGACTTGGAGAGTGCTTCATAACTTGACACTTGATACACTTACTTACATAGTTCCTAACATCTGCTTCTAGTCCTGGCCAGTAATATTTACTCTTAATATTATTTACCATTCGTCGAATACCTGCATGTCCGCTCGAAGGTAATAAATGATAATCATTTAATATAACTGTCTTCTCGTCTTTATCCGTAATTCTCTTAACATTTCTTAATATATGAATTTGGGGACCGGTCCACATATTTCTACTTTTTATCTCTTCACACAACTCTTTTAAAAATAACGTGTTGTATACGTCTTTTAATATACATATTTCTTTCACATTTATTTTATTACAAAAATCTCTCAACATATTCGCAAATACGTCTCGCGTGAATTGCGACATAAAATTGAGGTTAATGTATATAATTGATTGACTTTCTACATACGCAAAACATTGATCTTCCTCAGTTATTTCTCTTTTTACTCGTAATCTATCTATCCATTTACCTTCGATAAACTTCATTTCCACGGAACCACTGGGAATACGCAATATTTCCGCTACTCTAGGTTGGCCTGACCTATCGTTGTCAGAAACATTAGGTATACTTGGGTTTCCTAAGCTACTGTTATCAACACTATTATCTAATTTTCTTCTCTGTGCACGCGTCATTACCATAATTTTTTGATTGATATCCTTTAATTCGTTCGAAGTAATGGTTACCCTACTCAATGCATCCGCTACTACGTTATCTTTTCCTTTAATGTAAACAACATTGTAATCATACTCTTCAAGCTTTAATCTAAACTTTAATAATCGGCTAGAGGGATCTTTCATGCTAAATAAATATATAAGTGGTTTATGATCTGTCATAATCGTAAATTTTCTGCCAAATAAATATGGTCTAAAGTATTTAACACTCCATACAATTGCTAACAACTCTTTTTCTATAGTCGGATAATTTAATTCGGCTTTATTTAATGGTCTACTCGCGTAAGCTATGGGTTTCATATTTCTGTTACACAAAACTGATCCGATAGCTATACCGGACGCGTCGGTTTGTAAAATAAACTCGTTGTTCTCAGAAAAATCTGGGTACTGTAAAATAGGTGGAGATACTAGACCTTGTTTTAATTTTTCAAAAGCTTTTTGACATTCATTCGTCCATTCAAAAATTGATGTTTTCCTACAAAGTTTATTTAATGGTACAGTTATTTCAGAAAAATTTGGTATAAATTTTCGGTAATAATTACAGAACGCTACAAAACGTCTCACCTCGTCTGTACTTTTTGGAATTGGATAATTTTGTAACACCTTAACCTTTTCTGGATCTGGTAAAACACCATCTGATGTAACAACGTGACCTAAATATAAAAGTTCGGTCTTTAGAAATTCACATTTTTGTGGATTAACCTTTAAATTTACCTTTCGAAGTCTTTCGAATATATCTATTAAATTTTTATTATGAGATTCTAAATTACGCCCATATACTATTAGATCGTCCATGTAAACAAATGCCTTATCGCACGTAAGACCTGATAACGCTATAGACATGACACGGGAAAAAGCACTGGGGCTTATTTTAAGTCCCATTGGAAGACGCATCATTTGATATTGTCCTGAATTCGTTGTAAATGCTGTAACTTTTCTACTATTAGGTTCTAAACTCGCTTGGTAGTATGAAGACTGAAGATCTAAATGACTAAAATACATAGCACCTGATAAGGAATCTAATATCTCGGTTATGTTTGGTAAAGGAAATTTATCATCCTGAATTACATTGTTTACTTTTCTGTAATCAATAACTAATCTCCATTTTTTGTTATTGTCTATAGACTTTTTTGGAACCAAAAGTACTGGACTATTCCAATCGCTATTTGTCGGTTCTATAATATTTTCCTTCAACATGTTTTCAATTTGCCTATCCACTTCCGATTTCAATGACTCGGGAATTCTATATGGCTTAACATAAACAGGTTTCGTGTTCGGTTTTATGCTGATACTTTGTTCCATTATGTTAGTTGTACCTAACGTATCGCCTTCTAAGTAAAATACATCGGCGTATTTAGCACATATGGATTCTACCTGGATTCGTTCGTATGAACTTAAATGTTTCAACTTCAATGTTTGTAATAATTTTTTAACTCTTTCTACTGAACTGTACGACTTATCAAATGTACATATCTTGTAATCATTTAATGAATTTAATTCTGGGTTAAATATATTTAATTTTTCGTCCTTTTCGGATGTATTAAGTAACCTAACTGGCACCTTGCCATCATGAACTTTTACTAAACTTCCTGCTAAATATATATTTTCTGAAAACTGTTTCGCGTTCAAAACATACTCATTTCCTGAAACAAATGATTTATCTATCGAAATAAAATGTATCGATTCACTTCTAGCTGGCAATGTTAAATAAATTTGACTTCCACTACTTTTATTTATTTGTATCGAACACTTTTGTCCTCGAGTGTACAAAGTTAGCTCATTCGTTCGTAAGTTGATATTTGCATTGTAAGCTCGCAAGAAATCTAATCCGATAATTCCGTCCGCCTGACACGGCATTTCGTCCAATACATGGAACTTATGATGGAATAATACATTTGCACGTGTTTCTAAATCTATCCACGCTATTTTCTGTGAACTTATTTTACCTCCTAGACCACAAATTATGGTTTCGTTACTATATAACTTTATGTTACTAGGTAATCTATCCTTATGTATGACAGATAGGGTTGCACCTGTATCTAATAAAAATGAACACTCTACACTACCTAACCTAAACCTTAAAATATCTAGACCGTCACACGAAGTTAATATCTTATGCTCGAAAAAACTGAAAATTATCATTTAACTCACTATTTTTCTGTTCTGAGTCAATCTGATTTTCACCAACATATGCTTTATGTTGCGTTACGCCACGACCTTGACCTCGAATTCTACGGGAATAGCCACGGGTGTAGTGGTTACGGTAACGATTTGGAGCAGTATTGTACCTTCCACGGTAATTCGAGTTATTATTACCACGGTAATTATTATAGTAGGAAGTACCTGGGTAAATACGAGTATTATTATAGTACTGACCTTTGTTCGAAGAACTTCCGCGAACTGGGTAGTGTTGGTATCTTCCTATTCCTCTCGACTTACCTCTCATGTTCATCACTACTTGACCGGATGGTAGAGACGATTCTTCGTCTTCTGCCGCACGAATCGCGTCCTTCAACTCCTGGTAGTCTCGAGCTGCAATGATGGTACCTAGCCTTCTGTTACGAAGTCCATCTGCAAACCGTTTTACAGCTAATTTTTCATTAATCGGTCTTAAAATCGCACTCGCTGTATCATTGGAATCTGCTTGGGAAATCGTCAACTCAACAAAAAGTTCCTCCAATTTATTACCAAAATCTCCAATAGTTGATTCATTTTGAGATAATTTATTCAATTGAATCAATAAAGAATTTGCTGATTTTTTCGTTAGTAAAAACTTTTTGATATCTAAGGTCAAATCATTTACTGTCTTGTAATCAGGTTGTAATTTTAATCTAGCTATTTTAGTTAATCTAGTTTTGAGTACAAAAGAAATCAGCAATTACTTGTCTTCCGTTTTTAATAAGCAAGAATCGTACATTTCTATGCCTTGTATTATCTTTTCAGTCGTCACTTCATTTCCATCCATTACAGGAATTAAAATACTAGCTCTTTTTAAATCAAAAATCGCCATGTTGTTTGATGATACCGTAGACTCACTATAAAGTAATATTTTACGATAACTACTTTCTATATTCTTACATAAATTTTCTATAATTAACTCTGAATAATCACTTGATAATTCTTTAGAATGCAACGTATTAATATATATTTTATATTTTCCATATATTTCTATGCCCTTTTTAATTTTACTTTTCCCTATTTCTTCTAATCTCCTATTAGGACCTAATTTTCTAAGACTTACCCTTATATCTTCTAATTCATTATAAAAGCTTTTTAATTGTATTTCCATTAAACATATTTATAAAAAAAAAAAAAAAAGGAAAACTTAACAGTTCATAAGAAAAGTTCTTTAAAAGTTCTTTAATTCACTCATGCTTTAGGCAGGCACTTTGCACTTGTTAACATTTATTACCGCACGCACTTTATTTACGAAACACTAAACCGCACAATTTGACTTTAACTTCAGGGATGAATTCTCTTCAAACTCTTAAACTCTCTCCTGTTCGTGTTCTCCTCGGTTTCCTCCTCCTGCACGACCTGACCAGCGTTGCTGCAGCCTTCTCGTAAAATCAGCGCGGACTCCTTCCGAGACCCAATTTTGGTGGCATTTTTTATATTTAGTGATGCTCACATATATTAGCGCAATACCACATATCGCCAAAATTGAAGCTAATAGCACGTTGTTAATGTTTATCTCCGAATTATTGCCGTCTTGAATTACAACTTCTTTGTTTTGGCATTCACATTTCGAACACTGTTTTCCCATGGTGAAATATTCAATTTTTCTTCTTGGTATTTATTTTATGACCTTGATACTTTTAGACTTTTAGGCTTTTCAATAGATGGCTTTTCTTCTTTTTCGTGTCACATCCTGGTATGATTGAATATGATTTCCCCATTTCCAGCACTTATATTTCGGATTTATCGCCTCTGTCCGTAGCAGATCAACAAAATAATAATAAAAAGAATTGCTGAACCGATTATGGTAAAGTCCATCAGCCAGGCTTTAAAAAATTTATCTATTTTTATCAGGACTGGCTTCAATCATTTTTAAAACTTATTTCTTCAATTGAGGCATCGAGGCACACAGGAATTCGCACCGTCCGCATCTAACCGGCCGACATCCGACACCGCGGAACGTTTCATAATTCATTTCGGTGCCCAGCCGGTGCACGCGCATGGTGCAAGCGCGCGCACCGACTGGCAGGGTCGCCATGTGGTGGGCGTACTGGGATTAAATGAGACACGTCTGTTCTTCACTAGGTTCGATTTATTACTACTTTACTTACTGCTACACTACAGTATAATGACCCCAGACTGTTTTATGGTTATACACGCATGGGGAGAGATACTTTTGAGTACATTCTTAATGCAGTACGACCTAGCCTGACTAAATACAGCAACTTTCGTGACACAATATCACCTGAAGAACGATTAATTGTCACTATAAGGTAAGGAAGTAAAAAAATGCTTTTTCGATATATTTTTATATAATAATTCTTTATTCAAATGAAGACATGACAATGAGGACATTAAATATTTAAGTCAGGATTGAATTGCATAACATAGTGAGTAACAGCTGATGGTTGTTGTGACATTAAAAAAGGTTGCTGCGATTGCCCTCCTAGTGTTGAAGTATTTGGTGACATATTGAATTGAGCCAAATCAGTAGAACTTTCTTCCTGTACCACAGATGAAGCATGAGCATTCTGTTCATCAATAAGTACTTGTTGTAGTCTTGAACGTACAATTAACTTACGATTTTTAGGTATCTCTTTTAAAAATGGGAGGAGACTCATTAGGAACTGTGCATCAGGATCATTCGCACTTTTTTTAAAGTACTGTAATTTCTCCTCTTCAATTTCCAATAGTTTTGCATCGATTTCCTCTGGCTGACGTCTTTTACCTTTTTTTTTCAATGGAGATTTGAAATGCTTTGGAATTTCTTGGTCACTTTGTTCAGAAGATGGACCAGGTAATGGCGAAGGCGTATAGTTACTTAAATTTGTATTTACACTATCCTCCCCATCAGAACTCTCACATGTATCTGGCACGCTACCTTGCAGATCCCTTCGGGACATTGTACTTTGGAGGAACATCAAAAGCTGAAAATAAGGCCACTTGGAGAATTGTTCTGAATTGGCTGCTTGGCCAGATTTTTTATTGTTGAGTTTTTTTAGTTCCTTCCCGAAAGTGTCTCGTAGTCCCCGCCATTTTTTTTTTAACTCGTCAACTGAAAACGATACTTTTATTATTACAGGTACTTAGCCACTGGCTCATCATTCAGATCACTTGGATATACATTTCGGATTTCAAACAATACCTTTGGTTATATCGTACATGATACTTGTAACTCTATTTGGGAAAATCTTAATGAAATTCATATGAAATTTCCATCACGTGCAGATATGGTCAATATAAATAACGAATTTTGGACAAAATGGCGGTTTCCTAATTGTTCTGGTAGCATCGATGGAAAACATATACGAATAAACGCGCCAAAACATTCTGGCAGTATGTACCGTAATTACAAGTCCTTTTTTTCAATTGTATTGCAAGCTGTTGTGAATGCAAACTACAGATTTATTGCTATAGATGTGGGAGCCTATGGCAAAGAAAGTGACGGTGGAATATTTTCACATTCAAACCTCTCAAGACTATTGGAAAATGGTGCTCTCAACACAAACCAGGAAAAAGTATTACCAGGAACTGATATAGCTTTGCCTCATTTCTTAGTTGGTGACGAAGCTTACCCTTTGAAGACATACCTCATGCGCCCCTATCCTCAAAGAAATTTGGGTCCCGAAGAGGAAATATTTAATAAACGCTTATCAAATGCAAGACAGGTTGTTGAGTGTGCCTTTGGCATTCTGAGTAGTAAGTGGAGATTGTTGTTGAAAGCAATTGAAGTAAATCCCAATCGTGCAGATGTTATAATAAAGTGCATATGTTTACTTCATAACATAATTATTGATAAGGAGGGTATCCACGATTTGCCTAAGGAAATACCACAATTACAAAATGAAAACAGAAACCAATTCATGACTGCAGGTGAAAACAGAAGCGCAACGAGAGCTCACAACATCAGGGATACACTCAAAAACTATTTTTGTCAAAATAACAATTGATTTTAAGACAATACTTATCTGTTTATCATAAAATAAAATATATAAATTTACTCACCAGGTTTTTCCATTTCTTCGGATATTTCACGCCATGCCCTACGCTGAATGTCACGTAAGTGATAACTGGAATCACTTTGATCCCACAAAGATTTATGGCCGTGAACCAAGTTAATTAATTTTTCTACATCCATTATGAACGCACGAACGCGTAATAAAATCCCAACAAGTTCGGATTGGTTTCGGACGTCGGACTTGCACGTACGTATACGTACGACTAACTCGCGCGCAGTGTGAGCGCTTTCATAGTACTCAGAAGGTCGGGAATGTTCGTGCGTGTTCGTACGTTTCTGCACGAATGGAATTCGTACGAAAACGTATCCAAAGTGAGCTCGGCCTTAACATGGCACCTGGCTCGAATAAATGACGTTTAAAGTACTGAGTGCAAAAAAAAATTATTTTATTTTATTATTATTTGGATAGATGGATGTTTGTTACTCAATCACACCACAAAACGGCTGAACGGATCTGGATGAAATTAGGCACAAAGATAGAGAAATAAAACAAAAAAGGAATGTATACATGTTCCTTTATTAACCATTAATAATTAATTGTCACCTAACTCTTCTACGCCAGACATAATAGAGTTGTCACTGTCGTCTTCCTCAGTTTCACTGTCAGAGCTTTCGGCCCAGCACACATGGTGAAACGCAACTGCAACGAAACCCTTTTGAAATTATAGGTTTGAAACCAGTTTCAAATGTTTTCCACACACGCCGCAACCTAAATATGATGAAATTAGTCACAATCATTCCGATTTTGAGACCAGACAGACGTCTTTAAAATGTCTAGTTCAAGTGATGAAGAAGTTGTGGTTCTGTATTTGTATCTTCGACAAAGAAGGAGGAGCGAAAGGAGAAATATGTGGTTACATCCCTACATTGAGAAGAATATCAACTGCCGTATGTTTGTGGCTGCTAAAGAATTTCAACAAACTGACAGAAAATTCATGGATTGTTATCGTATGAGCAAAAAGACATACCTTGAGCTTGTTGAAATAATGACACCTCAGCTGCAGAAACAGAATACTAACATGAGGGAATGTGTGAGTCCTCAAGAACGGCTATTAATAACACTTATGTAAGTAATTTAAAATATTTATTTATACCATTTATAAGAACACAAACATTTATTTTGAATGAAAATTAAATTGGTTTCCTTCTTGGTTTACAAGATTGTATTCTGATGTAGAATTTGATGGTGTTTGTGTAGATACTCCGCTGAAGTCCAGAGGATTAGGTGTTGGTACTGGCTGCGCATATGAAGGACTAGCATACTCTGTATACTGCGATATCGGAGAATATATTGTTTGATAGGACGTTTCGTTATTTAATGTAATTGATTCACTCGTTGCTGCACTTTCAGGCGTAGGAGGAGTTGGATTCAATATGTCATCAATAAGGTTTAGTACACGTCTCTTGAATAATTTGAATTGTTGCAGATTCATTTCTCTTAATTCAGGTGCGAGACTATTTAAAAACGACATAACAGAGTCCGTGGACGTCTGAGATTCATTTATGCGAGTAGATTTCTGTTTTAAATAATTAATGAAATGCTTATCAGTTTCGTGCAATGAAGATTTCTTTCGCTTTGGGTTTGAAGAATGATGAGCGGAATCATCATGAGTACCAGGAGGGCTAGGCTCGTCTACATTACTGCGCTCAGTAGATTGCTCGAACTCGGTAGGCACATCGTTTGACACATCAGTTGTCGTTTTCTCTCTTGAACTAGTAGATGGCAAGTTCCCTGCCTCGTGCGGAATCACCGGTTTTACATATGGTATTAAAAATTGCATGTAATCGAGTAAATAGTATGGTTTCTTCTTTTTTATTCCAGAACCACTTGGCAAAGGTTTCAAGTGTCTCATAAAAACAACACGCATATTTCGCCATTTTTCTTTGCATACGGCACCTGTAACAAGATTTAAATAAAAAAAACATTAAAAAGCGTCTTTCAATGTTATCTTTAAATTTTAGATTTACTATATTTATATTCTTCAATATTTAAATGTTTTACTTGCCTATATACCTAGCTTTATTTGTTTTCAGGTATTTAGGAGGTACATCTACTACATATGTGGCATTGGGCTTATATTTCGCCAGAGGAGAATCCACAATTGCAAACATCGTGGCTGAGACTACTAAAAAAATATGGGAAACTTTAATGAATACATAATATATGGCGGTTCCAGACACAAATAAGTGGAAGCAAATTGCTGAACGATACTATACTTTGTGGAATATGCCTAATTGTTTAGGATCTCTTGACGGAAAACATTTTAAAATAAAAAAGTATCCTAATACAGGATCTGCAAATTTTAATTACAAAAATTACAATTCTGTAATTTTAATGGCATGTGCCGATGCTGATGGTTTGTTTACAATGATAGAAGTGGGATATGCAGGTAGAAATAGTGACGCAGGTATTTTCAGAGTTTCACATATGAAGCGTCTTATTGAGTCTGATGCACTTAATATTCCTGCACCAGCCCGTTTACCACTTGATGAAAATAATTACTCATTCCCATTTTACTTTGTTGGAGATGAAGCCTTTCCTTTGGAATAATACCTAATGAGACCTTTTCCTGGAAGGAATGCCACCAACACCTCACGGGTCTTTAATTATAGACTATCCCGTGCAAGAAAAAGTGTTGAGTGTACTTTTGGCATGTTAACAGAAAAATTCATGTTATTCGAATCACCAATACGTTGCCGAAACCCTGAGGTGGTCAATAATATAATAAAAAGCGCTTGTCTTGCACAATTTTGTGAGATCCAAGGAAGGAATGTCATATCAGGCAACGAACATCAGCGGGGGAAAAAGTCAACGACCTAATGGTATAATTCCACATGAGTTGATCCTAGGACCCAATCCTTCATCTTTAGCTTTAAGAAAATATTTGAATAATTACTTTTTGGCACCTCAGACAGCATTGCCTTGGCAATGGGCTTATTGTATTTAAGAATAATTAAATAAACAAAATAATCAGCTCACCTGTCATATTCATTATTTTTCCAATTTCAGCCCATGCTTTATCAGTATCATTCTTGCGAGAGTAGCTTGAAAGTGTTGTATTGTACAAGCAAGGATGCTTCTAAACTTCCAATACGAATTGAATGTTTTTATTTTCGTCGTCAGCCATTTTGTCGAACAGAAAAGACGCCAAATTCGACACGAGTTTCCTGCACGCTGATTTCAAAGCAACTGATCTGCAACGCGTTTCAAAACGGTTTCAAACTAGTTGCGACGTGTGTTGTCTCTCAAAGGTATCTATGGCATAAACTCAAATGAAACTCAAAAGTAACTAGTAGTTGCAGTTTCGTTGCAGTTGCGTTTCACCATGTGTGCTGGGCCTTCTTCACCTCCAAGTGATATAATCAATTCTCTTTCATTGATTTCTTGGAGTCTCTATCTTTAACCCAATATTCTTACTCCAGTCTCCGAACATGGTTCACCTCTTTTCTCCAGTCTGCAGCAGTTATTGATTGAATTGCTTCTCTTGTCAATTGTTCTATTTGTCTTTCTGACTGATCGATGTTTTTGTCTGCCACCCTTTGTTTTACCAAATTCCAGATGTATTCAATATTGGATTTAAATCACAGTGGTAGGGTGGCAGACGTACGACTTCGTGGCCATGCTCTCTCAATAATTCGTCTATCACATATTTTTTTCTGGTTTATTTATTTTTATTATTTGGTGTAGTTCTGGTTTTGCCATTCTCTCATCAAAATTGATATTATTTTTCGTTAACCAGCTTTGCAACTCACTTTTTAGTGATGACTGGAGTTAAATCGTGAAGCCTAGCGTAAGGGTTTTTAAAAATGAAAACCAGACGACCGACCGTCCGAGAGGTAGCTTGAAGTAGAACTGAGTTAATTTTATTTGGCATGTTACAAGAGCTTATGGATTAAAGGTAATTAAGAAAACTGATACATGATAAAGATAAAGGTTATTATAACATAACTCTGGCATGGAATTTTTTCAGACTGTGTTGAGTGGTACGGCGCGTTATCAATCACAACTATGCCATTTGGAGGCAAGTTCGGCAACAATTTTTCGTTGAGCCACTTTACAAAATTTTTGGTGTCCATCTCATCGTGGTAATCGCCTGTCTTACTTTTGCATTTGCAAAGTATCTAACTCGGCCCCAGCCGGGCTAGCATGGGCTGGAGATAAAAAAATTATCCCCGATTTTATCCACTGACAAGAGATAAAATTAACTTTTCCACTTCTCGGAGCACGGCAACAGGGGAGAGGAGAAGTTTATCCCCGTTTGACATTTCACGGGGACTCGGGGGACTATTTACCCACCGTTATTTAGCGTTTTTATTTATTTATTTAGGAATAAAATTTTTATCCTTTCCACGGGGAGAAAATTGTCTCGGCCCATGCTAGGGGGGCAGGGATAAAACCGTTTTCGCCACCCGCATGGACGAGAATCTGAACGGATCTGAATGAAATTTGGCACAGAGATAGATTATAGTCTGGAATAACACATAGGCTACTTTTTATCCCGGAAAATTAAGGAGTTCCCGCGGGAAACGAAAAACCTCGATCCACGCAGACGAAGTCGCGGGCATCAGCTAGTTTTTGTTATATTTGCATCACTTGCTTGAAATGTAACATTCACTTCTTTAAGTATGGGACATAGAAACAATAAATATAATAAATTCGTGTCATCATTATACATAGCAGCTAGCTCCCTTGCTGTATATCATTTCTCTTATGATGATTTAACCATATTAAAAAGGGTTTTTAGCTCAAGCCACTGATTGATGTTTTTATTAACAGCTGCATAAATGCCAACCATCTAGTTGCGGACAAATATTCCAGAGAAGATGGTAATTCAGTGCTCGCTTTTGATGCGCATAAACTAAGGGAGTGGCATACGCACTTCAACAACTGTAAATTGGGTGTCTGCTTGTAAGAGCCATAGCACACGCCAGCCAAAGCAAACTGAAATGCAAGTTCTTTAACTTGTGTTGTGGTTAGGCCGTAACACATCTTTGAGGATGTCTTTAGATAATCAGCAAGCTGTTGTTCTTGTTCGAGAGAAAAAATCCTTCTATTACCTATATGTGGAGCATGAACGTAGTCAGATTCCGAACATTCATTGGCTTTTTTTACTATATCACCCAAATATGACTTAGATACATTAAATACTTTAGCTACTGAGCGAGCCAACATTCAAGTTTGAATTAATTCGTTCAGAAACTTTGTGGTGCTCCGCTAGCTGGCCTCTTTGCTTCGCACCCTGGACATTCGCAGGAGCGCCTGGAAGATTTGTAGGGCGTTATGGACTTCCTCGCCTGCTACAAACAACTACCTAGTTAGGATTCACTTCCTAAGTGTAGGCGTTGAAATGATACACTCGATAATGACTAACACGATAGTATATTATAATAATAACGACATATTGTATAATAACACTGTATAGATATATGGTAAAAGAAAGGTGGGCCTAGCAGCGCTGCTAGACGGCCACGCTTGTTCGCGTCTCTCGAGTGAATAAGCCACCGGCCGTTCGACGTTGCTTTCTGCCAATCAGCGATTCGATATTTGAACTTCAGTACATAGTTCGCAGACGTATGCACTGGCCGGTGCGAAGCAAAGAGGCCAGCTAGCGGAGCACCACATCTTTAGCTTAAACAGACACTGACCGTTTCAAAAGGCGTCCGCTTCATTGCGTATCTCCCCTAAACTTCAAACAGCATGTAGGTTTAGCATAATGACACAACAATAATAAATCAATAAAGGTAAGTCGAGTAAATGATAGGATGAGCTTTTTTAGGTGCTTTAACAAGATAGTTTTAAAAGATTTTTCAATACACTTGCTCGCAAAATGCACTTACAGAGGCAGTAAACAGGGCTTGTAAGTTAAATTTACTGCCATCGTGTTTTTTTTTTTTGCAGAATTTACTGCCCTCGTGCTATTTTTTTGCAGTTTTTTTAATTTTTGTAAGGTCACTTTACTTCTAAATAAAAAGTTTTCTTGAAAGAAGGTTCATAATGATATTGACTTTGTATGTAGAAAACTTAAAAAATAATAACATTTAGATGTGGAGTGATGAAATTAATTCATGAAATTAAAAATTGTATTTAATTTAGTTAAGTAAAGTTGTTTCAAGTTTTATAAATCAAAAAAGTAAAGGCTGAATAGTCCAGGCTGATAGTTAAGAGCTAGAACCTAGAGCCATGAAGCCAATTAAAAAAAACGCAATTACAACAACGCGCTATAGATAGATAGATACCTACTACCTACTAAAATCTTGAATCTGTGCGCGCTATTTTTAAAAGTTTCATTGAGTTTTTCTAATAAATTATTAAATAATAATATGAGTGGTTTATGTGATGTGTAATAATAAAATTAAATAAACAATAAGGTATTTTAGCGGTGAGAAAAAAGTCTCGCTTGTAATAGCCGCCGAAAATCTCGACTAACGGCCTGGCCACGGGGATCGGCGGTGCGAACGTCGAAGCGGGGGGCGAGGCGACCATTCGCGCGGCACCGTTTGCAGGCCACGGGCAGTCACGTTCGCCGCCGCGGCCAGTAAAGGAAGCCCGACAGCGAAATGTCTTTATCGAAATTATCTCGATATTGCTTAGAAAGTAATAGTTTTTTGGTTCAAGACCTAATATTTGGAAGAGATTGTGGAGTACATGATTTGAATAAGAATCGGGGTATAGATGGAGAATTCCACAAGAAGTACGAGAAATACAGAATATATCCAGAAAAATTTTTTGAGTATACCAGAATGAGTATTGAAACCTTCGATGATATTCTTACCGAAGAAATTCAATAATTTGAATATTCAACCAGAATTGGAGAAAAAAGTTAATGCAAATAGAATTTTAATTTGGATCATATTTTGGAGAATTACCTATAGTATCCATCAGTATGAACAACTTTTCCCAAGAAACTAATGGTCGCAAACGGTTTTTTTAATAACCAAATTTATTTGAACTATATTTGCCCAAAATATGATCAGCTAATTAAATGTTACCCTTTATATTCATATTTCATGAAATAAAAACACTTTCAGATAATAATGTTATTTATTGAAAAAATCTAAATTATAGGACAGTAATTTTTCGTAAAACTATGCTGTGGATGGCCAGACTTCCAAATAGCTGGTCTAGCTAGTATTTCAGCAATAAAAGTCTCGGTGTTCATTTTTCGCGGCGAAAACAACTAAACCAGTTTGATCACTGCACTATTCGCCGCGATTGCCGCTCGACTCCGTGGCTCGCGCCGTACTGATTCATGCCTTTGTTTTGCTCGCCCGCCGCGCCGCAAGTCGCCCGCGCGGTTCGCTCGGTACATTTCGCCGGTCGCTTCGCCGGTCGCCGTTGCGCGTGGCTTGATAAGTACATTGCTATGCGTTTAATTCAGTCGCTAGACGCTTCGCCGTTCGCACCGCGCGAATATTCGCATCGGCGAATGTCCCGTGGCCAGGCTGTAAGTATGGGCGTGAGAAGCCATTTTCTAGTGAGTACCTAGTTCCTACCTACTCGACTTTTGATTTCAAGTTTTCTCACATATGTATTGAAAAATATCGTGTGATACACGGGCGTTAAGGTTTCTACATACTCGTGACGATGGTCAGCCCAACTCGTATGTAAAAACCTACTTACCGCCCTTATATCACAAACTACTATTAAAAGTCTTTAATACGGAATCACAGTTTTTGCACTTTATTATCGCCGTCCACTTTCTCAAAACACTTCCATACTCCTGAGGCTTTTTTTGGCGCCCTGTTGTAATAAAGTTAATTACAATAGAATCCCTTCACTACTCGTATTAAGTTAACAAACAATTAAATAAAATAATAAGGTTAATAATAAGGTTGCCTGGCAGAGATCGCTACTAAGCGATAAGGCCGCCTTTTTGTATTCTACTTCTTTCTTAGTCTTTTCTGTTGTGTTTTTTATATTTTTGTGTTGTGGTGTACAAATAAAGAGTAATAATAATAATAATAAAATAATAAATTCACTCACAGGAACAGCTTACTGACACAAAACAAAGAAATCAAAACAAAAGAGTTGCAGTTTCAAACTTGTATTATTAGGCGTCACTTCATTGCTTATGTAAATAGAGATCGAGTACGAGCGAGTCAACTTAACTCGAATACTAGGCTCGAGTCAGTTGGACTCGCAGAATAGAATCGAAGTCAGCGAGTCAAAATTCGATTCTTCCTGACTCGAGTACCGGATGGTTCACACGCAGACCCAGAGGGCAGTCTCTATAGGGGGTGACGGTTTTGACAAAAAACTTTTCCGGGTAACCCGGGTATTTCCGTTTGAAACCCGGGTGGTAGCTGGGGTGGAGCCTCCGTATGTGCCTGCCAATGTTTCTGCTTGTGCAGAAATCCCCGCACAGCAGCACTGGTGGCCCAACCCAACTGAAACCCCACTGTCCCCTCTTAACTGTGATTTACCGGACGCAGTCCCCGAAGCAGCAGCTCCCGCAGTCACTCGCGGTGCCCGGTACCAGCTCTTTATTATTATTATAATTTTTTTTTTACATCCCGGTGGTGGGAAAATGCATTTACGCATCCCTACCAGAACCGGGGCCCTCGCCTCCCGCCTACTGCGAGTACTCCGGTTCCGGGAGGGTATGTGGGACTCACGGTTGCCCGTCCTACCCACTAAAAACCCACCATCGGTCCTACCAAAACTACCACTGTTACTTATGTGGTAGCCTTTATACCGACGGATTAAACTATTTATATGATAATACACCTAACAGCAGCGATTTTTGGGACTCATACTCTTTAGTACAGAGACTACTTCCGCATCGGTGAAAAGTATAGCACTCTCTGCCACTTCCAGTCCATTTCTCAACTCCTCCACTTTTCTCCCAGCAAGACTACGTGCGTGGGTTTGCTCGGCTGTGTCTTTTGCTGGATCGTCTGTAGGGTAAAAAGTTTCCGCCAATAACCCAGTATGTATAACTAAACTAAGGACTAAAACTATGGGAGCGTCCTGTTTCCAGGCGCAAAGGCACTAAAACACTAAGCACTAATTGCTGAGGTCCTGTTCCTCGGTTTTTCCCGCAGGAAAACCTTAAATTAAGCACTTAATTTATGGAGTCCTTTCTCATTTTAAAAAGTCCACAAAACAGTGTAAAACATCCAATATTTGCACTGAATTTCACTACACTGATAGTATTAATTAACTACTACACAATGGTAAAGTGAAAACTATGAAAACTGCCGGAAAACCCAAGAAAAAGAATTTTCCAACAGAGCACACTCGAGACACGTCCGTTCACCACGAGGGCAGCGGTGAATCTCACATGAAACACAAGTTCAGTCTAAATAATTGCATAATATGGTGGAAATGTTTTCGAATTACAATAGTACATTGTTCACCGAGGGGAGAAAGTGACCGATTACTATCGAGGGTGTAGTTTGAGGCCCGAGGCGTAGCCGAAGGGCCGCAATACACGCGAGGTAGGAAATAGGAATCGTACTTTCTACCGAGTGATACATAGTGCTTTATACTACACCTGCGAGGAAAATAAGCGATAATTAGTGATTAAACGAACTTACAAAGGTTTAAAATAATAAATAAAATAAATATTTTTTATTTCAGGCAATTTTACAAACCCATATTCAAAAACAAAATTAAAAAAAAAATTACGTTCTATCATAACTATATGAGTCGCTTCATTCGAAGCTTCACTATCACAACTAGACTACATTTTGAGGATTATTTCAATATAGATTTCGATATCGACAATCGACATCGATATCGACAATCGACATCGATACCGACAATCGACATCGATACCGACAATCGACATCGATACCGACAATCGACATCGATATCGATATCGACTATCAATATCGGATATCGATATCGATAATCGACGTCGATGTCGACAATCGACATTCACCATATTATTTGACTTTTCTATGTCAAATATGGTGAAGCTGCTTCTAATATTATATTTCCTTAAGGTAAGACATCCAAATTCTCAACGTCCATACCATATTTACTTAAAATTAAAAAACAACAGCGCGTTAGAAATGGATTTTCATACAGTTTTCTTCCCGCTTAGCACGTTAGAAATGAAATTTCATACATCTTTTCCTCCCGCTTAATTGGTTTGTAGCAATGACGTACTTTCTACCTCGTTTTGACCAAAGCAAGAGGGTACTTTCCGAGCGGGTGTAGTATAAATTATATTTGTATTACGTTTGTATGGCCAATTCACCCTCCGCCGCCGTCTTAAATTTTGTAAAAAGTTTTGACTTTACAGTGGATATGTTTAGATTGATTGATTATTTATTTTCGGTTGCTAGACTCATGAAAACAATGGCCAATATTCAGGAGTAAAACAACAAACTAAATAATTATACTTTTAATAACCAGAGTACTTCAAATAAAAGAAGGGTTTGCAGGGTGGGTTCTTTTCCATGCCTCACACGACGTTTCAAGATTTTTTCGACAGGGTACATTTCCATACTAACTGCAGACTCAGATCTGTCCATTTCGTCAGCAACTGAATATATTGTACTACTAGCTGATGCCCGCGACTTCGTCCGCGTGGATATACCAAGTTTCATCGAAATAACTTGAGAAATGACGGACTTTTATACAAACTTTCAACCTCTATTTCACCCCTTTGGGGGTGGAATTTTGAAAAACTGTGAAACACGTATGTTTTTATTTATAACCCGCTGCTCATATACCAAGTTTCATGGATATAACTTGAGAAATGAAGGACTTTCATACAAACTCTCAACCCCTATTTCACCCCTTCGGGGGTAAAATTTACGAAAACTGTGAAACACGTATTTCTTCATTTTTAACCGGTAGCTTGTATACCAAGTTTCATCGATATAACTTGAGAAATGAAGGACTTTCATACAAACTTTCAACCCCTATTTCACCCCTTTGAGGGTGAAATTTTGAAAAACTGTGAAACACGTATGTCTTCATTTTTAACCCGCAGCTCATATACCAACTTTCATGGCTATAACTTGAGAAATGAAGGACTTTCATACAAACTTTCAACCCCAATTTCACCCCTTCGGGGGTAAAATTTACAAAAACTGTGAAACACTTATTTCTTCATTTTCAACCAGTAGCTTGTATACCAAGTTTAATCGATATAACTTGAGAAATGACGGACTTTCATACAAACTTTCACCCCCTATTTCACCCCCTTAGGGGTGGAATTTTGAAAAACTGTGACACACGTACTTCTTTAATTTTTAACGTTACTCAAAATAAAAAGTTTCGTTGATATAACTTGTAAAACATCTTGAGAAACGAAGGACTTTCATACCAACTTTCATCCCCTATTTCACCCTTTTGGGGGTCAAATTTTCAAAAACTGTGAAACACGTATGTCTCCATTTTCAACCCGTAGCTCATATATCAAGTTTCATGGCTATAACTTGAGAAATTAAGGACTTTCATACAAACTTTCAACCCCTATTTCACCCCTTCGGGGGTAGAATTTCGGGATAAAAAGTATCCTATGTCCTACCTCGTAGTATAGGCTCAAATCGTGCCAAGTTTCGTTTGAATTCATTCAGCAGTTTCGGCGTGATGCGCGGCCAAGATACAGACAGACAGACAGACAGACAGACAGACAGACAGACAGACAAAAATGAAAAAAATTACAGATTTGGCTTCAGTATCGAATAATGAGTGCCTTCCAAAAAAAAATTTCAAAATATCTTCAATGTACAGAATTGGACCTGTTACAGTTTTATTATAAGTATAGATGTAGTTCCCTAGTTAGTGTATTCCCTTTAAGGGGCGTCTAAACGGGATATATTTTACGACAATTTGTGGTTGCAATTATTGGCAAACATTGCCCAGCCATCAAAAAATCATTTTAGTGCATTTTATGGCTGAGCAATCAATTGCAGGTAACATGTTGCAATATGGCTACAATAGTATGGCCTTTGATTCAGAACCCTTTAATGAGCCATACAATCCAGCAACAATGGCCGACGAAATGACGCTCATCGCAGCCGCTTACATTGTTTTGGCAGAAAAACGAAAAAAAAGGACACGAATGTGGATTCGACCCTACCTAAGTAGGCGTGACACTTTGGATTCCGTAGACAAGTAATTAATGCTGGATAAATACTTATTTAAAAATTTTACAAGAATGTCTAAGAGCGACTTCGAATTTCTTGTGAACAGAATTGGAATCGGGTTCTAGCTTCAAGGCAAGACAACGTCTGCCGGGTCAGCTAGTATAATATTATACATTTATCAGGCAAATCGAATTGATTTATATGCATGTGAATGATTAATGCTCTTAAAATAACGTAAATAATTATTGTTCAGAACTAATAAAGGCTTTGTCAGACAGGACGCGTATTTTAGCGCTGCGTAGTAGCGTTATAGCGTCCCGTTATAACTTCGCGCGAGGCTTCGTCAAACAGAACGCTTTAGCGCGCGTTAGGGCGCTGACTCGACGACACCGCGCCGCCATTTCGCCATTCGCCAAAGCGTAGTGCAGATCGATAGCAGTGTGAAGAGTTTGTTCGTTATGGAGATGTCGAGTGATTCAGATGTGGAAGAATTATTACTTTTATATGCTTTATCACGGTCACAGAGAAAAAGATTATGGGTGCACGACATCAATCAAAAGAGAAAGGATTTAGGAGAGTATCATCGTTTGTGTCGTGAGCTTGCATCACATGAAGATCGTTTTTTTACATACTTTCGTATGTCTCAAGATTTATTCGAAGAACTACATGAACTGCTCACTGAATCCCAAAAATAAGCAAATGTACCACAAACTGGAGGACGCCTATTTCTACAAGAGAAAGACTTGTAATCTGTCTAAGGTAAGAAATATTTTTTTTTTATATACATGTTCATTGCGTTATTATTATGAAAATCAATCAAAATCAGCTGAGTTGTAATCAGATGTCGATGCTCCAAAATTAGTTACATGTAGAACTGCTCAGGCTGTTGCAGGTATGATGAAGTACTGTTAGATAAATCTATAACAGCTACTGGGGATGAATCTTCGGGAACAGAATTGGGTACTGCATAGCAGACGGAGTCTTCGGTACTAATAATGGAATAGTGTGGTGAATTCAATATCTGGACGTTTTCTTGCAGTTCCTCTGTTTCTATGCTTGCAAATAACTTGGCTAGTTCTACTTTGGCTTTTATCTGTTTGTCTTTGGAAAAACTTTTAAATGTTTGGGCATAACTTTGGAATAGGTGATCTATGGCATCATACTCTTGTTTTTTTTTTATTTTGAAGAAAATTTATAACTTTATCCATTTCGCTGTCAGTTTTTTTTATTTTCTTAGCTCGTGAACTATTTGTGTCATTTGTTTGGGGCGTCTCTAGCGGAGGTGTTTCTGGCGGGGGTGCGCTTTGTGTTCTTGGTGGAGGTGTCTGTGGTGGAGGCCTATGCGTGCTCTAATAACTCATCGTCCAACAAATAGAAGATCAACGACTGCAGCATTCGAAACTCGTGAACAATTTGTGTCTTATTTTAATCAATAAACGAATTTTTTTACTTACCAGTTTCATTAATTTCTTCTCCGATTTGTGCCCACAATTTTGCCTTCATTGATATATCTTTTTATGAACTATCCTTCGTATTATATAAGCATGGATATTTTCTAACCAATTCTATTAAATTTTCGGTCATTATGCAGTATTTTATTATTATTTTACGCCTATTAACTCCAACGCTAAAATAAAATTTGTAAAAAAATACAACACCCGACGTTAAAGCGTCCTAACGCCGCGACAGAGCGTTGCGTACTGCTAGCGCCGGCACTCTGTTTGACGGTATTCTACGATGGTAGTACAACACATCTTAGCGTCATAGCGCGGCGTCAAGTTAACGCTCTGACGCGCGCTAAGTACGCGTCCTGTCTGACAAAGCCATATACTTATCTGTGTTTGTGGCGCGTACCAGCTTCAGTTATATAAAACTAGATGATGAAGGACATAGATGGAAATAGATGGACAACTATTCAAAACGTGCAACTAACGTTTGCGCGTTCAACTTGCGCGTCACTTGAATAAAAATGTACAATTTCAAACTATACCTCATGCACGTTGTAGCTTGTATGCAGGCATGTTCAAGTTGCATGCAATTTGCAACTTGCGTACAATTAACTTGCCTAGTGGAATCGCGCCTTTAAGGTATGTACTGTTTTAATTAATTCAGAAAAAGTGGTCATTACTTATCAAATTAATTAATTAATTAAATCACCAAATTCTGATAGAAATTGTTCACCCATAGCTGGTGACCCAGTCATTTTGATCGCACGTATTTGATGCAGGTGTTTCAGGGCTTTGCTGTGTACCACTTGCCACAGCGTACTGACTGAACCGCGTAACAGTCAAAGGATTCGCCAAAAAACCGACAGCCGAGTGGAGCACTCAAAGCGAGCAACGAGCGGCTCGTTGCTCGCTGGTTTCCCCGTAACACGACGTTACTGACTGCACGAATGATCGCTGTGTAACATGTTACATTACACCTCGTAACGTTGGTCAGTACCCACCTTAAGCCCTCTTTTCTCAAAATTGAGGGCGTGATAGTTAAGTAACGGCTATTTAAACTTTTATTACGTTTGACCTTTTGTGAAAATTCCAGCTTTTGCACAATGTCTAGTGAAGATTCTTCGTTGTCATCTTTGGTTCCACAAAGCCAACCACACAGGCGACAAGTTATAAGAAATAGGCCAATTTTTTTTTAGTTAACAGTTGAAGAACCGATTTCGCTTTTCCAAGGAATCTGTTAGATTTATCTTTAACAAAATAAAGACCAAATTACCAGCCAGAGTCCAAAGACGGGACTGCATTTCACCAATGAATGCTACAACTGCATATAGCATTGCAGTAGTATTATGCAACTGAGAGTTTGCAGGCCGTCGTAGGAGACACGGCGAATGTAAGCAAGGAATCTCCAGTCTATAGCTATGCTAAGGCCACAGTATGTGCAAATGCCTTCTGCTCAAGAGCGACCAACCGTGGCTGCAGGATTTTTTGATTTATCAGGATTTCCTAGTCATTGGAGCAGTAGACTGCACTCATATTAAAATTATTTCTGGGTAATTGTTCAGAAATAGAAAAGGTTACTTTTCTATAAATGCTCAAGCTATATGTGGAGCATCACGCTTCGTACGGAACCAGGTCATCTCCAGGGACCTGCTCATGGAGAGCTTCGACAACCACGTTCGCCGCCTGAGCACCTCTATGTTCGCGCACCTGCGGGGTATCGCGCCATACCATCGGACGTAAGAGGACAGCCACGAGACCTGGTCTCACAACGAACAATACGGCTTCCTCGCCTTTGGCTGATGGGCGCCCGCCAGGACCTCACTGGCGTGCTCGACCTCGCTAAGCGGCGGACGCAAGCCCACCATGGACTTACTACTCCGCCGATCCCTCGCGATAATCACCGCGGGCTCGATCGCACTGTGGCGCGACACACGGAAATAAATGACTCCACGGACCAGTGGTCCCACCCAGTGCCCCGCCTGTAGTTGCAGACGGCGTTGAAACCACTGAAGAGGGCCATCACCCTGAGCAGTATCCCTGAGACCCGAAAGTGTCTGCGAGGACGACCTTCGAGAGATGCTAATTTGAAGATTAGAAGTATCATCGCCCGTTGGCCAGGTTCTGTCCAACAACACATAAAAACAACGAGTTTTACTTACGAGATAAAAGCTTCAAACATTTGATAAATCATTATTTTTAAATAAAATTGAACATAATCTAGTTTTTTGAGTTATATTGAATAATAAAATTTTACAAAATAAGAAATAAATATTATTTTCAGTCAATACCGGTTTTTGTACTTGTAACGAAACGTAAAGTCAATGTTTGAGAAATGCTTAACTAATTACAGTTTCAGAAGTTCAACCGGAAACACCCGCTAATTTTAGGCGTTTATTTACTGTTTAATATCATAAAAATTTAATGTGCGTTTTATTTTAAACCGCGATAGAGAAATGGAACGTACGTCATATTAATAGGTCACATGTTTGACAAACGGTGGTTTTGTTTACGAAAAAGTCCAAATCTTTAGTAGGACTTCTGTGTTTTTGATAATTGGGTGAATTTCCCAACAGCAAAATTTATGCGGCATGGATGAAATCGGTAGTGCAGAACGTTACTATACAGTTCTAATATTTTTTTCTAGGTAGAAGAGGTAGTTACCTATGTACGAGGCTGTAAATATTTCTGGATTAGGATTACAGTTTAAAAAAAAATAATGGTAAAGCTCCGAATTTTTCATTTCAGTGGCTGTCACTGCAACATGTTTCTGTGTAATTTTCCTCATAAAACAAAAAATATTGGTTACTAAGGTTTATGGCTACCTTTATTTTAATCATGAATAGTGATAGTATAATCCCAAAGTTTTTTAATAATATCTACCCAGTTTAATAGCAGGAAAGTAAAAATGTGTCACTGAAAGTTCTTTAATTTCGGTGACAAAAAGTGTATCAAGTATATTTTTGCTTAAAACAACTCTAGCTCCCCCCGCGTGCGCTTAAAACTTTCGCAACTGTGGCCTCTATATGTTGATCGTGGGAGGACGTGCGCCGCTTGCCTGCGTGTTCCCGCCAAACACATAAGTATGTCATATCGGTGACATGGAACACATTTCTTTTCATTTCCGTGTATAGGTATAACTTGTCTTGCAATAAGCTGGTAAATTTATTTAAGTATTCATGAATGGGCTAATGGTACTACGTTTATTTGTGTAGTATTCCTTACATCCTATAATAAATAGTTTTCTCGTAATGTTAATTCTTTTCCTTGATTTTAACTTCGGTGTTTTCATTTCGGTTGATTCGGTGGCCTAAACTGACCACCGAAATGACAAAATACTCACCGAAATGATAAAAATTATCATTTCGGTGAGTTTTTATCATTTCGGTGTATAATTGTTTCATTTCGGTGGATGTTTTTATCATTTCGGTTGATTATTATTTCATTTCGGTGAAAATCCAAGCTAGGAGGTAAATATTTCACAATCTTTGAATACATTTTGCTAATGTGTTTCCAAGATCTGTACTTTTGTGCGATTTATTGTCGATCCGTTTCTCCGTTGCAGCGTGATTGAAGGACAAACCATAATCATAATCATAGTCTTTATTGCTGAATAAATATTTTACAATGTTATGTTGTTTTATTTTTTTTTTAAATTATTTCTGAACATCAGCTTGTCCTGCGACATAGGCCTCCTCCACAGTTTATGAACTAAATATTTTTTTATAGGTCATTAAATGGTGTTTATTTTTACTCCTGACAGTTTTTGCCTAACTCTAATAGTTTTCTAGAGATTACAGAATACATATAAAATGTTGAAAATTGGCTT
The DNA here is from genome assembly GCA_917051295.2 of Erebia ligea. Classification (NCBI taxonomy): domain Eukaryota; kingdom Metazoa; phylum Arthropoda; class Insecta; order Lepidoptera; family Nymphalidae; genus Erebia; species Erebia ligea. The sequence goes on along the minus strand of OU785243.1, from coordinate 6,526,099 downwards.
ATTTTACTGAGCTGCGATTTTTAGTCAACTTTAACGCACCATAGCTTGTAAATTGTAACTCCTATCATAATAAATGTTATGAACTTATTTGTAGGTAATTTATTAAGGAACAATGTTCTCTTTGACGGTTTTGTCCTAGCTTGTATAGTTTTCTGGAAAATCTAGGAAATCTGCAAAATGGCACACTTTTCAAGGCGGGGAGGGGGGAAGCCACCACCGGAGGGGGGGGGGGGGAGAGTTGTGTTTTTTAATGAACTCACTCATAGGTATAAAACAACAGTAGTTTCAAACAATTATTAATTTTGCCGTTTTCCCCATACATTGAAATCTAGAATGAATGGACTATTATCATACTTCTCTCCATATTATGTTGACAAGTTTCTAGTTTCTGTGTGTTCGCTTTCGTAAGTGACCAAGTTTGGCATCCGTAAGTTATACACGGTATTATGCAAGTATCAAATACTTTTTGCTTTGCATTTACTGGAAGTTCTTTACTTTTCATAATTTCCTTTAAAGACCAGTATCGTTTCCATGCGTTAATTATTCTTTGGTTAACTTCTTTAGTCACCTGATTGTGTGGAGAGATAACTTGTCCCAGATACACATAATCTTCAACATATTCTATTGGTTTGTTATTAACTTTTATATTAATTTGGTCTCCATTTGTCATCAATTTAGTTTTCTCTGTATTCATAGTTAGACCTACCACAGCACTCTCTTTTTCCAGTTGTTGTAACATTATTTCTAGTGTGTTAGGATTGTTGGATATTAGAATAAGGTCATCTGCAAACCTGAGATGGTTTAATTTTTTCCCATTTATATTATTAAGTCCATAGTTATCCCAATCTAGATTTTGAAAAACCTTCTCTAAAATGGCTGAGAACAGTTTAGGGGATAGAGGGTCTCCCTGTCTGACTCCCTTTTTTATTTGGAAATCTTCTCCTTCTTTCTCTAGTCTGACTCGTGCTGAACATTTTCTATATATCTCTTTTATTAATCTAATGAACTTAGTTGGTAGTCCCTGTTCTTGAGTGCCTGCCATAGGTGGTAGTGTTTTATTGAGTCAAAGGCTTTGTTATAGTCGACAAAGCCTAGGTAGTATTCTTTGTTATATTCATTGCATTTTTCAATGTATATGATCAGTTGTGGAGTAATTGCATCTGAATCCTGCTTTTTCTTTTGTTGGACAAACCAACAAACTAACAAACCAATAAACCAACTAACAAACACACTTTCGCATATGATTTCAACCGACTATAACGAGATTTGATTAAATATAATCCGATTTATTTATTTTAAAGTACCAGGTGAATGCAAAGTTGAAACGCGATCTACCAACTTTCATAAAGCAAAACCCAGAGTTAGTTATTAATTATTGTAATTTTATTCCTTATAATATTGTCCTTAACATCAATCCAAAGTTTTCAATAATCTCTATAACCTTATCATAAATTATTATAGATATTGTACAATGTTTCAAATTTTCATCCCCTTTCTTCGCGCCTCCAAATTTTTCAGCCCGCCCAAATTTCTGTTACTTTTTGCACCAAATAAATTTTTTTCTTGACGCGGGATACGCTCTGATTGGTCAAAGGAAAAACGCGGGAATCGCTCTGATTGGTTAAAGGAAAAACGCGGGAACCACGATTATTTTTGTTGACCAATCAGATGCGAGTTGGTATCATAAAGAGTATAATATTATTTTTAATTAATTTATCTAACGGCCCTGGATTCGAGGCCTGTATGGCCTTATATAATTATTCCGAATGTCGCGCCATAGAGTATAAAAATATAAAATCACTAGCTGATGCCCGCGACTTCGTCCGCGTGGATTGAGGTTTTTCGGTTCCCGCGGGAACTCTTTAATTTTCCGGGATAAAAAGTAGCCTATGTGCTATTCCAGACTATAATCTATCTCTGTGCCAAATTTCATCCAGATCCGTTCATCCGTTGGAGCGTGATTGAGTAACAAACATACATCCATACATACATCCATCCATCCAAACTTTCGCATTTATAATATTTATATGGATGACACAACTACATATAATTGACATATTTTTTTAGAATGCCGAGGCTAGCATTGACTGCAGATGAAAGAAAGGAAAGAAGAAGATTATGTGAGCAGAAGAAAAGAAAGAATGCTTATATTCGTTTTCGGTGGATTTTAATTTCGGTGGATAGGTTTTTTTCATTTCGGTGGCTAGTTATTTCATATCGGTGAACGAATTTTTCATTTCAGTGGCATCACAAATTTAAACACGATTTTTCATTAGTTTATTAAGGTATATTTTGATGGCATTAAATAAGAGCATGAAGAATATCAAGAAGTACAATAAACTACTGTTTAAATTTGAGAAAACTTGATAATACGAAAGTTCACCGAAATGAAACAAAAAAACGCCTTTGTTGAAATTGACCCAATTATTATTCTTCGTGCTCGTAGCAAGTACCTACGTAATCTTTTTATCATTTTCAATTCGCTCTTAGGCCAGCTGTTTTTCCTGATGGGATCAGTAAAATATTCACTGATGAGACACTACGCTTTTCTTTTTGCCGTGTGCTGCACATCTTGCACCTTCGAAATTGCGCCAATTGAGGCATGTGAGTCCCAACATTGGCCTTTCTGATTTCTTCGGGTACTGAGTTTGCACTACCTTTCTTAGTCTTGAAGACTGGTGCTTGAGATTTTCTAGAGGAAAAGTTATTTATAAGCCCCCTGCCTAATCGCAGGCGAAAATCTTTATGAGTATTTCTCTTTAGAGGCATAACTCTGCATATGACTGGGTTTCTGTAAAATTCATATGTTGACCAATATGAATTTATATCTGATAATGGATGGATACTCATGAGTATAATAAATAATTATGCCTATGATTTTATTTCTTCTTTCGTAACATGCAAGTGTAGAGTGCATTTGGAAGCGAAGAGACCTTTATTTATTTTAGCATAACGTCAGCGGGGTGCAAACTGTACTCGATAAGGTATGGAAATCATTCTCATCAACAATTAAAATTGTTATCGATAATAATAAACTTAATAAAGTTGTTAGCTACAGATTTTGAACGAACAGCGGTGACATTAAAAATCTAACCACAAAATCAAAGATATCATGATACTAATGTTGTAAATGTGAAAGTGTGTTTGTTGGTTTGTCCTTCAATCACGCCGCAACGGAGCAACGGATCGACGTGATTTTTGGGTTGCAACAACGGAATTTTCCAAAAGTGACAAACGTTGACACTTTAAATTAAAAAAGTTGAAAATTGAGGGTAATTAAAAAAATCATTTTGATTTGACAACTTTGATTATGACACAATACATATTATAAAACTTAATAATTATAATTTAAAATTATAATTAAGGTTTTCTATTGTTTTAATAATTATTCTTTTTTAATGAAAATTAGAGATGCGCCGAATGTTCAGCCGAATATTCGTATTCGCTACATTCGGCATATTTTTTCATGTTCGTATTCGGCCGAATATTCGGTTGATTTGCCGAATAATTACCGAATATTTAAATTATTGTTAATATTTAAAAAAGAACATTTTATTAAACAGTAAGGTTAACTAATTACTAAAGAAGTGTGGTTTATTCCGAAAGTTGTACATAGTTTTTTGTAAATGAAAGATACACTACTTTTTGTACCAATTATTTATTGACAAAATAATAAAGATTAACAATCAATTTAAATAAAATTTTAATCAAATAAACTTCTGCTTTTTTTTTATTTGAGAACTTATACCCGAAGTTGAAGGTTGATTTTTGTTAGGCTGCAGCGTATCTGCTTCTTTTTTATGTTTCTGCTTTAAGTGATTCGTTAATGCCGAGGTAGAAGCACTACGCCCTGTTCCCCCGCGCGAAAGAATTGAACCACACAATGTACACTTTACTTTTGTCTTGTCACTTTCGTATTCATTAAAAAATGTCCACACATGCGATCTTTTACGCCCACTCATCTCCAAAAACGTTCATCGACGTAATATAAGAAACTTCAATCAAATTATGCAGTTCCGAGATAATTTTTAAACAATATTATGCGAGAACTGCAATATGTAACCGAAAGAGCGATGCATCGACTGAGCGAGCCATGCTAGCGCGAGGGGCCGCGGGTTGCGCGCGGGGCAGAGAGGGGCGGTGGCAAACGCCGCCCGGCTCTTGCAGAGCACCGTACCGACGTGTACAAACGTGTTTACCGCGCAGAATTGAACCGAATGATTCGGCCGAATATTCGGTTCGGTACATTTTGGCCCGAATATTCGGCCGAACATTCGTATTCGGTTGAACCTACATTCGGCGCATCTCTAAATTGAAAATGGTTTGCAGTAAATTTCGTGTCAATCAGTTAAAATAAAAACTATTATCGGTGGAAGGTGGAAGCTATGATGTCACAAAATGGCGGATTTTGACATTTGGGTAAAACGAACATGAGAAGTGAGAACATATGAAAATTTACATTGTTAGGAGCCTTCCTTGACCCACCTGTTCGTTGGTAAGTGGACGAAGTTGGTTAGTATTCATTTCACTCAAATTTTCACTTTTCTCGGGAACGCGTAGAGGTATCAAGTTGAAATTAATATCAAATACATCGGTCTGCAGTCCCTTAGAGCTCAACGCAATCAAAAGATACGGCTGTTTATGCCGCATATTTTGCATATTTTGACACTCGCCAAAAAATCAAAACCTATAGAGTACTTCCGATTGACCTAGAATCATGAAACTTGGCAAGAAGCAAGGTCTCACTGCACAAGTAATAAAGGAAAAAATCCGAAAATCGTTAATTAGGGTTCCGTACTCATAGGGTGTCGTATTGTTTGTTAGGCGCTACCAGTTTAGCGCCACATGTTGCCCTGACGAGTGATTTATCGCGACGCGGATGAAAAAATCTCTATAAAAATTTACCATACCAAAAAATATTCTAAGCTGTGCCACTGTTTCTGGTTTAGGAAAATCGACGATGGCCTTTATCCGCGACTCTCGCTAGCTATTCAGCGCATAGCAGTAGATAGTGATGCAACAGAAGTGTCTTAACGTTTCCGTTAAGACACTTCTGTTGCATCACTATACGGAAACAGATGTAAAAAATATTTTTTTACGGAAACGGAATGCGGACGTGTAAATACTATGAAAAAGTAAAATTTTTTACAATACAATTTTTAATTAAAAAATTAATATGTATTCGAAATTAAGTAGTGGTAAATTATATTTTATAAATCGTAGTTTAAAACGGCAGTTGTGCGGCCTTTTTGGCGAATATATTTTGTCACATAGTTTACATCTGGCTTTTAAATTGTCAATCTCAACGAAATAGTTCCAAATAGGACTTATTTTAGGTTTCATATTTGCACTTAAGTTACACGACTCAAATTAGTAAATCATCCAACAATAGAAAATCTTACGCGCTTACGCTCACATCACTTCGTATAACGAAGTAAAAAAAAAATTCAAACAAACGCGTTGCGACAAGTGCCGAAAACGCGTGCCTGGCTCGATCGGTTGGCTGGAGTTCCCCCCCCACGCGTGCTTTACCACCAAGCTCGTCCGCCGCGCCCGCACCTTGTCCCCCTAAACCGTCGTAAAGTTCCGATCTAATTTCCGTTATAAAAGTTACGGAAACAGAAGCAGAAACGGATGTCGAAAAACGTCCAGAACTTCCGCAGTTGCGGAAGCAGAAGCAGAGGTCTGTTGCATCACTACATAGCAGGGGGTACATGGCTCTGCTATAATATTTTGAGAGTGTCAACCGACATCTTGCTCCTCGCTAAATCCCGCATCGCCATAACAACTGCGACGGTCGCTGGTCCCCTAGTTCCATTTAACTGATAAGTTTTTTACGGCAGGATTCCTTGATCGAACTTTTTCTGTATAACATTTTACAGCTTTGTGATGCACGTTAGGGTCTTTGTCCGTGTAACGTTTACAGCTTTTTGATGAGCTTCAGGGTGCGTGTCCGCATAACATTTCAGAGTATTTTGAACTACTTCAGGGTTTGCTTTTTAATAACGCTGATTGGCTTCACGCTGTTCATCCTTACGGGATGAAGTATGATGTTTCAGGTCCACTTCGAACGCTTTGATGGACGACCCTTTAGCGACTCATCGCTAAAGGGTCGTCCATCAAAGCGTTCGAAGAAAACTCATTTTCTTTTTGCTTCAAGGACTCATTCTGTATAACAGGAGTATTTAGGTACCCGTGTATGCGCACACACTTGTGCACTATAATATCTCCCGTGCAGATGGCTAATCTCTCTGGAGACAGGCCGCCGTGGCCGAAATTCGGTCGGGAGGACATTATTATTATAAAATTCGGTACAAACAAGTCTTATTTCGGATCACAAATAAAAATCCATGGGAGTCAAATCTGGACGCCGCGGGGGCCAAGCGATAGGTCCACCCCATCCAATCCATCTATCACCGAATTCATTCACTCACGTGCTATTACTTAATCTAGTATTAAGCTAATCGCTAGTAGTGAGCGGGGCAGCCGTCGTGCTGATAGTGTAAGTTAGACATGTAACGTAGAGGGACGCCTTCTAGCAACTCTGGGATCAGCCGTTGTACCGTATCTAAATAGGTACCCCCTATTAAGTTTCCCTGGATAAAGATGGACTCGATGATTCTATCGTTTATTATTTCCGCCCATACATTAACATAAAACGCTCTTTATTAAGTGCTCTTTTATTCATAGTCCACCAGTGCTCATTGTGGATATTAATCATACTCGCGCGAGTAACTGTGGACTCATACCATATCATACCATTTGTAAATACTCGATATTCGAGTACCGAGAGTTGCTATCACCCATATCGGTAAGATGACAAAAAACGGAAACAAGCACAGTTAGTTATACGTACTACACTTGTTGTAAGTTTCTTCGAATTTGGTAACATATAGCTAAAGTATTCTTTTGGCGCGTTTGCCTGCACATCATTAGGCTTTGAGTCTGCCATCACGGCTGGCCTCTGTATACTAACGTGTATAAAGGGCTTGCGCTTTCTTGCGAATTCGCGCGTTCGTTCGGTGGCCGTGACTAAGATTCGAATTATTGCGTTTTGCTATTTCATGTTAAAGGGGCGGGGCGTAACATCAAAGGATAGCACGGGTACATGCCGGGCGCGGAGCGTAATATCAAAGCGCCAATCATGCGCGAGCGCATGATGCTCATTCCCGGAATCTCTCGGGAACGCGTTTCATACGAGAGGCCCGCGAAAGGGTGATAATTGCTGGCGCTACAAATCGCAAGTTATTTGGAATAATGGGTATGCGGGGAATTAAAATGCTCTCTCCTTTAGCAGTTCCTGCGATAATGGTGGCTTTTATAATATTAGTGCCCAGCTGATACGAAGCCTGGTGCCTTTGCACAATCAGGGTGCATCAAGGTTTCGCATTAGCAGAACAAGAACGCCAACTTAAAGCTCCAGCTTATGGGATGGCACGCCCGATTTGGGGTTTTACTTATTATAGAAGTTTTGTAGCTGTTTATAGTAGCTGGGGAGCCGAAGAGGGGATTTTTGGATTTACTCCAGCGCGGCAGATTAATATAAGGGGGAATTCTTTGGACCCTGTAGAGTACCTTCACCATATATGAGCCCTGTATATTGGTGGGTCTGTCTAGGACAGCAGATCAGAATAATAAAAAAAAACGATCATCAGAAATACTCGAGCGCGTCAGATTAATAGAGTGAGTTAATTACATGCTGAAAAGTGTACATTCAAATAATCTGACGATTTGAGCGTGACCTGAAGGAGTAGGAGAGTAACAAACTTGCAAAAAAAAGTCACCTGGACATTCTCGAGCGCGGTTAATTTTTTTTTATTTTGAAGGACATTAGTCACGGATCACGGGAATAACATAATCTGCCGGTTTGCACAAGCCGAAGTAACTAAAATCTATCTATATTATCTATACATATATACAAAATCGTTAAGGGATTAACGCACAGCCTAAGGGCTCATACGCACTAGCGGTCAGCCGCCCAGGCGGTTCGGCTTGCGGTTCAACCGCCTGACGCGGTTGAAACAGCGGTTCACCGCCACGGCGGCTAGCCGCGGTTCAACCGCCTGATCAACCGCGTCAGGCGGTTGAACCGCTTTCTCAGAAAATTGCGTTCATTCTATCATAATCGAAATGGACGCTGTCGAGGTAGCTTGTGTTATCTTTTTGTACTATCGAAAACGACGAAGACAAAATAAAAAAAAATATTGGATTCATCCGTTACTGCAAACAAGTCACGAATCTGGCCAGTTCACAATTTGCTTTCAAGAACTGAAAAAGCACGGAGACAAATTTTTCGGTTATGTTAGAATGAGTGTGGCGTCATTTGACGAATTACTGAAACTTTTTTATGACTCCATAAAAGGACAAGATACAAAGTTTCGTGATTGTATCAAACCCGAAGAGAAATTGGTGATAGCACTAAGGTAAGTAAAATCAAAAAGTTATTGTAGTTATCATGTTCTTATTTTAATGGCAATGTAGATATGACATAAAAGTAGAAACTTATAGTAGGTAATTACTGAGATTCATTATCAGTAAAAAGATCTAGATAATCAGTTGACACAGAACCAGGTTCGGTATTCTGGGAATATGTTGATTCCGGGGACAGTGCAGATTCCTGATGCCATGTTGCAGTTTGTCTAAGCGGAAGTAATGGCGGTGGTGGTGGTGGGTTATTATTTCTCGCAAAGGTTGTTGTCTGTGACGGTCCTTGGTTGTAATTATATGACCGTGTAAAATCCCAAGATGAGTTACAATAGTTGTATCTAGATGTTTGGGCTTCAGTAATAACTTGAATTAGTCGAGCTTTTGTACGAAGGCGCAAATTTTCTGGCACTTTTTTAATTTCGCGTACCAACGACAACATAAAAAGTCTATCTTCATCATCTTCATTTTTTCTTACTTCAACATTCTTATTTAAAACGTTAATAAGTTCAACTCCTATGTCATCATCTTTTTTGTTTTTTTTTTCTTTTTGGCGGTGGAGGTAGAACTGGGTTATTATTGTTATTAACTTCTGTTTCATTTCTTTCATCTTGTCTTTGCTTGTTTGAATCTGTTTCATTAATATTTACCGTGTCCTTTAAAAACATTAATTGTTGATAAAATATATAGACACTCCTTTTCTTTGCTGCTCATCCTGACCTGGTGCTATTTTCTCTAAGCGCTCTTACAAAGTTGTCTCTTACATTTTTCCACTTTTTTTGTAAATCCTGTCCTGTAACAATTAATATTTTAGTAAATTGTATATTTTCTAATACAAAATGTACACATAATATTTGAGTTCATGTCTACAAAGAATTAATCACACTAATATTATAAAGCGAAAGTTTGTTTGTAGAACATACTAATCTGTGGTAAAACGTTTGTATGTATATGTATATTTGACTCTTGAAGGGTACCTACGCACTAAGCGGTTAGCCGCAATGCGGCCAGCCGGCCGCAGGATTGAGCCGCTTGCGGTTAGCCGGGTGGCGGCTAGCCGCAACCGCAACCTAAACGTGCGGTTGAGAAACCGTCGTGGTTTGCGGTTGGATCGACTCATTTCCAAGATGGACGTCGAAGAAGTCGCAGCTATTTACTACATTTACTCGCGTTATATAAAGAAAAGAAGAAACCGGAGGAAAAGGTACTGGGTGCATCCTTATTTGCAAACACGAGATGAGAGCAAGCTTTTTGAATTATTTTTCGAAGAGCTCAAAAAGTATGGAAATAAGTTTTTTGGATATACTAGAATGAGTCTGAAATCGTCTGAAGAAATTTTAAGCATTTTAAAAACCAATATAGCAAAGAAAGAAACAGTATTTCGCAATTGCATTAAGCCAGAATTAAAGTTAACAATAGTGCTAAGGTAAGTAAAATAAAATACATTGTGTGGTTAATTTATTATTATTCATTTATCAAAAGAAAGTGGGTTCACATGTTAAACATTGTCATTATCATTTATAGAATTAAAAAGTTCCAAGTAAGACGAGTGTTCACTGGTCTGAGACTGTTGGCCGGTTGATAATGGCGATTGTACATCCAAGTTTTGCAACGGACTCTCTGCAGTCTTGAGAAGGTAGTCGTCCGAATTCCGAAGAATGCATAGGCTGACTGCTCGCTGCAGAGTTTTGAGAAGATGATCGTCTAAATTCCGACGAATCCATAGGCTGACTGTTGGGATAATTTCTTGAATAATCCGCCGTTTGGTATCCACGATAGGAATTGGGCCTTGAAGAACTCCACGATGTGTTTGCATAGATAGTAATCAGTCATGAGTGTCAGTTACTAGTGAGTCATTAATTATTACCCTTAAAAGATCTAACTTGGCTTGCGTTTACATGTGATCAGGTATTTTCTTAAAATCCTTTACTAATGACAAGAAAAAAAGGCGATCGTCGTCATCATACAAATTCTTTTTTTCTAAATTTTGACTTAACACTCCGACTAACTGTGCACCGATGCAGTCATCATCATTATTTTTCTTTCTTTTCTTTGGTGCTGGTACAGTATTTGATGAAGGATTGTCTTCATTCCGTGTAGTCGTGCCAAGATCTTCATTTGCTGTAGCATTACCGTCTGTGCGATTAACAGTTACTGTATCTTTTATAAATAAAAGATTATCATAAAATACATACGAATCCTTTTTTTCGCTGCAGAGCCGCTCGGGCTCAGCCTTGCTTTATGGGCCTTTACAAAAGCGTCGCGAATGTTCCTCCACTTTTTTTGAACAGACCTGCAACAAAATACAAATTGTTTCAGATATTTGGCAACGGGGTGCTCATTCGCTGAATTGCATTACATGTTTAGGATTGGAGTTAGCACAGTCGCCGAAATAGTACGAGAAGTATGTGCCGCAATATGGTTTTGCTTAAAATAAATATGCCTACCAGAACCAAGGGAATAAAAGTGGCTTCAAATAGCAAATGATTTCTCCCAGCGAGCACAATTTCCGCACTGTATAGGGGCTTGTGATGGGAAACATAAGAATTATAGCACCTAACAATAGTGGATCAATGTGATTTAATTATAAGGACTTTCATTCTCTGGTTTTGATGGCGATTTGTGACAGCAGCTTCAAATTTGTGTTGAAGCATATGGAAAAATGTTGGAGCATATGGTAGATTCGGTGACTCAGCAATATTTCTGAATTCGAGCTTTTATAAAAAATGCAGGAGAATCGCTTGAACATCCCTGAACCTGCACCGATTTCAGAATCCAATAGCACTAGTTTCCCCTACGTCTTTGTAGGAGATGAGACATTTGCCTTAAGTACAACCATGATGCCCATATCCAAGACATGATTTAAATGCTACAAGAAGAACGTTTAATTATAGGCTTTGCCGAGCTAGACGTTATATTGAATGTACTTTTGGGATACTTGCGAATAAATGGCGCATTTTCCATAAACCCATTAATGTTAATACCGATTTAGTTAATGATTTTATTAAGTCTGCGTGCACTCTACACAACTTCGTGAGAGACAGAGATGGATATTCTTTTGAAGACTCACTAAATAATCCACTGACTGAAACATTTCATTAATTTGTAATCACATAAGTAACCGCTGTCCTTAGCATTGCTGGAGCGAGTCAAATCTATGCTCCTTTGTCATTTACGTAATCTTCAACAGTATAGTACGCTTTTTTCAGAAGCATACTTTTAATGGACTTTTTAAACTTGTGTAAAGCCAAGTTTAAAATAGGTTGTGGAATTTTGTTATACATAGAATAGAATGCTCATTCCCACGAACGACCTTCGGGCTTTCTTGAGGCGGAGCGATGGAGTCACGAGCCTATGGCGGTTTCTATACTACTAGTTCTGAATGAATATCCGTATTTGCGGGACAATAGTAGGATTATTTTTAGTATTAACTTTGAATCTTCCAAGTAGAAAAACTTCCGCCATCTTGTAGATTTAGTAACAATATGTTTGATGTTGTTGTAGATAAAGACTGTCTGATGATAGTTTTTCTTACTTTTTAAATTGCGCAGTAGAAACGTTTTGAATTAGTTTCTTTCTTCTTGAAACACACAATATTAATTAAATTACTTTCTTATAAAACACCATTTTTTCTTTTACGTTTTCTAATTTATTTATTTTTTAAATTTATTTTACGGCCCTGGAATCTGGATACAAGTCCTTTAAGGCCCGTTCTTTAATTGCAGTGTTTAGTCCACAGATAATACAACAATTTTAAGCATAGTTTTTAGACTTCATGGTCACAGAGTACATTCTAACACGGACGCCCAGTCTAAAGGCCGGACCGCATTACAGCGGCGCTGCGCTGCGCGTCGCTTCACGTCGCTCGACGGTACCTATCGCATTACAACTGCAGTATTACAGCGGCAGCTCGCGTCATTTCTATGTTCGCGTGCAAGCAACGTTGCAAGATGAGCAATAGTGACGAGGATTTGGTTATTATTTCTTTGTTGTGTGCAGAAGATGGACGAATTATGGAAGAGAAAAAATAAGAAAAAATGGATTCCTGACATGCCAAGGTCACGCAATCAAGAAGGCGAATGTCACTATTTGTTTCCTCTCCTTAATGCAACAGGATACTCGTTTTAGAAAATCAATCGGTGCAGAAGAAAGACTCATGGTTACAGTTAGGTAAGTATTTATTTTTAGTTAAAATTTCGAATTAGAACAGAATTTTATTTACTTGTTACAGCTTGTACTTTTCAATTTGCTTCGAAGCAGCGGACGAGCCGGTTTTGATACATGCATAGAATTACAAAATATCATGTACCACCAAACCATCTGGAGTTATGTAGTATTGACGTTTAGGAGTGGTACTCATGGTTTTAGTGTTGCAATGCGATGTTTCAGTCAGACATTTTTCACTCTTCATTGAAGTGGAAGGAGGTGGTCTGGCTACCTGAGTCTGAGTTAGAATATCAGCATAATCTAACTCAGACTCCGAACTCAAATATCTTGTTCTTGAAGGAGGTGTAGAAGTCTCAGTACCATAGCACTGGCTATCTGGTCTAGAAACATTTTGAAGATTCTGGAATTCAAATTAAGCTTGCGAAACGGCTAAATACAATTGATTTTTAATTTTTAATTGTACATCCGGAGGGAAAGTCACGAATGTATCGGCCATTGCTGTGAAAAATGAATTTATGGGATTATTGGTGGTTGCTCTTGCTGCCTGTTTTCCGCGGCCTTCTAAATATTATCCAAAAACTTCCGCAACCTCAGATTTCTGTTGAACTTCCTTTCTAATCTTTCTTTTTGTCATATCAGCAAACATTGCTGATGAAGTCGATGCTGGAGTGGAACTTATTGTAAATACATTATCCTCGGTTTGGTCTAACTCCTTCGTCTGTGATTGTATGTCCTAAATACGAGAATTAACTTCTTTCCGGAGAAACTCGCATTTATCCGGTTGTAGTTTTAGATTAGTTTGGCGTAACCAGTCGAATACCTTTTGTAATTTTTCGATATGTGAATTCAGATCATAAGAATAAATGACGATGTCACCCAAATAAACATAACAATGAATACCCTGTAAGCCAAACAAGACGGTATTCATCATCCTTTGGAAGGTTGCTGGGGCATTCTTTAATCCGAATGGCATTCTTTTAAATTGGAAGTGTCCTTCTGGAATGGTAAATACTGTCTTATCTGCATCATCACCTGAGGCATCAATTTTCTTTGGTACAACCCAGATGGGGGATGACCATGGTGATATAGATGGTTGAATTATATCCTGATCTAGCATTTGCCTATTTGTTTCTGTACTTCCTCTTTATGACACTGCGGGAACCTATAAGATTTAACATTAATGGGAGTGTCGGAGTTAGTTTTGATTTGATGTTTTAAAGTAATCGGAATATTGCGCACAGATGTTTGCAAGTTGTTCACTTTCTTCACCATTTAAGTGAGACATCCGGAGTGAACTAATTACCTGTTCAAATGTTAAAATTCATGGTTTTCTTTTTATTTTTGATGCTATCATTATAAGGATTATTTTTTGCTAGGTAACAACCTAGCAAAAAATAATCCTTATAATGAAGCCTTTCGATCGGTATGATAAAGCTACAGGTAATTTTTTTTCTCGTATAGCGGGTTCGAGTCCCGGTTCAAACAGGCTAATTATTTAAAAATCTATGAATGCAGTTTAAATTGTATTTTAAATTAAAATGAAGTCTTCTTTCAGTAAAATGTTCCATCTACGATATTTAAGGTACTTCCCCTCCATGCGGCATAGCCGTGGGACGCCCTGTATACCTTACGTCGGTTGATTTCAAGGCTATTTGTGTTGTAATTCAGTTGACAATTATGTGCCATAAAAAGGTCGGTGACAATAATTCCATCATAGGGAATTTGTAATTCGTTAAATACGTGAAATTTATGGTGAATAAATTCATTTCCAATTTTTAATTTTAAATGTACATATCCTAAACTTTTTAAAGGTAGATTACCCTTGGAGTCTATTCCTTTGACAGTTATATTGTCAGGATGTACCTTAATTTAATTCGTGAGTGATGAAGCCTTTATGAGGCAGATTGAAGCACCTGTATCTAATACATAGTAGTGATAGAGGTCAGCCCCCCAATCATGTAAGAATGGCCGATGAAATCGTTAAAGTTCTGCGGCAAAGTAAATAAACCATAACAGCATTAAATTAGAGCTCAATTTCGTGTACCCATTCTTATACGTTTAGGTATGTACGATACTCAAACGCATAAGAATGGATACACGAAATTGAGCTCTAATTCAATGCAGTTGTGGTTTATATTACTTTGACGCTGAACCTTTACCTTTTGATCGACAATTCTTACATAATCGGGGGGCTGGAACTTCCAGAGTTCTGCCATTTTATATGTGGTAAGTGTCTATCATTATTATTTATTTTATGATTATGTCGCGTCCGACACGCCGACGGGACATTTATTCGTTTAAATTATTTTCTGTTAATTTAGGATCAAGGTTGTCATCATTTTATTCCTGCTCATCAGGGACTGAAGGTCCCGGATAATACTCTTCCTCATAAGAAGTATATGGTTCTTCACCTTCTTCTTCATCTACGTAATTTATACGCGGTCTGTTAAAATCAGGAGGTTGTGGGAATCTATTTCCCTGGTGACCTGGAGGTTTAGGTGCAAAATGACTGTTTAAATTGGATGGACCTTGAGGAGGCCTATAAAAACTTTGCTGACCTTGTTGACCCTGAAGGGGTCTTGGTACAAATTGACCTTGATAGTTCTGATAGGGTTTAGGTGAATAGGAACTATTTTGACCTTGAGGAGGTCTATAGAACTTTCGTTGACCTTGATGACCCTGAAGGGGCCTGGGTATAAACTGACCTTGATGACCCTTCTTCTCCTTTTGAGAAGTTTCTACTCTCCTATAAAGAGTCTGTTGAATTTTTCTTCTGAAATAGCGTAACCAATTGCTTCATTAAGATTTTTGGGAGATCTAGACCTAACAATATTGGATATTCTTGGATGTAAGCCCATCAAAAAGTGATGGAGGGCCAAATCTCCATCCATCCAATGATCCATCGCGGCTGTACGCCCGGGGATCTCAGATTTTTTATTTGAATTCATCGTTATTTCTGTTAAAAGTTGAGTCAGAATTGATTCAATCTCGAAAATTGTACTACACTATCCGCTGGCAATTGTTTTGTTTCTTGTAGATCTGTTAATAAATGTGAATAATGTTTCTTCTGACTGAATTGAGTTTTTAGAAACTCCGTAAGATGCTCATAACACGTAAATTCTTTTATAGATGCCGCAATTTCAGCCTTTCCTTGCAGCTGACTTAAAATAAATATATTTAAACAAAATATACTTTTGTGAGTCTGTCGCTAATTCGAATGCATTATTGCAATTCGTGATGAAAGAATTTATAGTTTCACGTGACCCATCATAGGGTTTTATGAATTTTAGCAAAATATTTAAGTCAATTTCCATTTTGCTTCTAATTGTATTTGAAAAAACTGGGTATGGTGACTTCACCTTCCGTGGTTCCCTGTGGAACTTCTAGGTTTACTTTTTCCGAGTTTGCCATTATGAAACTTTTAATAATAATTAATTACTGTAGAGTAAAGTAATTAATTTTCCGATCTGGATATTTTAATATACAAGACACAAACAAAAATAATCAATAAAAGTACAAGACACAAAAGTACCTAAATAAAGTATAAAAATATAAAATAAACCTGTATAAAATAAAATGACAAATAAAAATGTAAATATAAATTTCTCTTAAAATTAGCTTAAAATAATTTTCTCTTTTACTTTCTTCCGAAATTAAAATTTACTTTCTTTTAAAATTACTTTCTTCCGTAAAGTAAATATATAAATTTTCTATGTTTTCCAACACTTTTCTTTCGCTTGAAATATGACTTCAGTATTAAAACAATAGCTTCCGTTATATTCTTCTTTGTAGAAATATAGTTCTTGTAACGCGGAGCCTTCAATAAAAGAACAAGATAACACAGTTCGCAGAATGTTAAAATAAACAGGACGCTCGCCTGCATTCTTCGCTTATCTCTGAAGCTTGTTTATGTGAACGGCCGGACCTCGCGAGAATCCCAGCTTTGTGGAGTCAGGGTCAACCCCTGGTGCTGCTCCGGACGGGAACAGATACTTCACGCGCCTGAGGTCGTCTGCCAGAAACAGGAGCTCGTGCACTTTTCCACTTATTTTCACTGATTTTCTTTTCACTACACTATAGCGCTTTGAACGAGTCCTGATTTGATTTTTAAAATTTTCCTTCTGGGAAAATAGGTTGGTCTACGTGGAGTCAAGGACGCGCGGAGCTTTTCTTTTAGGCGACCGGAATTTTTCGGTATCCCACCGCTGCCACCAATTTGTTATGGGATGCCTTTTAAGTGTCTTTTTAAAAAAAGATTTATTTAATTAAAACTATTTAATATAAACTTTAGTTACACTTTTAGAATTAATATGAGTAACCGGTTCAAGTTCCCTTAGCTCTCGCGACTGCCCATTGACTGGCTCTATTAGGAACAGAAATGTATATAAGATACCCGAGGGGCAAGGGGTAGACAAATGTATCAGCACATCTGCTAGCTAAGAAGGGGTATAACATATCGTTGAAGGCGGCGGTTAAAATTCGGTAAAATGGTTAAAATGGATAAAACGGGTAAAGTTGAGTTAGGGCGTCCATCGCAGAGGTGGATGGAGGTAGAGTCTCACAAGCCGCCAAAACCTGTTTAGGGTTAAAAACCTCCACTACTTTATCAGCTAAGTCTGCCAATTTGTCGAGTGGCAGTTGAAGCTGAGGGGTGATTATTCCCTGCGCCTGTTGAGGAAGACGTCTCATCCAAAGTTGGCGGAGGACATTTTCATCAGATAAGGCTGATCCGGTTAAAGAACGCAGATGCCTCAGGAATTGGGACGGCTTGCGATCACCAAGTTCCTCATTCGAGATCAGCTGCCTCACCCTTTCTTCTTCCGACATGGAGAGACGTCTTACTAACTCTTCCTTTAGTTTGGCATATCGTTGATTGACTGGGGGAGGATTTGTAATTATATATTCAACCTCCTGCGAGTACTCATGATCTAAATGCCCAAGCACGTAACTATATTTTGTGCTGTCGGTAACCATGTCATGTGGTGCTATCTCAAACTGAGACTCAACTGTGGCAAAGCATATGTGTGGTTTGTGCGACCAGAAAGGTGGAATTTTGGCCGTGACCTTACATACCTCATATTTTACTCCAAGGCGGGCCTGGAGCGCAGTATTTTCATCCGTAAGATTTTTTAATTGTTCTTCAATTTTAGTGTATTTGTAAATAAAATGAAAGTAACAGAGAAGTCGGCCAGAGAGGACCGACAGTGTGAGAACATATCTACTAGTTAGAAATAAGGTAATATACCACGAATCTTGGGCTGGTTTTAGTCTCACGCTGACCATCGGCGCTTGTCAACTGTTGTAACTTGTCAGCGCTGAGGGTCAGCGCAAGACGTTTTAGTATCGTGCTGATCAAAAAGAAAAAAAACCTACGACGAAGACTTCATGTTCATCCATTGATTGAGCACAGAACCGTTGCAGGAGAATTTGTCACGTTATACGGCACTTTGAGGGCTGACGAAACAAAATTCTTTAACTACTTTCGAATGTCGACTAGAGCTTTCGACGAATTACTGGCCAAGACACAGGATAAACTGGTCCTTTGCACTGGTTCTCACTGTAAGGTAAGTATTGGGGTATATTGGGACACCAAGGAAAGACGATGTTCATAATGGAGAAACCTTTTATTATTGGAATGCCACAAACAACGCTCTTATACTCCATAGCTTCATTACGCCATATTATTGCAAGCTCACTCAATACAAGTTACAACGAGTAAAGACTACAGACTTAGTCATAGACAAACTAGAACTTTTAAGCGATGTGCACATTGCACTCTTACACCCTTCCTCAATGTGTACATCACCCAAAAAAAAAAACTACAATATTATATATATAACTACATAAGTACATATAACACAAACCCAAAAAAAAAAGTCAACACAAACTGTGTACAAAACACTATGAAATTTAACTCTAAATGAGAACAAAAACCAGGGCCATTCCTTTTTAAACTTTCAAAACTAATAGTTAAAAACATATTTAAGAAAATAACATTTCTCTTAATTTCACAAAAACAACTCTGCTTAGACCCTTAGTACAAATATCAGCAAGCTGATCTCCTGATGGTACATACTTCAAACATGCAATTTTATCTTCAACCTGCTGTCTTACAAAGTGATACTTAATATCTATATGTTTCAGGCGCTTGTGATACTCTGGGTTCTTGGCAACATGAATTGCAGACTGATTATCAATGTTAATAATAAAACTTTTACACCTACTCCTATTTCTTTTAATAAATTTCTTATCCAACACCCCTCTGCAATTCCTTTTGCTAACGCTATATACTCTGATTCTGTACTTGATAAAGATACACACTGTTGCTTGTTGGAGGACCAAGACACTGTACTACCAAAAACTTTCATGACATACCCTGATGTAGATTTCCTATCACCTTGATCCCCTGCCCAATCAGCATCTGTATATCCTTCTAACTGCACATTTACTCCATTTCTATAAACTAACTTTAATCCAACTGTTCCCTTAATATATCTTAAACTCTCTTTAATGCTTTCCACAAACTCTCATTACCACAACTTTGAAAACGACTTAAGTAGCTCAATGCATAACATAAATCAGGGTGTGTTCCTAACATGGCATACATGAGACTTCCTATTAACTGTCTGCATCTTTTAATTAATTCTTTATCTGAAGATTCTTCTTTATGTAACACTAAACCTTGTTCTATAGGTGTTGACACGGATTTACATTCTTCCATCTTATATTTCTTTAACAAATTTTTTAAATACTGCTCTTGGTCTAATTCAATGACATCTTTCTTCCTAGTGATATTTATTCCCAGATATTTTAGATTATCACCCCCTAAATCTTTCATTTCAAATTTTCTCTGCAACGCTTCTTTTAATTTGTATATCTCTTGCTTATCTTCACAAATTAAAATCAAATCATCAACATATAATAGAACATAAAACTTTTTATCCTTTTTATAATATAGACAATAGTCACATTTATTTCTTTCAAACCCTTCCTTAATCATAAATTGATTAAACTTCTCATTCCAATATCTTGGAGATTTCTTCAGACCATATAGAGAGCGCTGTAATTTTAAAACTTTACCATCTTCTTTCATTCCTTTTGGCTTCTCTATAAACACCTCCTCCTCTATGTTCCCGTATAAGAATGCACTCTTGACATCCATTTGTTGAATATCCAAGGTGTATTTACTAGCTATTGCTAATAATATACGCAGTGTAGGTAGTTTAGCCACTGGGGAATAGATTTCTGAATGATCAAATTTATCTTCTTGCTTAAAGCCCCTTGCAACTAGTCTTGCTTTATAAATATTTTTATTACCTTCTTTCTTAATCTTGAAAACCCACTTGGTGTCTATTAACTTCTTCCCGACTGGTAAACTAACCTCCTTCCATGTTTCATTTTTACACAATGCTTCTAGTTCTGCTTGTATTGCTTTTAGCCATTCTTCTTTATATTTTCCGTTAACTGCCTCTTCATAAGTCAATTGTTCTTCTCCTTGTGCTGTCAATGCTAAATCATAATCTTTAGTCCATGCTGGCTTTTTCACTTGTCTCTTACTTCTAGAATTTTTCTTTTCTTCATTTTTAGGAATATCTTCTTCTGCATCTAAAAATTCTTCATCTAAGTACTCTTCCATCATGTCTACTTCACTTGATGCTACATCTTCTGCAATGCTTCTTGCCTCTTCTTGCTGCTGGACATCTCTTTGTTCTTCTATTTCAATCTCGTCATTTTCTTCTTGATTCTTATCCTCTTCTTGTTCTTCTTTAATATTCTGTATCGATTCTACATTTTCTATTACCTCTTCATTCTCCGTTTCATCTTTCTCTAATGCATTGTCCGAGTTACTCTTAACTTTTACAAATACAATATCCCTATGAGTTTCTACTCTTCTTTTGTCTGGATACCATACCCTGTACCCTTTGGTATGTAAACCATAGCCCACAAAAATTCCTAATTTTCCCTTTGGGTCCCACTTTAATCTGTGTTGTTTTGGTACATGTGTACATACGGTAGCACCAAAATCTCTTAACAGTGTAACATCAAAACTCTTGTTAAACAACAACTCATATGGTGTTTTGTCTCGAACTTTACTTTTACCTGTACGATTTATTGTAAATACTGCTGTAAGCACAGCTTCAGCCCAAAGTTCTTTACCTAGACCTGACTGAATAATTAATGTTCTTGCTGATTCTACAATTGTACTGTAGTGTAGCAGTAAGTAAAGTAGTAATAAATCGAACCTAGAGAAGAACAGACGTGTCTCATTTAATCCCAGTACGCCCACCACATGGCGACCCTGCCAGGCGCGTTCCGCGGTGTCGGATGTCGGCCGGTTAGATGCGGACGGTGCGAATTCCTGTGTGCCTCGATGCCTCAATTGAAGAAATAAGTTTTAAAAATGATTGAAGCCAGTCCTGAAGTTCTGATAAAAATAGATAAATTTTTTAAAGCCTGGCTGATGGACTTTACCATAATCGGTTCAGCAATTCTTTTTATTATTATTTTGTTGATCTGCTACGGACAGAGGCGATAAATCCGAAATATAAGTGCTGGAAATGGGGAAATCATATTCAATCATACCAAGATGTGACACGAAAAAGAAGAAAAGCCATCTATTGAAAAGCCTAAAAGTCTAAAAGTATCAAGGTTATAAAATAAATACCAAGAAGAAAAATTGAATATTTCACCATGGGAAAAGAGTGTTCGAAATGTGAATGCCAAAACAAAGAAGTTGTAATTCAAGACGGCAATAATTCGGAGATAAACATTAACAACGTGCTATTAGCTTCAATTTTGGCGATATGTGGTATTGCGCTAATATATGTGAGCATCACTAAATATAAAAAATGCCACCAAAATTGGGTCTCGGAAGGAGTCCGCGCTGATTTTACGAGAAGGCTGCAGCAACGCTGGTCAGGTCGTGCAGGAGGAGGAAACCGAGGAGAACACGAACAGGAGAGAGTTTAAGAGTTTGAAGAGAATTCATCCCTGAAGTTAAAGTCAAATTGTGCGGTTTAGTGTTTCGTAAATAAAGTGCGTGCGGTAATAAATGTTAACAAGTGCAAAGTGCCTGCCTAAAGCATGAGTGAATTAAAGAACTTTTAAAGAACTTTTCTTATGAACTGTTAAGTTTTCCTTTTTTTTTATTTTATAAATATGTTTAATGGAAATACAATTAAAAAGCTTTTATAATGAATTAGAAGATATAAGGGTAAGTCTTAGAAAATTAGGTCCTAATAGGAGATTAGAAGAAATAGGGAAAAGTAAAATTAAAAAGGGCATAGAAATATATGGAAAATATAAAATATATATTAATACGTTGCATTCTAAAGAATTATCAAGTGATTATTCAGAGTTAATTATAGAAAATTTATGTAAGAATATAGAAAGTAGTTATCGTAAAATATTACTTTATAGTGAGTCTACGGTATCATCAGACAACATGGCAAATTTTGATTTAAAAACTGCTAGTATTTTAATTCCTGTAATGGATGGAAATGAAGTGACGACTGAAAAGATAATACAAGGCATAGAAATGTACGATTCTTGCTTATTAAAACCGGAAGACAAGAAATTGCTGATTTCTTTTGTACTCAAAACTAGATTAACTAAAATAGCTAGATTAAAATTACAACCTGATTACAAGACAGTAAATGATTTGACCTTAGATATCAAAAAGTTTTTACTAACGAAAAAATCAGCAAATTCTTTATTGATTCAATTGAATAAATTATCTCAAAATGAATCAACTATTGGAGATTTTGGTAATAAATTGGAGGAACTTTTTGTTGAGTTGACGATTTCCCAAGCAGATTCCAATGATACAGCGAGTGCGATTTTAAGACCGATTAATGAAAAATTAGCTGTAAAACGGTTTGCAGATGGACTTCGTAACAGAAGGCTAGGTACCATCATTGCAGCTCGAGACTACCAGGAGTTGAAGGACGCGATTCGTGCGGCAGAAGACGAAGAATCGTCTCTACCATCCGGTCAAGTAGTGATGAACATGAGAGGTAAGTCGAGAGGAATAGGAAGATACCAACACTACCCAGTTCGCGGAAGTTCTTCGAACAAAGGTCAGTACTATAATAATACTCGTATTTACCCAGGTACTTCCTACTATAATAATTACCGTGGTAATAATAACTCGAATTACCGTGGAAGGTACAATACTGCTCCAAATCGTTACCGTAACCACTACACCCGTGGCTATTCCCGTAGAATTCGAGGTCAAGGTCGTGGCGTAACGCAACATAAAGCATATGTTGGTGAAAATCAGATTGACTCAGAACAGAAAAATAGTGAGTTAAATGATAATTTTCAGTTTTTTCGAGCATAAGATATTAACTTCGTGTGAAGGTCTAGATATTTTAAGGTTTAGGTTAGGTAGTGTAGAGTGTTCATTTTTATTAGATACAGGTGCAACCCTATCTGTCATACATAAGGATAGATTACCTAGTAACATAAAGTTATATAGTAACGAAACCATAATTTGTGGTCTAGGAGGTAAAATAAGTTCACAGAAAATAGCGTGGATAGATTTAGAAACACGTGCAAATGTATTATTCCATCATAAGTTCCATGTATTGGACGAAATGCCGTGTCAGGCGGACGGAATTATCGGATTAGATTTCTTGCGAGCTTACAATGCAAATATCAACTTACGAACGAATGAGCTAACTTTGTACACTCGAGGACAACTTTTGTCCAATTGTTTTTCGATACAAATAAATAAAAGTAGTGGAAGTCAAATTTATTTAACATTGCCAGCTAGAAGTGAATCGATACATTTTATTTCGATAGATAAATCATTTGTTTCAGGAAATGAGTATGTTTTGAACGCGAAACAGTTTTCAGAAAATATATATTTAGCAGGAAGTTTAGTAAAAGTTCATGATGGCAAGGTGCCAGTTAGGTTACTTAATACATCCGAAAAGGACGAAAAATTAAATATATTTAACCCAGAATTAAATTCATTAAATAATTACAAGATATGTACATTTGATAAGTCGTACAGTTCAGTAGAAAGAGTTAAAAAATTATTACAAACATTGAAGTTGAAACATTTAAGTTCATACGAACGAATCCAGGTAGAATCCATATGTGCTAAATACGCCGATGTATTTTACTTAGAAGGCGATACGTTAGGTACAACTAACATAATGGAACAAAGTATCAGCATAAAACCGAACACGAAACCTGTTTATGTTAAGCCATATAGAATTCCCGAGTCATTGAAATCGGAAGTGGATAGGCAAATTGAAAACATGTTGAAGGAAAATATTATAGAACCGACAAATAGCGATTGGAATAGTCCAGTACTTTTGGTTCCAAAAAAGTCTATAGACAACTAGAGGACGCCCGCGACTTCGTTCGCGTGGCATGAGTTTTTTAATTCCCACAGGCACTCCTTCATTTCCGGGATAAAAAGAAGCCTATGTCACTCTCCAGATCCTCACCTATACCTACCCATGCAAAAAATCACATCGATCCGTTGCTCTGTTGCGGCGTGATTGAAGGACAAACTCTGTATTTAACGTCCTTGGGGATAGAAATTTCCAAACTGTGGAATACGTATTTCATAATTTTAAATCGGAAGCCCAAATACCAAGTTTCAGTGCTATAACGTGCTATAACTTGTGAAATTAAAGACTTTTATACCAATTTTCACCCCCTATTTCACCCCTTTGGGGGTCGAATTTTCAAAAACTGTGAAACACGTATTTCTTAATTTTTAACCCGCAGCTCATATACCAAGTTTCATGGCTTTAGCTTGAGAAATGAAGGACCTTCATATAAACTTTAAACCCCTTTTTTACCCCTTTGGGGGTGGAATTTTGAAAAACCGTGAAACATGTATTTCTTTATTTTTAACTGGTAGCCCATTTACCAAGTTTCATGGATATAACTTGAGAAATGACGGACTTTCATACAAACTTCAACCCCTTATTTCACCCCCGTAGTGGTGGAATTTTGAGAAATTCTTTCTTAGTGAGCACCTAAGTCACAAAAGGAACCTACTGTAAAAATTTCAAGTTTCTAACCCCAGCGGTTTAGGCTGTGCGTTGATATATAAGTCAGTCAGTCAGTCAGTCAGTCAATCAGTCAGTCAGGACTTTGAATTTTATATATATAGATAACAAAAAATGGAGATTAGTTATTGATTACAGAAAAGTAAACAATGTAATTCAGGATGATAAATTTCCTTTACCAAACATAACCGAGATATTAGATTCCTTATCAGGTGCTATGTATTTTAGTCATTTAGATCTTCAATCTTCATACTACCAAGCGAGTTTAGAACCTAATAGTAGAAAAGTTACAGCATTTACAACGAATTCAGGACAATATCAAATGATGCGTCTTCCAATGGGACTTAAAATAAGCCCCAGTGCTTTTTCCCGTGTCATGTCTATAGCGTTATCAGGTCTTACGTGCGATAAGGCATTTGTTTACATGGACGATCTAATAGTATATGGGCGTAATTTAGAATCTCATAATAAAAATTTAATAGATATATTCGAAAGACTTCGAAAGGTAAATTTAAAGGTTAATCCACAAAAATGTGAATTTCTAAAGACCGAACTTTTATATTTAGGTCACGTTGTTACATCCGATGGTGTTTTACCAGATCCAGAAAAGGTTAAGGTGTTACAAAATTATCCAATTCCAAAAAGTACAGACGAGGTGAGACGTTTTGTAGCGTTCTGTAATTATTACCGAAAATTTATACCAAATTTTTCTGAAATAACTGTACCATTAAATAAACTTTGTAGGAAAACATCAATTTTTGAATGGACGAATGAATGTCAAAAAGCTTTTGAAAAATTAAAACAAGGTCTAGTATCTCCACCTATTTTACAGTACCCAGATTTTTCTGAGAACAACGAGTTTATTTTACAAACCGACGCATCCGGTATAGCTATCGGATCAGTTTTGTGTAACAGAAATATGAAACCCATAGCTTACGCGAGTAGACCATTAAATAAAGCCGAATTAAATTATCCGACTATAGAAAAAGAGTTGTTAGCAATTGTATGGAGTGTTAAATACTTTAGACCATATTTATTTGGCAGAAAATTTACGATTATGACAGATCATAAACCACTTATATATTTATTTAGCATGAAAGATCCCTCTAGCCGATTATTAAAGTTTAGATTAAAGCTTGAAGAGTATGATTACAATGTTGTTTACATTAAAGGAAAAGATAACGTAGTAGCGGATGCATTGAGTAGGGTAACCATTACTTCGAACGAATTAAAGGATATCAATCAAAAAATTATGGTAATGACGCGTGCACAGAGAAGAAAATTAGATAATAGTGTTGATAACAGTAGCTTAGGAAACCCAAGTATACCTAATGTTTCTGACAACGATAGGTCAGGCCAACCTAGAGTAGCGGAAATATTGCGTATTCCCAGTGGTTCCGTGGAAATGAAGTTTATCGAAGGTAAATGGATAGATAGATTACGAGTAAAAAGAGAAATAACTGAGGAAGATCGATGTTTAGCGTATGTAGAAAGTCAATCAATTATATACATTAACCTCAATTTTATGTCGCAATTCACGCGAGACGTATTTGCGAATATGTTGAGAGATTTTTGTAATAAAATAAATGTGAAAGAAATATGTATAATAAAAGACGTATACAACACGTTATTTTTAAAAGAGTTGTGTGAAGAGATAAAAAGTAGAAATATGTGGACCGGTCCCCAAATTCATATATTAAGAAATGTTAAGAGAATTACGGATAAAGACGAGAAGACAGTTATATTAAATGATTATCATTTATTACCTTCGAGCGGACATGCAGGTATTCGACGAATGGTAAATAATATTAAGAGTAAATATTACTGGCCAGGACTAGAAGCAGATGTTAGGAACTATGTAAGTAAGTGTATCAAGTGTCAAGTTATGAAGCACTCTCCAAGTCATAAGGAACCTATGGTAATAACAACAACTGCCAGTTCAGCGTTTGAGAAGATATTCTTAGATCTCGTTGGTCCATTAGATAAGGATGATGCAGGTAATCAATACATACTTACCATCCAGTGTGAGCTTACCAAGTATGTGGAAGCATACCCATTACCATCAAAGGAAACTAAGGTAGTAACCAGTGCATTAGTTAGTAATTTTATATTACGTTACGGCGTTCCTGACGTCATCGGTACAGACAAAGGAAAAGAGTTTGTATCGTCTACAATGGCAGAAACATGTAAGTTATTAGGAATAGAGAAAATCCATTCCACAGCTTACCATCATCAGAGTATAGGTGCGTTAGAAAATACCCATAAAAATCTAAGAAACTTTTTGCGTATACAATGTGAGGAAAATACTTACACATGGAGTCATTGGCTACCATTTTGGTGTTTTGCTTTTAATACAACCATACATACAGCAACAAAGTATACTCCGTATGAATTAGTCTTTGGTAAACAGTGTCATATTCCAAGTCGATTGAAAGGTGATATTATAGAACCATTATATTGTGCAGACGATTATGCATTACAGTTGAAATATAGATTACAACTTGCGCATAAAGATGCGAGAAAAAGGTTAATTGATAGTAAGATAGATCGAAAATTAACTTATGATAAAAATAAAAAACCAGTTCATTATCAAAAAGACGATTTAATTTTGGTTAAAAATGAAAGTAAGAATAAGATGGATCCATTGTATAAAGGTCCATATTTAGTCATAAGAGATATTGAACCTAATGTTGAAATAATTAAAAATAACAAAATTGAAGTTATTCATAAAAATCGTACGAAACTTTATAAAACATAATTAAAATTATATAATATAATACAACAATAATGTTTGTTATATTCTTGTTTACGTAATTTTTTTTATTGTCGTACAATTTATCGAACATTGAATTCATGTCAATTGTTAGAATACCTATTTACTACTCTATGTATTAGACTATAAGTATAAATTTACTACTCTATGTATTAGACAATAAGTATATTAATAATATGTTCTTATTCAAAAAAAAAAAAAAACAAATAGATACCCTTTTGTTTTTTTTTTCATTTAGGGGAATGATGTAGTGTAGCAGTAAGTAAAGTAGTAATAAATCGAACCTAGAGAAGAACAGACGTGTCTCATTTAATCCCAGTACGCCCACCACAGTACGCATTTCTCGTTCTATTCTGCCATTTTGTTCAGGTGTGTAACTTACTGTTAACTCATGTATTATACCTTTCTTTTTAAACAAATTCTCAACTGCTCTATTAACAAACTCTGTTCCATTATCTGAACGAAATCGTTTTATTTTACATGTTAACTCATTTTCGAACATCTCTAGAAATTCTTCAATTTTCTCTTTAGTTTCATACTTACTCTTTATAAAATAAACAAACCTGAAACTGCTATAATCATCCTTCAACAAAAGGAAATATGAAGAACCACCTACAGATACTTCCTCCATCGGTCCGCACAAATCCATATGTATAAGTTCGCCTGGTTTAACTGACCTACTACTACTCTGACTAAACGGTAACCTATGCTGTTTTCCCTGGATACATGGTAAGCACTGATCAGTCTGCCCTTCATATTTAATGCCTCTTAAATCTAAAAACTCTTTTACATACTTGTAATTCTGGTGTGCAAACTTAATATGCCAATCTGTTAAAGTTAACAAAGCTACATCACTTAATTTAAATCTCATTACATACATTTTATCAAACTTGTCAGCTACTGCTGTTACTGACTCATTTTTATAAAACTTACATCCATTTGAATCTGATACCATTGTGTGACCTTTATTAACAGCTGATGCTAGAGAGAATAAGTTTACCTTAAGGTTAGGTACATACAGAACGTCATTCAACGTACGGGAAACATAACTAGAACCATCAAAGGCCCATACAATAACCTTTCCCGTTCCCAAAACCTCTAATTTAGTACCATCTCCTATTGTCACAAATCTCTTAGTTTTTAATTCACAAAACTCTGTAAAAAACTCTTTAATAAAACACATGTGGTCACTAGCACCTGAATCTAAAAAGAAACTTTTTGAATCAAAAGAATAGTTACATTCAATTTCCCTAGTTGAATGGCATAAAAAAGATTCAGATTTTGAACTTTTACTTCTCTCTTTATGCTTATTCTTTTCACTTGAATTATTTTTCTCTGACTTATTTTTCTCATTACTTTTACTCTTTGGCAATTTACAATCTTTGATTAAATGACCTCTTTTCTGACAGTTAAAACATTTTCTGTGCCTGCATTCACTTATTTTATGGCCTACTCTGCCACACTCAAAACATTTAATAGAATGCCGCGTACCCACCATTAGTGCTGAGTCTTGAGGTGCTGTGCTGGCGCTGCTGCTGGGTATACTTCCACTACGCTCCTCCTCGACCAACAACCGCCCGGTCAGCTCCTGCAAGCTCTGCTTCTCCTCCGGCATGCTCTCCCATGCAGATATAAAATACTTATATTTCTCGGGTAAGGACATGAGTATCTTCGTTATGGCCATCTGCTCCGATACTTTCTCACCTGCTGCTTGAAGTTGCGTCATGCAATCTTCCATGTTCGCCATAAATACAGCCATTGGTTCTTCGAAGGTTAAATTGAAAAACTTTTGTTGAAGTAGATGAACGCCCACTTTTGATGACGGTTCATATATGGTCATCAGCTTCTTCCACATATCTGCACTACTGGTACAAGAAATCAAGTATCTCATCACTGTCTCTTCCACCCTGGTAACAATTACCTCCTGGGCTTTTATCTCTCTGTCATCCCATGATTCTTGTGTTTTTCCCTCTTCTTTAGGCCTCACCTCTCTGCCCAAAACAATCTCTAATAGTTTCTTCGAACGAAGAACAATCTGCGTCTGAAAACGCCACGCCTGCCAATTGCGACCATTTAGAAGAATCGTCGTCTTATTATACTCTGAACTCGACATATTGCTCGTTGCTTAATACACACACACACCTCACAATTATAAAGCGAGACGTAAACGCCGCCCTCGCCGCCAAGTTTCGTCGAACCACGTTGCCTCGCAGGGCTCCAACCTTTGTTGCACCGCGACTTACTCGAATCCACTTTGTTTTGTTTTCTACACGTCTCGACTTTTCTTGTGTGGGCCCATAACCTATTGGGGTATATTGGGACACCAAGGAAAGACGATGTTCATAATGGAGAAACCTTTTATTATTGGAATGCCACAAACAACGCTCTTATACTCCATAGCTTCATTACGCCATATTATTGCAAGCTCACTCAATACAAGTTACAACGAGTAAAGACTACAGACTTAGTCATAGACAAACTAGAACTTTTAAGCGATGTGCACATTGCACTCTTACAGTAAGAAAAAAACCCTATTTATTATCATAATTTAATATTCATAGGAAAGAACAATTTTTCATATGATTCATCATTACGGCTTGCTGTTTGATACCCAGAGTAACCTAGAGTCGTATAATTGTATGATGACGATGCATACGGGTCATGTTGCGGTGGAGATATACGGGCTATTTGATGATGTGTAATTGTTATTTTTAATTTCCATGGCATCGCGCAACACTCTTGACCGAAACTCTAGCTTTTGTTCTAAATCGAAACATTTTAAAATTGGACCTAAGGAAGCGAAAAAAGCTAGGTCGTAAGCGGCAAGATCTGGTATTTGATTACTTAAGCCTCGATGACACGGGGCGAGTTTACGAGCTGCTAGTCGGCGAGTTTAAAAGCTAGCGAGTGAGCGAGTAGCGAGTGTCAATGACACACAAAACGTTCCACTCGCTCAGTAGCCAACTAGCTAGCGAGTTGGAAGTTGGAACCACGTGTTGTTTTGCGTGTCGTGCTGTCTGCGTTTATCGTTTATTTTTTTAAGCTGACAAATAAAGTGGAACACGCATGATATTATAGAGTTCCTCAACATCTATGAGCAGTACCCTATTTTATGGAATATAAAAGACAAAGAGTATTCTAACACAAAAGTAAAGGATGAAATTTTCAAAAATCTCTTCGTTAAACTTAACGAAAAACAACTAACTGTGGGTATGGATATGAAGCAATTGAAGGCAAAAATCTTAGGCAAAACTATCTTGGCATTTTAGCTTTAACTGCCAAAACGCAGATGCTCGCAACTAGTTCACTAGCAGCGATGATGACACATGGCTAGTTAACTAGCTACAGGCCAACACGCCTGCGAGTGGCGAGTAAATTAGCCCGGCTTTCTATTTTACAAGCAGCTTTTTTACAATCAGATAGTCAAAAGCAGATTGTAAAAAAGCTCAATGACACGGGGCGAGTTTACAAGCTGCTAGCGAACTCGCTATCTTGTAGCTTGTAAACTCGCCCCGTGTCATCGAGGCTTTAGTAAAGTTAATAACCCTCTTTCAAATTGTGAACTTTCTTGGTTGGTTTGCTGCGGCCGTCTTTTTCTTTTTTGCGTCCAAGGTCTTTGTGATGATCCGGAATCAACAGAATGGGCATTTTGTTCTTCCTGTAGAGTGTTTGAAGAAGCTTGATGCGTTGACACATCAGAATCTTGCGTATTTTCTAAGGGTATCGTATTATTCAGTGATGCCGTATTATCCATATTTTCTGAGGGTGATGATATGTTTTCGTATAGGGATTCATCAACTTCATTCTCATGTGACGGAGTTAGGAAGCTTAGTTCATCATAATAGATATACTTTTTGTACTTTGGTGCAGCACTTAGCACATTCGAATCGGAAATCCAGACGGTGGTGGATCAATGTTCTACAACTGTAAGAATTTTTACTCTATAGTTCTCTAGGCTATGTGCGATGCAAATTATTGTTTTACATATTATGTAAACATTGGATCATATGGAAACAACTCGGACTCTTCAAATCTATATTGCACTATACAGAAGCCTAGAAAATAACACTTTAAATATACCAGGCCCGAAGCCACTGCCTGGAACAAATAGTCCAGTTGAACATGTAATTGTGGGTGATGGTGCTTTTGGAATATCTAAAAAAATTTAGAAGCCTTATGCGCGAACCAATATGACCCATAAGAAAAAAATATTTAACTAGTAGCTGATGCCCGCGACTTCGTCCGCGTGGTTTAAGTTTTTTTGATTCCCGCGGGAACTCCTTAATTTTCCGGGATAAATAGTAGCCTATGTCACTCTCCAGGTCCTCAACCTGGAGAGTGACATAGGCCATGGGTATACCCATGCCAAAAATCACGTCGATCCGTTGTTCCGTTGCGGCGTGATTGAAGGACAAACCGACAAACAAACACACTTTCGCATTTATAATATTCATAATAGACCGAGCTGCAGTAGACGATATATCGACATTTGGTATAATGTCAAACAAGTTCCGAGTGTTTCATACATCTATTAATGTGGGTTTTAATGTTTTAACAAACAGCCATCCAGAATGGAAGACGTTCTTCTGGATTATGATGATCGTACTGACATTGGCCATAATCTTGATAATAATATCAATAGTAAGGAACGAAATCAGACGCATAGGATTGGATCGAAGACAATTTCTCTTGTTAGAAAAGATCTGCCAAGCGACAGTGCAATACTGTTAAAACAATGCATGCCTACGCAAAAATCAACCAGGATGACACATCCGTTGATTTATTCAAGACAACCTTCCAAGCTCCGTTGCCTATGTCTGGATGTCTCCAAGCTCGGAGACTTGCCTACGTCACGTCATGGAACACGTTCCCGAAACTTCAAGAGCCGTATTTTGGATGTCCGGTCTTTCAAACGTAGCAACCTATGCGCGTTTTGTACGTAAACTCAATCTACGTAGTACTACGTAGATTCCGGCACCACACATACAATACACAAGCGGGGTGCCGAGTACGTAGTGTTACGTAGATGACCATTTGTATGGTGGGAACCAATAACGACCTGAAAATATATCTGGCACTCAATGTGTTAAAAAAAAAATTATTATGAAATAACTATTTGAAGAAACACTATCCTATTAGTTAAGAAATTTTATTATTGAAAAAGGGTAATTAAATAAAACAATATACTCCATTCACATAATACCTACATGTTTGCTTTCACAATGTTATTTTACTTAAGTTCGGTATGTTAACCCCATAAGAACCTAAGTGCCCGGCCTGCGGCCGGGCACTACTAAACTAAACTAAACTTTTGACACTTAAGTATTAAACCGCTCTGATCCCATCACAACCTTCTATCACAACTGTAAGGATTTCTGGGTGGTGGCTTTCCGGGCGGTAAAAAAAATCTGTAGTTTTCATTAAAAAACGTATCAAAATAAAAAACATAAGCCCTCAAATAGAATATCAGTAACCAATAATCTAAATATATAAAAGGCAAAGGTGACTGACTGACTGACTGACTGACTGACTGACTGACTGACTGACTGACTGACTGACTGACTGACTGACTGATCTATCAACGCACAGCTCTAACCACTGGTCGGATCGGGTTGAAATTTTGCACTCAGATAGTTATTATAACGTAGGCATCCGCTAAGAAAGGATTTTTGAAAATTCCACCCCTAAGAGGGTGAAATAGGGGTTGAAAGTTTGTATAAAAGTTCGTCGTTTATCAAGTTGTTTTTCAAGTAATATTCATGAAACTTGGCATTTTGGCTTTCATCTAAATTATATAAAAGGCAAAGGTGACTTATTTAAATTGAACTTAACGTGAGCGAAGCCGCGGGCAAAAGCTAGTCATTAATAAAGCAGCTTACAAAACTTTGCTCAAAATGAACTTTTTATTAGTTCATTATGTATAACCTCACTTAGAAAAATCGTGCCCTCTCTGTATTTCCAGTCGCTCACTTAGTAATGTAGTCGCTCGGATAATATCTGAAATGGATTAATCACAATCCACTTTTTATAAGCTCGTTCTGGATTTTATTATTAATCAATATTCGTCGTTAGTTTAGTTAATTTTTCGCTTACTCATACCGCTCAAGTTATTAAAACAGTATGTCATCATCAGTCGCAAATTGTTTTTTTTATTCGCTCGTTTTATAATTCCCCTAATAATGGACATGACTAGTAACTGCCCTCCGATTCGGGACAATGTGCAGGATTTCCGTTTTTACAGTAAGGTTTAAAAATTAAAACCGAAATTACTATGGATTTATTATTCCGAATAAGGTCAAGGTTAAAATGTCTATAAAAACAATACGTTTATTGTTTAAATCTTGAGCGTCCGGTTTCCTCTTTAAGCACTACTCCATTTTGACGTTCCGTTTTATCCATGCCTAATAATAATCTTGTTACCCTACATGAATACCATAAGTACCTTAGTCACTATATTATGAGTGATTTATTTTTGATCAATTAAATAGTAATGAAAAGGAAATGTATGTTTTGTTTTTATTATATTTTTTTATTTATTATTTATTGCATCTGTCTGCCATCTGTGGTCGAATAGTTGAACAAACTCGCTAACTAAAACGTTTAGCGTCATCTGTTGTCGAATAGTTGAAAAGACTCGCTAGCGCCATCTAGTGTGGCAGCAGTACAATGTAGCGTGATTTTTAAAGGAATTACATAATTCTTACAAATATAGTTTTATTATTCCAGTATTATCCTCATCCATGCCCAATTAATGCAAAGATTAATACTTAAAATATAGATACTTAAAATATTTTTTTAGACTCGCTCACCACAACAACTAGTGCCATCTAGTGTGGGAAAGCAGTTTTTTTGGTGAAACTTCTTTTATTTATTTTCTCAGTTTTCAGAGCCTTCAGACTCCTTAAGCTTTTTTATCTGAAAACTATAAAATATAAAAATTACAATAATAAAGAGTTAATTGCTGCACATTAATTTTTGATATCTAGGCAAGCTCCCATAGTTGCGCTGGTCAAGTCCTTTAATTCTCATTAACTAAATATAATAAATAATAATTTCTCATTAACTAAAACTTAAATTTTGTCGAAAATTATCTCTAGTAACAAAGAATTAATTAACAAAGCGCCCAAGAACGAATGATTACCATAGATATAAGATATTAATTGAGTTTCGGCTAGTTTACTGCTAATCAACAATAGATGGCGCTAGTGGGCTTACGTTTTTTGTACTTTTCTGTGTTTTTGTATGTAAGTCTGTGACATTTTGCTAAAGATAATGTCAAGTGTCAATGTCCGTCATATGTCAGTGTCAACTAAAAATAGTTTAAGTAGGTACCTAATTTTTAAAATAGATAAAGGTCCTTACCTACATTTAATCTTTGCCACTGAACAAGTTTTTCGTCCCAAGTGTTTTTCATCGATTTGAAAACCGACAAATCTAACGGCTGCAGTAAATGGCTTGCATGTGATGGTAACTTTATAATAGTCACTCCGCGTTTTTGTGCTTCTTCTAAAACTTTCAATTGGATGTGGGTAGAATGGCCGTCAAATATTAACAAAGCTGGTGGATCTTCGCTTAAATGCGACAACACAGTATTGAACATGTACTTTTCAAATACTTTCGAATCAATCCAGCCATTTTTAGTAG
Source organism: Erebia ligea (assembly GCA_917051295.2). Classification (NCBI taxonomy): domain Eukaryota; kingdom Metazoa; phylum Arthropoda; class Insecta; order Lepidoptera; family Nymphalidae; genus Erebia; species Erebia ligea. The sequence goes on along the minus strand of OU785243.1, from coordinate 6,491,056 downwards.
CAGCATACGATGTGTTTTTGTATCCTTTGTCCGACATCCACTGGTCCCACGTATTTTTTCCTCGGTTTATAATTAATGGTGGCAATTTATCACCAGCAGCGCTGGCTGTGAACAAGATCGTGACATTATCTTTACCAGATGATGCGATCGTTCGTGTACTGGCAAATCCACGGGCACCGACTACTTTGGTTTTGTCAGGATCATTGCCAAAACTTGACTCGTCAAGATTCCAGATTTTTTCTGGTCTTCCCTTCAAATCAAGTTCATTCAACACCTCCTCAAGAATATCAAAGTACTCATTAATGATAAAGGGTTCACATGCCACTTTCCTTGACATCTCTACCGCTTGTGGCTTTTTTAGGGACAAATTGTGTCTTTTTTTGAAAGCAGCAAACCAATCATATCCAGGTTTATTGTTCTTAAATGGGCTTGAATAATTATTTTGACTCACGTGCATGCTAACTAAATCTAGTGTTTCTTTGGAAGTAAGTCCAAATCCGTATTTTTCCATAACCCGTAGACCATTTGCAAGTTTGAGCTCATTTTCTCTGTCAATCACGGTAGGTGGCCCACGAGTCTCCTTTACTGCACCTCTTTTGTAATTCACTCTATCACATATAGTTGTACGAGGGATATTGTATTTTTTGGCAGCTTGGTACGAGTTTATTTTACCAGTTCTAACTTCCTCTACAGCTTGTTTTAATGTTTCCAGATCGTATGTCGTTGTTGTTTTTCTTGTGTAATGCCGCACCATATTGAGAAACCTAAAATGGAAATACAGAATGAACGCAATATTCTATCTTAATCTATATATATATAAATGAATCCCTATTTCCCGTGGTCATGGCATCACGCGTGAACGGCTGGGCCAATTTCGCTAATTCTTTTTTGTTGTATTTGTTATTGTAAGGAGAAGGTTCTAATAAAAGAAAAAACTAAGAAAGTTGCGCTTTGGACGCTTTCACAATGGTAGGGGGCAATCGGTTTCAGGACAGGACAACGTCTGCTGGGCCCACTGGTAACATATAATTTTTAAAAAATCATCCCCTCGTTTATTGCTTTAAACGTGAGGCTGGTGCAAACAAACCATAAAACAGACAGGAATTCTCAACACGGTAGTTTTAGGTTAATCTGTAGTATATAGCGATCAACATTTTTCTAAAAATATAAAATTTAAGTACATATTTTTCATTAAGTATAGCCCAGTCGAATTAGAATTTGAACCTAAATTCTAATCTTTTAATTTGGGTCTAAATCAAATGTTCTTTCTGGTCTAAATAAAAAATATCGATCCTAGGAAAAAATTGATAAGGACCAAAATTGTAGGAAATTTAATTCCAAACAACTCCGGCCATAACCATTTTTCGTGTAAAATTAAAAATAAATGAGTTATGCAATAAATAAACATTCACCCCCACCTCTTTTCGGGTCTAAATCGAAAAATATCGATCCACGGGAAAAATTAATAAGAATTAAAATTGTAGGAAATTTAATTTCTAACAACTTCAGTGATAACCATTTTTCGTGTAAAATTAAAAATAAACGAGTTATGCAATAAAAAAAAATTCACCCCCACCTCGTTTCGGGTCTAAATCGAAAAATATCGATCCTAGGAAAAAATTTATAAGATCCAAAATTTTAGAAAATTTAATTCCAAACAACTACGGTAATTACAACTTTTCGTGTAAAATAAAAAATAAACGAGATGCAATAATTAAAAATTCACCCCCACCTCTTTTTGGGTCTAAATCGAAAAATATCGATCCTAGGGATAAATTGATAAGGACCAAAATTGTAGTAAATTAAATTTCAAAGTCAAACAACTTTGGTAATTACCATTTTTCGTTTTCACCCTCAAATTCATGAAGGCGGATGACGCAACAGGGTTGGAATCCCGAAAACCGAAATGGGACGATTTCCGAAGGAAAATTACTGCGCGGAATTTTTTCCATGTCAGCCCCTCTTTTGATCTAATTCGACTGGGCTATTATTCCTGCATTATATATATAGAAAGATTTACCACTTTAATCCTAAAATAAAAAAGTTTAGGACCTCTGACAATGGGGCTATTGCTTCACAATAGACGCAATCACCCCAAAAGGATGGACGCAATAGGCCTAAAACCAAACCATAACCCAAAAATCAATTGCATTTTGACTACAAATCTTAAGGTAATTACACGAAATAATTAAAACAACATGTATTGCAATAAAACGGCAAAAGTACTTACGGTTATGAACCATCGATATTCTCAAAGAACTGAGATTTATGCAGATTTAAATTCGCCTGTTGGCGCACAAGAACAATCCGAACGAAATGACAAATTTAAGATGGCGGATTATGCAAAGAAAAAAGCTCTGTCACGCTATCTATTGATAAAATTTTGTACTTTTAGTGCCAAAGACGTAAAAAAGATGGCATGAGTAGTTCTAAAATGCACTTTTCGTACATTAATTGAAAAAGACGCATAAGCCCCGTAGACGAAATAGCCCCGGTTGACCTTATATGATTTTAGCTACTGTCTCTGCGGTAATGTTTCCAACAGGTATAGCTTCGGGCCAGTGTGTACAACGGTCTATAATTGTAATACAATATCTGTTACCATGGCGTGTTATCGGTAGAGGACCTACGATATCTACATGTATGTGTTCGAAACGTTGGCTGGGCTGAAATGTACCTACTCCTGTGACCACATGACGACTTACTTTGCTTTTTTGGCATTGTATGCATGCTTTTGCCCATGAATTTATTTCTTTATTCATGCCTGGCCAGAAAAATCTTTTACTTACCATTTTACGGGTGGTTCTTACGCCTGGGTGACTGATGTTGTGCACTGACTCGTAAACGGCTTTTCGAAATGTTGGTGGCACATACGGTCTTACCATATCATTAGATATATCGCAGTATACAGCTTTGTTGATGTTAGGTAAATGTATTTTTTTTAACTGTACCTTGTTCGATGAGTCTACGTTCCGCAAGTATTGCGTAATCTGATCGTCTGTTTCTTGTGCAGTCGCTAATTCCTGGTAATCTATAACGGTTGGGCAAAGTATAGTTTGGACGCGTGACAACGCGTCAGCCACTGGGTTGTCCTTACCATTAATATGCTGTATAGGTATTACTGGTATATTCGCTAATATTCGCTGCCGGATTCGCCTCTTGAGTTTCCTTGATGGAACCTATCTTTGACAGTGCGTATGTTAGAGGTTTGTGATCCGTATATATGGTTAAATCACGACCTTCTATCATATCCTTGAAATGCATAATGGACATGTATATGGCGAGTAACTCTCTATCATATGTGCTATACTTTTGTTGAGTATCTGATATTTTAGAAAAGTAACCTAGTGGTTGCCAACTGTCGTTAACTCTCTGCTGCAGTACTGCGCCTACACAGTTACTAGAGGCGTCTGCCATTAACGAAAGTGATGCTTCAGCGACTGGATGAGATAATGTTACGGCGCTTTTGAGGCTTACCTTGCATTTCTCGTACGCTTCTTCTGCTTCAGGGCTCCACTCTATTTTGGTTTTGTCCTTTTTCTTGGAATTATGCAGAAATTTATTGAGGTACATATGGCATTCAGCTGCTTTGGGTAAATGTAATCTGTAAAAGTTTATCATCCCTAAAAAACGTCTTCATTGTTCTATTGTCTCTGGTTTGGGATAGTCTGTGATAGCCTTGACCTTGTCGGGTAGGGGACTAATTCCTTCGGGAGTAACCTTGTATCCCAAGAACTTGACTTCGCTCAAACCGAATGAACTTTTACTGAGGTTTATGGTCAACCCTATGCTCTGAAAACGTTCGAATACTTTTTTGATAATATGCTCTCTGTGAATAGTGTCGTTCTTTGATGCTATAATTACATCGTCGATATAACAAAATAAAGATGACTCGTATTCGTTGTCTATTTTCTTACCCATATTTTCCATTCCTTTTAGTACTGTGTTGTCCATAAACCTTTGAAAAGTTTGTGCTGCATTTCTTAGTCCGAACGTCATACGTGGAAATTCGTACAAACCGAAAGGAGTTGTAATAGCGGTCTTCTCGATATCTTCTTGTGCAACTTCGATAAAGTGATATGCTCTATTAATATCAAGGTGAGTGTAAATTATTTTACCTGATAAACCGTAAGTAAAATCCTGGATCCTAGGGATGGGGTATCTATCTGGTTTCGTGAGTGAATGATATTACTTTATAATGAAGAAAGCTCCCTCATAACAAGACTTAAGTAGTAGTTAGGTAAGGTAAGTAGTTTTTTACTCCGAGTTCAATCCCTAAAATAGAGATCCCTGTACATCTCTGCCTTGACACTATATAAAAGGTCGGAGTTCATCCACTAGGGTTTGACGACACTAAGGAGAGCCTACTGTAGGTGTCCAATAACTCCGACGCCGGCATATCTCAGGGGACCGACTCTAGTCTTGTTGAGCTTGAGATCTCCTCACCTGCGAGCGTCTCATGCGCCGCTCACGCTCAATCCATGCCCAGCATGTAACTAGCACAATCTTTAAAATATTTTCCCATACCTATTTCAAATCAATCCTCACTTTCCTATCAATTTAAAGTATTTAAACACACAGTAGGTACACGTGACAAGTTGCGAGTTTACCCAGTTATTTTTATATACTATATATACCTAGGTAGATACCTAGTAGTTTTAGATACTAAAATTATTTTACGTAGGAAATAAATTTACGAAAACTAAGCACTCTCTGACAAACTATGCGAGTGGTTATACGTTTATACGATTGTCAATTGTCATAGCCTGCGAGCTACCGCAATGATTTGACGTTGGCGATGAACTCATTTTTCTTACACAATACGAATTATCTGTCAAAACCCTACCAAAATTATCAATTCATTCACTCATCGTCAAAAATAACGATTTCGATCGAATACCATCTATGAACACCTTACAGCCGTTTTCAATAACCTACTAAAGATTACAGATAGATAGCCATCTGAGATAACCTGTAACGTTCAAACTATCCTTTGAATGCATTTCACAAGCTCCAGCCGAGCGATCGCGTAACTTCTGCATCAATCATTGTTACAGTATCAATTGTTGTAATTGGCTGAATTTATGGCATTCTTGCTGCGTCAATGGATTATGTCCAATAGTGGAAGAGTGTTAACCAATCAGAGGTGATTGCGATGTATCAATGATTGATGCAGAAGTTACGCGATCGCTCGGCTGACCATCCGTGCCCTCCCATGCGTTTGGTCATTGCTATTATCACTCAAAACGCTTCTATTTAATATCAGGTTTTCCGGAATATTTTGTATTGATCAATAATATATACTAATAATTATTCATAGACACACATTTTTACATATTTTTATAATTGATTTACCAAAAACCACGCGTTTTATGCATGATTTCAATAAAATGACAACCTTCAGTCTTCACAACAAAAACGAAACGCTTTTGACAACCGTGACGACTGACGTGAGATGTCGCGACAGCCGCCATCGCATTCGCGCATTTTTACAACACTGATTTGTTTACCTGTTAGATGTTAGTTTTGACTTCGTTTGGGTATTTCATAGTAAAATTAATTGAAATGAGTAACGTAAGTATATACCCACCAAAACCATTTCATGGATAGGCTGCCAAAACTCGCATACAAGTCCAAATCATAATGCTTTCACTGTTAAAAAGTTATGAGATCTCTAGTAGAGCCAAGCCCCTAGTTGAGCTCCGATTTGTGCTGCGCATCATCATAGCCCATGGGGCCAGTTCCAAGTCCAAAGAGTACAGGTTTGAGTACTTTTGGCTGTACCACATTTACTACATAGAAGTCCTGACTCTATAAACTCTACATCTTGATAAAAAGATGTGGCTTGGCTGTTTCGTGATCCAATCAATCATTTAATGTTCGTGGAATAGGTATAGTTTGTGCGAGAATCACGAAACGGCCAAGCCACATCTTTTTATCAAGATGTAGATTCAGACTAGTGGAGGCAAACCAGACTACATCCCACCTGATGAAACACTGGATCTAGTGGCATCTATCCTAGGTGCCACTTGTGAGGGTTACAGTGTACCATTTGGTGGAGATGCTAGTGATGACACTATTTTAATCACGGAGCCGGTTGCATGTTTGCCAAGTGCTGGGGGTCCTGATGTTGTTGTTGGTGATGGGACGGGTGAAATTATTGTAGTAGATACATTACCTACCTATAGTGACCAAACCAAATAGGAAATTTCTGTTTGAGTCCTCAAGCAAAAGAACAGGTTTGATAATAAAAGCCTATAATATTATACTAATCCAATATTAAGTGTAAGTTTTAATCAAATACATAACTCATGACTCTTTTGTTGTTAGCAAAATCTCGCAAGATCGATGAACTAGCCGCATCCAATATCCTGCGCAACACTGCTCTAGCCAAATATTATTCGAAAAAAACGGAGCTGCTAAGTACAGCCTTTGAAGAGCAGAAGTTGAAATTAAAAAGAATAGAGCTTGAAAATGAGAAATTAAAAATTGAATTAGAAAATTTGAAAAATAGTACATGTAAGTAAGTGCTATTTTAAAATTTTCTAATTCAAATTTTTAATTTCTCATTTTCAATATCTTCTTAATTTCAACTTGGTTCCAAAAGTGTCTAGATTTGCCATTGCATAAATTTAAATATTGTGTTGTTATTGTGTATTAACCCTTAAAGTCGCAAGATATTTTTGTGAAACAAAAACAAAAAATTGAAATGTACGTTGTTTATTAGTTAAAAAAACACACAGTAAAAATAAAAAAAAAAATTGAAAGTACAAATTTTTTGAAAAACAATGTGTATAGTATACTATACATTGCCACTTGCCACATAAACATTTAATTATTTGCAATGTATAGTATACTATACATAGTGCTTTTAGGTTTTGTTATGGTAAGCCCAAAAACAATTCCTATTTTTGACATAACACAAATGTACATTACATTTCGTGCACATGGTACTCGCTTGGCCATTTTTACAATATTTGCATCGTTGATATCCAGTCAATTGAGGCCAGTGATCATATCGATCGTAGCGGACGTCATCACACGGTCTTTCCGCTACCGGTTTTTTTATTTTTTTCTTATCAGAGACCGACTCTATCTCCTTCACCGTCGCTCTTCTGTCTCTTCTAAGCAGCCCCGCATAGACCTCATAGCGGAAATTCTTTAAGTGGTCTTTTTTCCTTACAGTTTCAGACATTCTATCATGCCTACGCCGCAACAACCAGGCATTATTTATAGAAATATCCAACAGCTGGGAGAAAATGTTTAAATACCACCTATGGGACTTGATTCCTGTACGGTATAATGATATCAGCATATCTGCTAGATCGACACCACCCATATGCCGATTATAATGCCTTACGATCTGGGGACAAGTCACATCAACACGACTACTGCTTTCTTTACTAAATCTTTTTATTTTTTCTAATGGATATGCATCAACATAGGAACTAACTAAAGTAACTTGTTTATTATCAAACCACTTTACCACACTTAGTTTATTTTTATTACAAACCACTTGACAAAATGCTCCCCTACCTCTTTTCTTCAGAGTCTTATCAGTAAGTAATTTTTGGCTAGCATCTTTCAATCTGTTTTGCCGAATGGTTCCCAAGCTGAAAATTCCATAATTTTCCCTCAATAGATATATCAACTCTAAAGACGTGAAATAGTTATCAAAATATACAACACTAGCTTTATTTTTCACTGTTTTGCATAACGCTATAACAATTCTACTTCCAACACCTAAAGTTTCTTCCTCTTCGGAAAATTGGATGCCCCTGAAAGTATCGTCTCCAGCATAAAGCATAAAATCATAAACTATGCCTGATACTCCAGCTCTTACAAGATTTTTGAATCCCCATTTACTAGGTTTATTAGGGTTGTATTGGCGACGACTACCTGCCTTCTTACCTTTATAGGGTATGATCATTTCGTCTATACTATAGGCGTTTTCTTCTTCAACCGACAAACAGTGTGCTCGAATACTGTCAATCAAGGGACGAAGCTTATAGTATCTATCCTGCAAATCAGCTTGTGTATTGTCTGTAAAATGAATGTACCTTCTTATTTGTTGAAATCTTTTCAGAGACATTACATCAGCAACTTTGGCATAACGAAAAGAAGTGTTCCAGTAGTCTTTGTAAGATGGCATAACCACGATACCCATTATAACATTGATGGCTAAAAAGTCTAATATCTCATCATTAGATACTTTGATGGATTTTCCGGTTTCTGGAACGCTGTATAAGTTGGTGTTATCCGTAATACTTGTCACTATTTCCTTCGGAAAGAATCTATAAAAATAATCCAATGGTGACCAATCAACTGGCACATCTTCACGAAAAACAGTATTTTCTAATTGGGCTTTGTGCTCAAATCGTGCATTTTTCCAACGAAAAGATAACTGTATCTTTTTTATGCATGTTTTTTTAATTCTTTGGGCAAGAACAGTAGGTGCAGAACGCTTTCTTTGTTTGCGAGTGATCAGAGGACTGAATGTTGATTGTATTGTAGGTGTGGAAGTTGATGGTTGAACTGAAGGTAAAGATGGTAAAGATGAAATTGAAGGTAGAGCATTATAGTTACATTGTGTAGAACTTGGAAATACTTCATCAAGCACCGGCGTCAGTGGTGTTTGAGTTTGGTCTTGTTCTTCATCTATAGAACTATCAGGGCTATCTAAAATATTAAGCCTTTCAAGCGAAGAATCTATCGAAGGTGCAGGCGAACTTTCTGGTGTTTTAGCTTCTTCTTCGCTACTGGCACTATCACTAGCATCAGAACCAGCATTTTGTGCAGGTACCAAGGCTAAAATGCGCCTGGCTCTTGCGCTTGAAGCAGTCTAAAACAAAGCAAACGGAACATGCAGGCAAACCATAACCATAATAAAAAGAAAACCTGACTCATCATGGCCCAGCCCAAACTTTTAAGGAAGGATTTCGCGAAAAACCCACAGAACACCCGAGCGAAGCAGGGTCGGGTCAGGTAGTTCAAAATGAAATTCGAAAGTAACGTCGTAGTAATCATATTATATTTGTTCCAATGTTATCCCAAACTTATAACTTATTATTATGTCATTGTCGGGTTAGTAGTAATGTATAGTATTCTATACATAACAAAAAAATGATAGATACGTGCAACGGTAGCAATGTATATTATGCTATACATTCAACTAAACAATGAAAAAAACATATAAAAACACGATACCAGCACATTATTCATATGAAAATCCAATAGAACAAACATTTGGCAAACCATTCTATTCATCAGACATGCAAAATTATTAAGTTTAACATTTATAAAAAATAAAACTTACCTTATCAAAAACTGATGCATGCACCATGTCGGTTATTTTTGACAACTGTTTTAAATTACCATAGACAAACGTAACTTTTTATTTTTTGACATGTAAAGGAACGTTCAAAATTAACATTTCAATAATAATTCAGGCTAAAAACAATTTTACTGTTATGGTAGCTTTTTTTAAAGGTCAATGTATAGTATAGTAGACAAAATTACTTTAAGGGTTAAGTTACTTGCACTGTGTACACATTTGCAGCTAGTAATGTTTCAGTTATTTTCTAGTTTTAGTTACTTGAACTCGCCATGACTGGACTTATGCAAATTTTATTGATAGAGGACAAGAATTTTTAATTTTGTCATTATATAATAAATTTATTTTCATTTCATAAGTTCTCTGCTAGTTACCTTAGATTAATAATAAGATTATTATCAATAGTCCTAATTAATAATTTTTATTTTTTTATTGTAAGTATACTTTACAATAATATTTTAGGTAAGATAATAATAAAAAGAGAAAGAAATTTATTTTATGGTTTTATTTAGTCCCATTTAAAAAATAACATCACATTATTATTAGACTAATAATATTATTTTATACTCCAAATTTAATGAATTATTCAAAATTAAATCGAATCATCCATTAAATCTCGGAATATTTCTGAATCATTCTTATAAAAAGATGGTCGTCGCACTTTTGGTATTTTCAAGCCACTTGTGCCGGGGAGATCATTTGGGGCAGCTGGAGACTTAGAAATCTTCACAGGAGACATTAGATTTATTCTTTTACATTGCTTCAAATTAATTTTATTCGTTTTTTTTGTTGTATCCGTCGGAAGTATCTCGTCCGAAATAATTTTAATATTATTTTTCTTTTGTTCAGAATTACAGTCCATATCTTGAGTGTTCTGAATGATAACTTCTCCATAAAAAATATCCTGATAAATCATAGGCATAGTTGCTATTTCTAACTCCGTACAATCCAAGGTTGTTTCCACATAATATTGCCATTCAGTTAAATTATTATTTTCATTTTCTTGTAGTTTTTCGTCTAGCTAGCCGGTTAACCGGTTAATAGAACTTAAGTTCTATTTCTGTTTTATCTCTTTCATCTTTTCTAAAATATGGTTTTTCTATTTCTTGTTCTTTTATTTCGCTATTTTCATGCTCTCCTTCTTTTTTCTTTTGTCTGCTTAATTCAGTTTGAGATTTAGTTTTTTTTCCTTTTCCTTTCCCTTTAAATAATTTTTTGTCCTCCTCCAATGCAGACATTTCGTTTTCTTTATTTATTTCCTTTGTTTTAGTTGGGCGTAAATTAGTTTTCTTCTTTTTACTGGGTATATATTCTTCATCTGTATTTGCGTAATCTTCTATTTCACTTCCAATGCTTTTTCCAGGAATGACGTTTAATTTCTTTTTTCTTTTACTCTCTACAATGTTCATGGTTCCATATCTCATTTCTTTTAAAATATCAAGAATCGAGTTGTCTACTGCGTCTTCATCCAAAGGGTGTATTCCAGTTTTCCTAAAACCTGACTGTATATTTTCTTTGACATTTTTACTGAGATCTTCAATGAGTTTCTTCAATAATTTTGGGAAACACCCTTTTGGAATAGTCGATTGGGACTTTCCGTCTGTTTTTTTCCACTTTAAAATGATATTACGCCGTATGATTTTTACAGGCCTGAAAAAGGCTACGTCAAGTGGTTGAGTTAAAAATGCGTGCTATTTGCCGGCAAAAAAACAAAGAAAACATTTTTTTCTTGACATAGTCTGATCACATTCAAAGACAAATGTGACGATAAATTGTCACCAATCAGACATTTCTTTTCTTCTTTCTTATGGAAGAAAGGTATTATAATAGATTTGATCCAGTCTTCGAACATTGTTGAATCAAACCAACCACTTGCCGTGCGATTATAGCGGGCACCCGCGGGACTATTTTCGGTCCAGCTGTTTCGTGATCCAATCAATCATTTAATGTTCGTGGAATAGGTATAGTTTGTGCGAGAATCACGAAACGGCCAAGCCACATCTTTTTATCAAGATGTAGAGTTTATAGAGTCAGGACTTCTATGTAGTAAATGTGGTACAGCCAAAAGTACTTAAACCTGTACACTTTGGACTTGGAACTGGCCCCATGGGCTATGATGATGCGCAGCACAAATCGGAGCTCAACTAGGGGCTTGGCTCTACTAGAGATCTCATAACTTTTTAACAGTGAAAGCATTATGATTTGGACTTGTATGCGAGTTTTGGCAGCCTATCCATGAAATGGTTTTGGTGGGATTTCATTTCTTTTTGGCAGGCGCACTAGATTTTTTAATTTTTTGGACTCTATTTCTCGCACTACAGTTATTCCTTTTTTCATTGCCCACTCTCTATCGTTTCCTCTTTTCTTTGTGGGTTTGCTATATGTATGTAATGAGCGGCAAATCCCTACATAATTAAGTTAGTTCTTATTTTCGAGTCTGGTGCTCAGTATTAAAGATATTTGGTTGTATGGGCCAGCCGGTTTCTATCTGCTTATAGTCGATTAGCGACCCGCCCCGCTTCGCAAGGCTAGCACTAATCATGACAATAGTCCATTCTTTTTTACCCACTAACTAAAGCCAGTGGGCACCGAGCAGTACATAAGATTTTACATTAGCACTGCGATATGATTAATTTTTATAATATAGAGTGCCTTGAAGAATGAATTAAGTGAAGTGCCGGAAGAATTTTTAAAATCGGTTGAGTATTTTTTGATTTTATCCACAGCAAACTCACGGTTAAATCTTTCCTCTTGATAATATTAGTTCAGATCATTTAATTATATGTACGTTAGTTAGTACATAATACCTCAATGGTTTAGATCCATATAATATTTTAAATGCTAAAGTGTGTCTGTCTGCTGCGCTTTCACGGCCTATCTTTTCAACCGATTTTGATGAAATTTGGTACAGGGATAGTTTGTATCCCAGGGAAGGACAAAGGCTACTTTTTATCCCGGAAAATTAAACAGTTCCCGCTGGAATCAAAAAACCTTAATCCACGCAGACGAAGTCGCGGGCATCATCTACTTTTCTATAAATTGTCACGCGTTAATTTAATTCAAACCAATGAACAGAGTGTTTAGTTCGGAGAACAGAGTTGGACGAAAATATCGTTGATTACCTACTTATTGAACAATTCCTAAAGGGATGCAGATGGGATCGGGTCTTACATGGACTCTTCGCCAATGATTACTGTAGATATATTTACCTCTGAAAAATATTTTATGTATATTTTATAATTTTTCAGTAATAAAATGAAAATAATGAGAATAAAAAATGACAAGATTACGTGATTATTATTGGCGACCTGTTTGGCCGAGTGGTTACAGACCATGACTGTTGAGGGAGAGGTCGCGGGTTCGAATTCTGCTAGGGGCATAATGTTGGTATTCAAAACTTTTGTACCTGAGTCATGAATTGTATATTTATATTATTTATGTATGGTATTATGTATGTATACTGCATTTTGCACATATTTCTTTAAGTACTGACTGTACAGCTATTATGCACCCCCTATAGGAGGGGTTGGAAGGGAAAAGTTCCCGATTTCTTAATTTTCCCATTATTTATATGAAATTCCTAGCCCACATACCAAATTTCTCTGCCCCGTTAAGCGACTACGCCGAGGCTAGCGGGGCCGATGGCACTATTTTTCCCAACTGCCCCGTTAGCGGGGCAGAGCCAGCGGGGCAGATGGGACCAAGTCAGTATATGGAATATTATCAGTATAACAATCAACGTTATTGTGGCTACAATATTGCCACCATTTTTTGTATGCACTATTATATTGTTTTAGGGAGCTGTGACTTAGGGAAGCGAGAAGTATATCTACAGTATCGGTAGTTAAGCCTTGTTTTGAAAAAGCTCCCCTGATAACAGCGATGACACCAGGGTAAGTCGTTTCCAGAGTGGGTGACGTGTCCTGAAAGGAGAAAGTAATAGCTCAGGCTCTGGGTTAAAATAGATAGGTTCATATTTTGAAAGTTTCATAAAAATCGGGAACCATGGCTGGCTAGGCCAATAAGGTACGACTATGATACCGGTTGCTCTTTCGTTAATGATTTTACGTAAACTTTTGAGTATAAGTGAGAAAGGTGGAAAAGCATAGAAGAAAAACGAACTCCAGTCAATAGTGAATGCGTCAATATCAAAGGCTTCAGGGTCTCGTTTCCATGAAATATATTTCGTGCATTTAGCATTTATGCGTGTTGCAAATAAATCGACTTGCGGGTGGCCGAAGGTGTTTGTAATCTTATCAAACGCTGAAGATGAGATATTCCATTCTGTATCAATGTTCGTGCGACGAGACTCCTCATCAGCCTCTACGTTGTCTTTAGACTTGATATAAGACGCATACACGTATAACTGTCGCTCCTCACACCACTGCCAAATATATCTCGTAATATCATTAAGATGAACATATTGTATCCCTCCATATCTATTTATATAGGATATTGCTGTTGTATTGTCTATGCGCAATAATATTTGCTTTTTTCGAAGGTTATTCGCAAAACATTTTAATCCGTTAAAGGCAGCTAGCAGTTCCAAATAATTGATATGATTCCTTGTCTCTTGTGTGTCCCAGAAACCCCCTGTTTTTTCCCCATTGCATGATGCGCCCCATCCTGTCAACGAAGCGTCTGAAAAAATTTCGAGAGCGTATTTTTCTTCGCGAATGTTATTACATGACGTCATAATGTGGTTAATCCACCATGAAAAATCGGGTTGAACCTGAGGTCGTACCTGCATGAAGCTGTCATAACCATCCTCTGCATTTTGAAGTGCTAAGAATTTTTCACGCTCTAAGCGTTTTGTATATACCCAACCGTAGGCGATAGCCGGACATGCAGAGCAGAGTACGCCCAATAGTTTAGCAAAATTTCTTATTGATATTGTTTTAAGGTTGGTGACGTCATTGATATGCTTAGTTATTTTTAAGCGTTTACTGCTTGGTAATCTTAAACACATGTTTTTTGAGTCAAGTTCAAATCCAAGGTAGGTTTGAGTTTGTTTTGGATTTAAATTATTATAAAACCTAATTTTTTAAGTACCTATTATAGTATATTAATTGACAGTTTCTGTGACACATAATGAACAATCTTTATGGGAATTTCCAATACAAATTATATCATCAAGATAGGTACTAGTATAAAACCCTTACTTCTAAGTGTAGATGCAACAGGTTTTAGGAGCTTTGTAAAAATCAGTGGTGCCAGGGACAAACCGAAAGGAAGGCATTGGAATTCGTAAATACTGTCTTGAAATTTAAATCTTAAATACTTTTTGCTTTTGTTATTTATCGGTACTAAGTAGTACGCGTCCTTAAGGTCCACCGTAGCAATAAAGCAATCTTTAGTCATCAATTTTGTTACGGTCCGAATACCCTCCATTTTAAAATGTTCCGGATTGATAAATTTATTTAAATTTTTTAAATTTAGTATAAATCTAAATGAGCCGTCTGGTTTTGTGGTAAGAAAGATTTTTGATAGAAATTGACCTGGCACAGCGGTGCATTTTACAATGGCTCCTAATTTCTCTAATTTTTTTAACTCTAAATTTATTTGATTGATTTCTGATTGGTTAAAATTATTATTTTTTGGCGCAATAGATTGTATAATTCGGCAGTTAAAAGGTATAGAATAACCTTTAACATACTCTAATACAGTTGGATTATCTGTTATTTCGTACCATTTATGTAGAAAGTAATTTAATCTACCCGCGTGTGGTATTACCTCGGTTAATATTTCGGGGTCTTGGGGGTGGTTTTTGTTGTTCGTGGTGCTCGGTCGGTCGATGGTGGTGGCCTGCGGTTCTGTTGGGACGAATAGCGACCTTTCGACCCACCCTGCCTGTTCGTCCGTTGGCCTTGTGTGCGGGGCGGGCCCCTCCAGTTTCCCTGTTGAGATGATTTCCGGAAGGTAGATGACGCAGCTGTGTCATTGCGTCTTATTTGCAGTCCTGATCGCTCTGCAGTCTTAGATGCTTTTATTTTTTCGCCCAGGTTTGCGCTAAAAAGGAAAGAATCCCTTTTTACCTCCGTCACCATGTATAAGAATTTCTTATCGAGTGATGCTTTTATAAGTTTTCGTCTCCGCTTCGTATCTTCGTAATGGAGGTCCAGAAAGATTTGACTAATTTCTGAAATTTTTTTGAGCATCTCGACTTTGCTTAAGTCCTCTTTGATGACGGTGGCGGCTAAATTTGTGAGTTCCGCGATACCTCGACCAAGTTGGTTTTGCGACTTCTCCATTAGCTTGTCAGGAGTCCTAGCTGCGTCGCTCAAAACATGCGTAATCTCCGGATTTAGTAAAGTAGCTTTTGCTAATCGAAAATTATCTGGTATCAGGTATTTTTCCTCCATCTGCTGCTTCTGTTCTTTGGTCAGGCCATCTACTAGCACCCGTCCCCAACGTTTAGCTATCTCCTCGGGTATTGGTGGGCCAAAAACCTCCTCTTTTGTTTTCGGATCTCCAAGAGCTTCCAAAATGTCTGGAGGTAAGGTTGGTTGGGTACTAGTGCTTGGCACAGGTTCGGATGGTGCTGCAGCCGAGGGTGTTGATTCCGCATTGTTCGGGGAAACATGAGCGGATATTATCATAGACCTGGGTCTGGTACTGTCGGCTACTGAATAGTCAGAGTCTGACAAGGGCAGCATAGGTATTTCAATGTCACTTTCTATCGGTGGTGTTATATGGGCCTTTCTCTACTAACAGGAAAATCATGGTCCAAGCGTTTTTTTTTTACTTTGGCTATATTAATGCATAGTTTTATTTATTAAAACACATAATATATAACCTGTTATTTAAGGAGCCAAGCTTAATCAATATTTAGAATCATAATTGTTTCATAAATTCGGTCTAAAAGCCACTAAAAACAGTCCTCTGTTATGTCCTAATTCCGGATCGAGTATGATTCGGTTCGGTTTTTATTAGTTGTATTTAAAAATGTAAAATCTTATAACTCTATAAATATCAAGAATATTGAATGCATGTGAACAAAAAACAATTATAATTTTAGAGATTTTTTTAGTACTAAAAACTAGTGTTTGAATTTTGTCCATACAGTTTTTGAACATTCCTCTGTCACTATTTGAATATCGCGCCACAAAAATATTAAACACTATTGTGGTTACATTGCCCTTGAAACCGAACGTTAACAGTGTGAAGTTTGCTCGGTCGCCATGCTAAACAAGTCGCCGCCATTTTGCGCAGTGACAACTCCGCGTCTGTGTGGGAGCCACGTCTCTGTAGTGTTGAGTGAACATTCCTCTGGTAAGTCTATTTTACGGTGTTTTGTGTGTTATAATTATATTTATTTAACAAAAAAATTGCTCAGTGTGATAATTTATAACTGTTTCTGTGTTATGAAGTAATATTTAAACTGATACGTGGTATGACTTTTTTACGTAAAAATAACAGTCCTCTGTGCAACAGTCCTCTGGAAATTTATAACACAGAGGACTGTTTTATGTGACAGAGGACTGTTTTTTTTTTGACGTCCGTGTATTTTATTAATATTCTTTATAATCTGCATTAACCTACTGCTTGTCGATAACCTCTTTTTTTCTTACAAGGCCTGTCACGCTAATTCAGGACTTGTGTTTTCTATTATTATGGATTTTGGAATATAAAATAATACGTACCTAGTAACTACCTGTTTTTAAACCCTTACGCCTACGGTATTTTTTTTTTAATATTGAAAGTATGTTTTATTGTTTTAGTATTGCCGCAATGCCACCAAAGAAGAAACCTAAAACCAAAGAAGAAATAAAAGAGCAGAAACGAATTGCAGAAAGATTAAGATATCAACGGCTAAAAAATGACCCTGTTAAAAGAGAGCAATTGAAGGAAAAAGAACGACGAAACTACCAAAGAAAAAAGGAAAAAGGTACAAGAAAGCTAGTTAAAAATATGAGTCGACGTGAACACAAAGCTGTGACTAAAGAATGGAGAAAGCACTGTGCTACCTATCGCGCAAAAAAAAAAGCTTTGAAAGAAATTACAAACAATTTTGTACGACAAAATACGCCCGAATCCGAGGGTTCACCTTCTCCTCAAAGTTCAACCTCTCCATCAATACTACCTATGACCACTCCAAGAAGTGATGCAAGTAATGCGAGAAAGCGTAATGCTAGAAAGAACCGTGTCAAAATTATAAAGGATAAAGATAAAAAGATCGAGTATTACAAAAAAAAATCCGAGAAGTATAGGAAGAGATTAGAACGTTTGGAAAAAGCTAAGACAAAGGAAAATGTAGATACACCTAACACTAAATTTACCAAAATGTGTGATTCGCCAGAAACTCGCAGAGAAGTAGTCAAAAAGGCGCTATTCGGTGAAGTGTTGAATGCACAGCTAAAAGAAAACTACGCTAATTTAAAAACCTGCAAAGAAAAACAAATATTCGGAAAAGTCGTGTCCGGTAAACTAATACACAAATACAAGTTATGGCGAAGCAAAGATAGTGCTATATCTTATAAAACAATTCAGAAGTCTCCGCGTCAATCAGGTTTAGTACCCAAGCTTCGGACTCGTAAGGACAAAATTTCATCTGATTGCATAACCACTGTACGAGCCTTCTATGAAAATGATGACAACAGCAGACTTGGCGCAGGAAAACGAGAATGCCTGACCAGAAAAGGGGTTAAAAAACAGAAAAGATATCTATTGGATAGCATCTCAAATTTATACAAGAAGTTTCAAGCTGAACATTTTAAAATAAGCTACACAACGTTTTGTCGTCTACGTCCTTTCTGGGTCGTAACACCAAATGTAAACGAACGTGACACGTGCCTCTGCATAAAGCACGCGAACATCGATCTGAAACTGTCAGCATTGCACAGGCGAAGAATTTTGACTTACAATAGTCACACAGCACTGCTTGAAAAGACATGTTGTAATCGCTATGACGAGCTATGTTTGTCACGAACCTGCCAACGCTGTATTGACAAGAATCCTGACTACAGGGAGTTTGATGACAGCAAGCCTATTGAATTTAAAAAATGGATATCCGAGAAACAAACTTACAACGACCCCAAGACCAAGAATGCTCGAACAGTTACCAAATACCTAAAGAAAACGTTCACGGTTCGCCCTCGAGAACTAATAGAAGAGCTGCACGAGGATTTGGAAGCCTATTACCAACACGAGAGAAACATTACCCATCAATACAATGCTATCAAGAAATACAAACAAAACCTTACCGACGAAGACGCTATCATACATATGGATTTTTCAGAAAATTATTGTTCCAAATACGGTCAAGAAATACAAGCATTTCATTTTGGAGGGTCGAGACTTCAGCTAAGTCTTCATACTGTGGTAGTGTATACCAAAAACTCTATCAAGTCTTATTGTACCGTTTCCAAAAATCTCACACATTCACCAGCTGCTATATGGGCACATTTGCGGCCAATCTTTAAAACTCTGTCACCTAACATAAAGAGCATCCACTTCGTCAGCGATGGACCCGTAACTCAATACAGAAATAAAACGATGTTTTACATCCTAGCATCAAGGCTCCAACAAGAGGTTTTAAATGTGAAGAAGTTTACGTGGAACTATTCAGAGAGTGGACATGGCAAAGGGGCCCCTGATGGCATTGGAGCGACCTGCAAGAGAACCGCTGATGCCGTCGTCGCTACAGGAGGTGATATTGATAGCTTGGAATCATTTGTAGAGGCCATTCAACGAATTTGTTCCGCAATTACCTTGTTCACAATCGATGATAAAGCCATCCAAGAATTGGCAGACGACCTTCAAAATGAAACTGTTAATTTAAAAAGCTTTAATGGCACTCTTAAAATACACCAAGTAAAGGCTGAAATATTAAGAAGTCCTCTGGAATCAGCTCCAAGTGCCGCTAAACTCATAATGAAAAGTTTAAGTTGCACTTGTGAAGACGAGTGCCAGCATTTCAATTTAGGAGTGTTACAGTACAAAAACAAGACAATACTTAACGTAGATGATATTTACACAGACTCTGAAAGTGAAAACATGAACAACTCACAGGATTCCACAAGGGAGACCGACGACGCTGCACTGGCTGGACCTAGTTCAATCAACCAACAGAATTACACCATCGGTGATTACGTCTTGGTTAAATTTCTAGTAAGAAACACTGAATATTGTTATGCTGCAGTAATCAATAAGATAGACACGGAAGAAGGCGAACTAACAGTGACCTTCTTAAAAATTTGTGATGACAAAGGACATTCAGAGTCGATGAAAATGATGTTTCTGATGTGTCCTTTGACCAAGTATTAAAGAAGTTGCCAAACCCAGATATTGCCCTAAAAGGGAAAAGAATATTTTATTATTTTAATATACCTGTACCTGTTTTTGAGAAATAAGTCTGCATTGATAAGTAAACAAGGCTGATTCTTAGTACCTAAGCTTAATTTTGATTATAATTATTTTAAGTCGTTATTTAGAGAGCTAAACTCGCAATTTGTTCCTGATAAATATATAAGTAAGTATTTAAATTCTGTATGTAATACAGTATTCAATAAAGAAGAGAATTTATTTGATTACATTTAATAATTAATATTGTGTTTTTTTTTTTCATATAAGCATTGGCATTAAACTGTTCTCTGGGTGGAAAAAACAGTCCTCTGGGTGGCAAAACAGTCCTCTGCCGCATTTTTTTACAAAATTGCCTATAATTCCGAAAATAAGGGAAAATTACAATGGTTTCTTGTTTATATGTATTTATATTGTAACTATCTATCGACTCCACATATTATATTTTAATTTTCTAGAAAATTAGGGTTGGGACAACTGTCAATAGACAAGTTTCCAGTTAGTAGAGAAAGGCCCATATGTCTAGGTGACTGATGATCACTTTCATTGCGATCTGTAAGGTTTCGAAAAAAAAGAAACGACTCGTGACTTTTATTGTAAAAGTTATTTTAAAGTCATTGGACGTACGCTCGTTACGCCGCTAGACTAGGGTTGTAGGTATACCAATCTGGTATAATTATTTAAAGTCATTGGATGCACGCACGTTGCACCGCTAGACTATGATAGTATTATTATGGTTTCAGCTGTGCGCTCGTCACAGCGTAGGTATAACCAAGGAATTACAAAAAATAAGTAGCTACCTACTTATAATATTTATGTTACATTTTACAGCAATCCTGATTCCAGTCAATAATAGTAAACCTGTTTTAAGCTACGTAGCTCGTCATTATTTTATTCTATTTTTCCATTAACTTGAAGGTAGATCGACAAAACATCAACAAAACGAAAATATACTCATTCATAGTTGAATAGTGTAGGTAAGATTTGCACAAATTATAAGTTAATATTTAAAAATGAAAATATTACTGACCTTCATCGATCGACGAATCTGATGAATCTTCGTAAATTCGATGTAAGCGTTTCTCCAAACGCCTAATCTTCTGAGTAATGCGGCGTTTTTTATCGTCGCGTTTTCTTTTTGGCATTTTTATATTTTATTTTATAACTCACTGAACAAAAACTGTAACTTTAACTATCTATGGTAATAAATACGGTGTTGCGATGCCCGCACAAAGAAAGCGAATGAAAACAGGTCACGCGGCGATGAGGGACGTAGGGTGGGAGGAGAGGGGATGGATGTTGTCGGTTTCATGACTTTTAAAAATTAATATACTTATTTCCTTTCCCTTTCTAGCTATAAACATATTGTGCGATGCCTAGTACATTGAGAAGTGAACTACATAGTGACATAATAAATAAATCTTGAGGATGTAACGTCGCAATATAATTTGACTATCGAGTGATAAATAATTAGACGGAACCCACTTCTATTATGAAAAAAACCGCTTGACACTTTAATGGATAGGTTTTTACTATTGATTGAAGCTAAGATTAGTTTATCGGGTGACTTCAATTACGTGACACGTATAATTGAATTAATTAATCATGTAAGTAATAATATATTAAATAACAATTATTATTATATGAATAATATGCTAAATAGTAATTTTTATTAATAATTATAATAATATATTATTTGTTTCATGTAAGTAATAAATATATTAAATAACAATTATTATTAAGTATATGAATAATATGCTAAATAGTATTTTTTCATAAATAATTATAATAATATATTATTTGTTTAATAAATTGATAATTTGGAATTCATGTTTATAAATAATAACTTTACAAGAATAAAACATAATATGGTTATTTTTAAAAGATTTATTATATTTTTATGTAATTATTATAATGTTTATTTATAATAAAATTATAAAATAAGAATTCATAGCATTATTTAAAATTTTCAGGTCTCAAGAAGATAATGAATATTCTTGTGATGAAGAATTTGTAGAAGTTCTTGATAAAAAACCCAGAAAGTTCAAAAAACGTGCGACCGTTGAAGAAATGTCACCAGAAAGGTTGTTATATAACTACTATAATAAAATAATAAATTATTATATTATAATGCGTAACTATATTATAGTATTATATAGTAACTAGTTTATGATAACTCATTTTATATTTTCAGATCCAAGCAAATATTCTATTCTTCAGAGGAAGAATATCCTCCCAAGGCTGCAAAAAGGCTGAAGAAAATTGCGACCATGAGCACAACCCCGCGAATGAGCAGACCATCGTCAAAAAAAAGGTTAATAAGCATAATTTTTATTACTATACAACGTGTTTATAAGCAATTCCTATAACTTCGAGGTATTGAGCAGACCACTTATAAGAATCGAACTGCATAAGAAATATTTTTTAATATTTAAAAAAAAAAACAGTTTTCATACAAAGTAATTCAAATATTTCCGACTATTTATGTTATACACACCTTTATGTAAAAAGCGACAACGTCGCAACATTTTTACTAAGGGATTGCGGTGCGCCTTTGCTATTTTTAACAATATCGAGATAGGAGAATCTTACTGATGGACTTAATTTTTTACCTAATTACCCAGTTATGAACTTTAGGGACTACGGTTAAAACTAGAAATTGTCTACGAGCTTGGGTTCCGGTTCGAATACCAAACAAGGGATTAAACGAAAAGTAGTTAAGTAAGTTTAGTAGTATTACAAAACATAAAAGCGAAATATTAATTAGGTAGGAACTTGCTGACCTACGTTTGCGCAGTCAAAAAAATTGACGGAATTGTACCTACTATTGACTTGTGTGTATGTTTTTAATTTCGAGTATGGTAAATACGCCGGTATTTAAGCTTGAGTGAATTTAAATCGTATTTAATTTCGAGTCAGCATTTTTTACTTAGGTATAATACCTACCTTTTATGAATAGCGGTGTAGTCTTTTTATTATCAGGTAGTAGATTTTCAATATCGCCAAACTGTAAACTGTAAAAGATAAATCTGAGGAAAATTTATGTTTTATCGTTTGCGGCAAGACTTTATCGATGCCGACAAGATAGCTTCTACTGGCACATCACTAGTTACACCGTAGGATATTATTCAATGATTTAAGTTTGGCAACGTCGCAAAAACAAGGATGCGGCATATGGGAAACAATTTTGGATCTATTTATAAAAGAAAAATTATTTTCTCCGAAAATATCCATTTTAGAACACATGTTCCTTAGCCATTTTTGATTACTTTTCGTTAAGGAATCTAACCCTAGAGTTATAGGAATTGCTCATAAACACGTTGTATAATATATTATGTTATTATATTAATAATGCAATTTTTGGGAAAACAATTGAAAACCGTCGCAAGCAATTAGATGTCAGATTAGTTTCACATTGGAAAGATAATAATAATATTACAAATAAAAAAATTGGTGCTGAAAAATTGTTATCAAAACCAAATTTAAAAAGTGTTTGTATCTTTGATGAAGATTCCTAGGTATTCAATAAAAAAAGAAAAAGTTTTACTGGATCGGCCTATATACTATATTGGTTTTACTGTATTAGAGCATGCTAAACAACATATGTACCAGTTTCACTATAACTTTATTAAAGATAAGTATTCTAATAATGCAAAACTTTGTTACACAGATACTGACAGTTTACTTTATTTAGTAGAAACTAATGACATTTATCAAGATATCATTCAGAATATTGAAAAGTTTGATACCAGTAATTACCATGATGAAAATGCTTATAATATTCCTAAAGTTAATGCTAGAGTACCAGGACTGTTTAAAGATGAAATGGGTGGTGATGTGATGAGTGAATTTATTGGTCTCAGAGCAAAACTTTATTGTATAAACAGCGTTAAGGTGCAGATAAAAAAAGCTAAAGGAGTTACTCGACCTGTAACTAAAAGCTTGAGTTCTGCTGACTATATAAAAGCTTTATATAATACCAAAAGTTATAAATCTAAGATGAACATAATAATTAAGTCCATTAAACACGTTCTATATACACAAGAAATTAATAAAATTGTTTTAAATAGTAATGATGATAAAAGAAAAATACTTCCGAATCGTATTAATACATTACCCTGGGGACATTGTGATTGTGAATTATATTAAGATTTTATTATTATAAAACTAACGAAAACTTTTATTGACATTTAATATACTTAATTCAATTATAGGTGTCACGTAATAGAAGTCACTCGAAAACTTTAATGTAACACATCTTAATAATTAAATTGTACTTAACTTGTAATTTTAATAATCATAATCATAATTATAATCGTAATCATGTATCTTATTATGTCTAATGTAATTACAACTGTAATATTAAATTAAATTTAATAAAAGAGTACTTCCAATTTTGTTTTATTTATTTTTTATTACCCTACCATACCTATATGTGAAAATGAAGCTATAAAAGCATACTGACTAATTAAAAGCAGGCATTGCTAAAAATGAAGTTAGTAAAGCATCCACTATCACTAGAAATATCAGATGTACAGATATCAGAAAGAAATGATATCGTTAAACATAGTGTATTACTTCCTAATTCTATACGATGTTTAATATGCGGACCATCTAACTGCGGTAAAACGAATGTCATGCTAAGTTTATTGCTGCATGAAAACGGTCTCAAATTCAAAAATGTATACTTATACTCCAAAACTGCATTTCAGCCGAAGTATCGCTTTCTGAATCATGTTTTTAAAATGATTCCTGAAGTAATTTTTTTTGTATTCAATGACCAAAAGGAAGTTATAGATCCTTGTGATGTTTTGAATAATTCTATTATTATTTTCGACGACATAGTCTGCGACAATCAAAGCAATATTCGCAATTTTTTCGCTATGGGTAGACACAAACAATTAGATTGCTTTTATCTGTCTCAAACATATTCGAAAATTCCAAAACAGCTTGTTCGGGATAATGCTAATTTATTGATTATATTTAAACAAGATTATGTAAATTTAAAACACATATATGATGAGCATGGGAATACTGATATTACTTGGTTGCAATTCAAAAATCTTTGCTCAAGTGTATGGGCACAACCTTATGATTTTGTTATTATTAATAAGGACTGTGCAATAGACAAAGGAAAGTACAGAAAGGGATTTGACATATTTTTTTATTTTTAAATATATGGTTGGTACCTAATTAATTGTTATAAAAATATTAAATATACTTCCCCAACATTAGTATAGTTTTCAAATTTGCATACAGTAGTCGTCCAATATTGAAATTTCGTTTGTTCTGTTTTTAAAATGGAAAAAGATCTCAAAGCACGTTTGGTTAAAAACTTTCCGCTGAGAAGTGTTATTACTAAATGTATAGATGATTTATGGCAAGCTGATTTGATTGATATGCAGTCAATGTGTAAAGAAAATCGTGGCTTTCGGTATATTGTGGTTGTGATCGTCATTTTCAAAATTTGCTTGGGCCTATCCGCTTAAGTCTAAAAGTAAAAATGAGGTGTGTGATGTTTTTAAACAATTATTAGACAACGGTCGTATTCCCAAAAACCTGCAAACTGATTTAGGAACGGAGTTTTATAATAAAAACTTTCAAAAATTGATGAAAACTTATGCAGTAAATCATTATTCTACCTACTCTTCAAAGAAAGCTTCAATCGCGGAAAGATTTATTAGAACTTTAAAATCTAAAATGTACAAAGAATTCAATTTCAAAGGAGATTACAAATGGATAGACGGCACCCTAGACAAATTAATTCATACATATAATCATACCAAACATAGAACAATTGGGTTAAAGCCTATAGAAGTCAACAAAAATAATATGAATGATGTTAAACAACGATACTTAAGAAATAATCACCAAAAACAGAATATTAGGACTCAACGAATGGACATTGGAGATTTTGTACGTGTAAGCAAATATAAAGGAATATTTGAAAAAGGATATACTCCAAATTGGTCAACAGAAATATTTAAGATTGTTAAAATACAACACACAAACCCGGTGACATACTTGATTGAAGATGTGAAAGGTCAACCGATTATGGGTGCATTTTATAGTTATGAGATACAAAAAACTAAACACCCAAACATATATCTAATAGAAAAAGTTTTAAAAAGAAACCGCAGTAATATTTTTGTAAAATGGTTAGGACTACCATCAACAGAAAACAGCTGGATACACAAATCAAATGTTTTGTGAGGACTGTAAAAATAACTCAACACGTATCTGGATAGTATTCCGAATATACTACTTAAAGTAATGTTTCGTTTGTAAAATTTAGTATAGCTCTTAGAATGTGTAAAAGTGGTCTTCTAAATTGGTTAATCGATCACTTACCATTCGAAATTCATTTACCCGGATATAATTATTGCGGTCCTGGAACAAGATTAATTCAAAGGCTTAATAGAGGAGATAAAGGTGTTAACCAGTTGGATGAATATTGCAAAGAACACGATATTGCTTACAATAACTCTGCCAATCTAAGCGATCGTCGAAAAGCAGATATTAAACTAATGAGAATGGCGGAAAAACGTGCTTCCGCCTCAGATGCATCTTTTGGTGAAAAATTTGCAGCTATCTTAGTCAAAAATGCTATGTTAGCAAAGGTTCGCATCGGAGCGGGCTTAAAGGCAAAAAAAAGTAAAAACGCATTAAAAATAAAACAAAGCTCTGGTTTAAAAAAGAAGTTTCACCATATCGTCTCTCATATGAGAAAATGTCCCATATTAATGACAACCTACCATCCGAAATTGACCACAACAGACCGATGGGATATGAAGCCGATCTTGTTGGCTCCTTAGAGATCACACTGCCTGGTACAAGCACAGCACCTCCCTTCATGCCACCACCCCCTCAGCCTGCCCAAGAACCCCAACAATCATTCTCTCAGTTTTCAAAAAAGACGAGATTAGCCGCCTTTATGGCTAATTGGGGAGGGCTGAGACAGAAATGTGACCCTCCAAAGACAACCACCAAGGTCGTAGAAACCCTCCGAGTAGAGTCAATCGGCTGTCTAAAAGACTCGGAATTGGTCGATCAGGAGACCATAGACCTGTTAGATAGCAATTGGGATCAGTTGGGGACAGAGCGGATTGTCAAGTTCTTCAATATCTTCCTTGTGCACAACAACGACATCAGACTCCAAGACAACCAATGCCCGTTTGCATATCTTAAAGGCCTAATAGATTCGACCATTGTGTCCCAAAGGGTTGTCATCTCCGATCTAATGGAAAAGATGGCAGGGGTGTCTGCGGATCTTATGCTGGCCTCAGAGGCGACAAGGACCTACAAAAAGTCTCTGACCACAGCGGAAGAGTCATGGAGAGAACAATCGTCCTTAATCTCCGGCTATATCGGGCAGACGGAAAGCCATCTGAAGACTCTCACAACCCTCCTAGAGGCCTTTAAAACGACAGAAAGACCGGCCCCCAGAACAGTGACACCACAAAATGAGAGTCAATATCAGGATGCATGGGTGTCTATCCGACAGCATGGTGACTATCATTATGTCCAAGAAGCGTCTGGAAGGATTGTTGTAAAGACCATGGCACCACAATCATCGAGGGGAGACAAAATACTCCAACAAGTACAGAGATTCTTGGACAAACACTCAGATCCTAAAAGTCTCACCATAGCTAATCCGGAACATCTGGCATCTGAATTCTGGCGCATCCACAAGCAGAACCTGGGTCTCACACCCCTTCAAGTGGTAGACGCTGTGATTGGGGAACTGGAGCCTGATGAGAACACCTCATCTAGTGAATCCGATGGAAGCTAGTTGGAGATATAACATTCCGCTATGGAGATGATGCATCTGATGCAGTTCAAGAGGAGACCTGATGCAGTTAGATTGTAAGGGGTTATCAAGGAACTCACTGGTGGTAACCGTTTTTTCTATTTTTACTTTTGTTTTTAAGTGTATACCCTTAGTCTTTATTTTCATCTTTATTTTTATTTATTTTTTTATTTTTATGTTTAGACTCTAAGTCATGGATCCCCATGTTTATTTTTGTATTAATTTCATCTCCACTTTTGTTTTCGTTTTTATACTCAATTTTTGTTATTACTCTTAGTTCTAACCTTATAATCTCTAGTTATTATGATGTTTATCCCCCCTAGAAAGATAAATAAGACATACTAAAAAATACTTACGAAAAGTCAAACCTAAAAATGAAAAAAGAGCAATCAATCTCGTCATGGCAGCTGCAAAGAACTTTGTTACCAATTCTGTTATAAAACATCCTCGCATTATACCTATACCAAAAACTGGTTGTGTACTTCCATTAATACCTATTTTTGCAGGGCTGTCAGCAACAGGAAGCTTGGCAGGTGGAGCTGCCGCAATAGCTAAAGTTATAAATGAATATAAAATGGCTAAGAAACGTTTAACTGAACTAAAAAGACATAATGAAAAAATGGAATCTCTTTCAATTGGGAATGGATTACAAATTAAACCTCACAAAGGAGGTCTTGGGATATATACTACGGATAAAAATAAAAAAAACTAGCTCGGCTACCCAATAGAGCTCTTACTAACCTCGATATTTTAAAGTATACAGCAAACATCCCGCATTTTCGAGGAGTTTTTATGAGAAATACCCATTCATCCTCTTAAAAAAGAATGTGGTATTGTTAATTTAGATCATTCGGAAAATTCTGGAACTCATTGGGTAGCTTACGTTAAATATTATGATTATATAGAATACTTTGACAGTTATGGAAATCTTAAACCACCAAAAGAAGTAATCAAATATTTAGGAAAAGAAGTGCAATATAATTATGAAAACGTTCAAAAAGATCATCCTTATAATTGCGGACATTTATGTATAAAATTTCTTAAGAATTTTTGGTTTACTAAAAAAATGGATAAATAGTGCTCGAATGGCAACTTATCTTTAGTTTGTAATCATGTCTATCACTTTAACCATCAGTGGTAATGAGTCGTTGCTACAAACATATTTTCACCCATCGTTAAGTATAGATGACAGATATGAGTGTGGTTTATTATACTTTTCTGTGCTTAATGCTGCAAGAAATGTAAACGAGAACAATAATGTATTTTCTTATGGTGATGATGGTAAATTACCATTCATACCAGGTGGTAATTACGACTTGTATGACATATTAACTTATTTAGAAAAAAATTTAAAAGATTGTGA
Organism: Erebia ligea; assembly: GCA_917051295.2. NCBI lineage: Eukaryota > Metazoa > Arthropoda > Insecta > Lepidoptera > Nymphalidae > Erebia > Erebia ligea. The sequence goes on along the minus strand of OU785243.1, from coordinate 6,462,247 downwards.
AATAAAAATTCAGCCTAACAATAACACCTTAAAATGTTCAATATTTTGCTCAGAAACAGTAAATTTTAATGTAAACAATAGTGTAGGATCTCTTCTCGGATTTAAAAAAATAAAATTAGAACCAAATAAATGGCATGAATCTGAATATCCAGTCAGTATTCTATCCCCGTCTCTTATAAGAATCGAGTGTGATCTTGTTCAGGATTCATTCATTAACGGCTTACCATCGCATGTACTATACGAATTTGTGCCTAATATTCCTCCCGGTTATCGTTACATAGAGGTACCCCAAAATATAATTTATTTACCAATTAACACTAGCAACATAACATCTATAACTATAAAAGTTGTGGACGAAAACGGTAAATATATTGACTTTAGAGGAGAAACTATTCAACTGCGTCTTCATTTAAGAAAAATAAAATGATTGTTTATTATAAGCCTCCTAATAATAATGCTAGAAGCATTAATCTTGTATTTCTAAACAGAATAGACGTATTAAAGGTGCTACCAGTAAATTAATATCTAAGAAGAATAAAGCCTTTCTTCGAGCTCTCGGATTAAAAATATGAACATACTTCAAATAACAGATTTACCACAGTTTGATAATTCCATTGAAAGTTATGAAATACACACCTATAATCTCCCTATAACAACAGTTTCGCAGAAAATGATGAAATCCGAATCCCCATCCAACAGCAAGACTTGTACCTATTGCCATCAGGAAGTTCCATTTATATCGAGGGATACGCAACCTACTACTCTGTCAAGAAAGTATCGGGAAAAGGTCTATAATACACAAAATGTTAATTATTATTCCAAATTAATTGTATTTCCTTCAAAGTAGGCCCCTTCGGAAATAATACACTTAAGCCAACGAATAATCCAATTTTCAAAGCATTTTTTAAAGGCATTTTTCGGAATCGACTTCAGTTCTTGCCGCGAATTCTCTTTTATGTCTTCTATCGATTGAAAACGGGTGCCACAAAGTGGTAATTTGAGTTTTGGAAAGAGAAAAAAGTCGGCCGGAGCCATATCCGGTGAATACGGTGGTTGTTCGATGGTATTTGTTGAGTTTTTGGTCAAAAAATCATTCACAATGATGGCCTTGTGCGATGGCGCATTGTCGTGGTGCATCCAAGAATTTTCTTTCCACAAATCTGGCCTTCATCGTCGTTTAAAATGATACGAATCGATTCTTGACACACAGAAAGTTCAGCAGCTATCTCTCTCAAACTTGAATGAGGATTTTCAGTCACCATTTCTTTCACTTTAGCGATGTTAACTTTAGTTGAAGACGTTGATGGTCGATCAGAGCGAGGCAAATCTTCCACCACATCTCAACCACTTTTGAATGCATGGTACCACTCGTATGCACGTGTTTTTGATAAAGTCGATTCCTCGTAAGCTTTCTGCAACATTTCCAGCAACTCTGAACACGAAATTCCATTTGCGATGCAAAATTTGAGACAAACTCTTTGTTCGATATTTTTATTCATTGTAAAAATCGCAAAACACTATTGAGATGAACTGACAAAATGGCGCACTGTAAACAAAGTAAATAACAATTGACGCTCAAACTTCGCGGCAATATAGACGACAGTTGTGCCAACTTAGCGACAAAAAATAATTTTTGAATTGAATTTGGAATTAGAAACAAATGATGAATTCCTGGTACTTTTTTGACAGAATGTACATTGGAAAAGTCCACAAGCCCATTAAGAAAAATGTGGAATTCACTAATAACCCTATTATGGTTCCTGTTCCAAGATATTAGGTACGAAATTAATGGCATCGAAATAGATCGTATAAAAAATGCGGGTATAACGACTACCATGAAATCTTATGCGTCTATGAGTGCTGGTGATTGTAAAGTTGCAGCATTATGGGGATGGAATTTAAACGGATTGACAAGCGATGGTCATTTCAATGTTGTTATACCCTTAAACAAAATATTAGGTTTTGCAGAAGACTATAACAAAATAATTTTGAACTGTAAACACGAGCTTATACTGAATAGGAGTAACACTAATTTAAACAGTGTTAAAATTTCGGATGATATTTCTTATGCAAAAATAGACATACAAAGAGTCCAACGGCGAATGCCTCATATAAAAGTATCAGATTGTGACAAACTTTTATTACTTAAATATTTAGAAAAAGATAGACCTATTCAAATAGCTTTTAGAAATTGGGATTTATATGAATACCCATTATTACCTAAAACAACAAAATATTCATGGTCAATAAAAACTACTTCACAGATTGAAAAACCACGATATGTTATCTTCGGCTTGCAAACCGATAGAAAAAATAATAAAGCTAAAGACTGCTCTATATTTGATCACTGCAAGTTAAGTAACATTACATTATTTCTAAACTCTATGTACTATCCATATGAATCATTGAATTTGAAATTTGATCAAGATAAATACGGCATATTATGAGATGTATGCAAAATTTCAACAGTCTTATTATAGCGCTCGTCGAGCTGATCCGTTATTAGATCTCTACAAATTTAAAGAAAAAGCTCCATTGTTCATTATTGATTGTTCAAGACAGAACGAAACATTAAAAACTGGACCAGTTGACGTGAGATTAAAAATTGAAAGTGCTGAAGATATTCCAGCCAACACAACCGCATATTGTCTCATCATAAACGACCGTCTTATTGAATATAAACCCCTAAGCAATATTGTCCGTAAAATATCATGAATGCAATAGTCGACGTTCAAGGATTTAAAACCGACGACAATAAGTTCATTTTGAAGGAATTTGCTATTGCATATGGTAGGACGATTCAAGTTTTCTTATTTAAGCAACCCTACTCATTTCATGAATTGACAAAAACAGAAAGAAGACAAGTAAGCTGGATAGAAAGGAATCGAGGAATTTTCTGGAAAGAAGGCTATATACCTTATTCAAATCATGAAAACCATATTGCACAGATCTTAGCTAATAAAATAATTTTTACTAAAGGTCTCGGAAAAAGTTTCTTGGATTAACGAAATATGTAAAAGTAACCAAGTTTTTAATTTAGAAGACCATGGTTGTCCTAATTTATTAAGTTTATATAATATAGTAAGTTGGATAGTGTATACAGTTGTATTTATCATTCAAATGTGTGTGCTTTAAAAAATGTTTTATGTTTAAATGAATGGTGTAAAGAAAATAAACTGATTTAATTTTATGTTTTTTATTACTTAACATCCTAAATTATCTAACTGAATCACTACTATTCGAAAGCAGTTTTCAATATAAAACTGCTATACGTAATGTTGCAGTTGCATGCAATGTAGGTTCAGTACTAAACTGCATGGGCTTACTGACTCACCAGTATTTGTATAGATCATTTTCTTATAGAGCAGTTGCTGTGATTCATTGTCTACAATGCTGCAAGACTACTATTAACAATAATAGTTAGTGAGTCAAATAGCCCTCGGGCTAAATGAATCACCGCTATTCGAAAGCATTTTTTCAATATGAAATTGCAATGAGCTAACTGACTAAACACTGTTTGAATAGATCACTACAGCTGCTGCGATGCATTGAGTGCAATGTTGCATGGATTGCAACATTTGCAACATTGCATACAATGCATCGCAGCAAGCAAGCAGTGTTCAGTATTCAACTGCTCTATTTCTAAAAATAGGGTGTTTGAATCAATACCGTTTGAATAGATCACTTAAAATGGGCTAACTGACTAAACACTGTTTGAATAGATCACTACAGCAGCTGCATTGTATGCATTGCGTGCAGTGTTGCAGTATGCAACATTTGCAACATTGCATGCAATGCATCGCAGCAACCAAGCAGTGTTCAGTATTGAACTGCTCTATTTGAAAAAGTCAACAGATTACTCAAAAAAGGCGAGAAGCGCGAATACAAGAAATTCATAAATTTTACGATCGAGACGACGTTACCAGATGTACAGCTGGCAAAAAAGAAACAAAAACAAAAAATAAATGCAAGGCGCAGAGAAAATACTTGACAGATACAATAAAAAACCTTTATAAAAAATATAAAGAAGAAGGAGGAAAAGCTTCTTATTCGAGTTTGCTTCGACATCGTCCGTTCTATGTATTGCATCCAAAGTTGGCAAACTGCGAATCTTGTGCATGTGTCAAACATGAAAACTTTAGTTTCATAGTCTCTAAGTTGCATAAAATTGGTGTCCTTAAAACTGCTTATATAAAAGAAGTTTTGACAGAGTTATCCTGTGATCTAAACTCAAAGGCCTGTATGTATGGAGATTGCCGTGAGTGCTATAAAAAAACGAACGTAATAGATCTTAACAAAGATATTAATATTGAGACTAGACCTAGAGTAACATATTGGCAATGGGTCTTAAAAAAATTTCAGTATCAAAAAAAGAAACAAGATGGTACTCTACAAAACTTAGAAACAAAAATGTATAAAAAAGAAGTTATAGAAACCAGCATTAAGGAATTAATTTTAAAATACCAAGAAGAGGCGAAAAAATTTAAAAAACATTATTTTAACATCATTAATCAGCAGAAAAGGGAAACGCCCAGTTGACTAAGGGGTTTTGGCCAAGGTGCAGCCATCAATGAAACAAATTGTAGGCTTAAGGATTGAAATCATAGATTAAGAAACAAACACTATTTTGAACGTAAAACTCGGACGAACGTAAAACAGGCACGGTATCCATTGGCGAGCCGGGGTCGTTATGAGAAGCGGGTACGGAGTCCAAAGTAAAGCCAGGGTCGTCATCGGGAGCATCGGCAGAGTCCATTAGCAGCAAAGTCGTCAGGTGTAAAATATAGCAAACCGAGGAAGAAAATCACGATTACGAAACACAACAACAGTAGCAAACGATGAACGCGAATAAAGAGAATAGACTATAGAGATAAAACAATAAGTCAATGTCAATAATGTCTATTGCCATAGAGATCATAGATGTATGCCGTGAGCCAATGACAATAAATCGATGTTACGTACATCGATTTATATCGATGTGTACATTCACTGAATCAGTTCAATTGATTGATCTAGCACGTCTATAAATCGATTAATGTTTATTAAGGTTTTCGATAAAACCATTAAATAACCGGAAGCGCAAAAGCTTTGCTTTAATTATTTTTTTTTAAATATCGATCTCGGATTATCGATTTTTGGTATATCGACTTTACGAAATGATGATTGCAGTCCCTACATTGTCAAGATTGACATTACGAGCCACGGCCCACGGAAGTGGTTTGAAAATATAGAATGTCGACTGAGTTTCTCTTTTAAACTAACTAATTATTCCCGAGTGCTACGCACAAATAGTTGACTGGAATATACTAGTTATTAAATATGTCTTTTTATGATATTCATTACATTGCTGGCTGCTCCTTGGCCAAAAATGGGCGTTTCCCTTTAAGGAAAGCAAAACTAAAATCAAAAGCAATGAGGCTGTTATAATTTGCGACTTTCAGAAAATTACAATTGCAGATACAGCAATGAAATACAAGGAAATGGAGGGTAATTTGGTTATGTGATGATCCAAAGATCATCACATAACCAAATTACCCTCCATACTGGAGTAGTATATGTAAAAGATCAAGAACCTATTTCATTTTGCACATTGTCACCTTGTAACGAACACAATCCTTATAGTATTTGGGCTCATCTTACTCCAGTGATAAATGCATTGAAATTGCATTTTCCAACAATCAACAAAATTCATTTTTTTTTCAGATGGTCCTACAACACAGTACAGACAAAAACTTAATTTTGTTCTATTTTCCAAACTTACAAAAGAATTTGGTTTCAGTCACTGTACATGGAATTATTTTGAGGCTGCTTACGGCAAGAATGCTGCAGATGGTATAGGGGGTACAAAAAAACGGATTTTAGACTCCCATGTCGCATACGGAACGGATATTCCAGATGCTGAAACAGCCTATGAAATATTTAAAAAGTCTTCCAAAATATGACTTTATTATGTAACAGAATCGGACGTTTTAACAATTCAAGAATTTATGGCTAATATTATCGCCAAGCCCATAAAAGGAACAATGTCTGTGCACCACATTTTTAACTACAGACGATGAATCAGTAATTAAATACAGAGATGTGAGTTGTCTTTGTGGTGAAATAAGGGGCTTTTGTGCGTGTTTTGACATAAAAGATCATAAACTGATCACTGAACCTAAAAAATGTAGTGAAGCAAATGAAAACAGAAAAACAAACTGAGATATAAGTAATTTATAGGGATATTTATTAATATTTAACTATTAGAAAAATTATAGAGAGCGATACATTGTTAATTTATACAAATTTCATAAATATTGAATATCTAGAGTAATTTGTAAAGAAAACCTACCAACTGTTAAATTATTATTATATCAGAATAAATAGTGTAATTTTGCCAGTCTAATCTTATGTTTTCATTTTGATTAACCCTTTCTGAGATGTCGTATCATCAGCGTCCTGAATCACTGTGTCAGTCAAGTCGATTGGGCATTCTGAGGCACTGTCCGGTAGCGAAGGCGACCTCGCCTTCGTTACTGGTGAGAGTGGCTCAGAATGCCCAATAATATACGAGTACTACTTATTTAGCGCGGTTAAAAAGCCCTCAGTGGCCATTTAACTTTGACAGGTCATTTAACATGTTTACCGACATTTTGTTGCATGGTGCAAGACGAATATTTGATTACAGAGTTCAAACGTATTTAAGTAGTCTATACTTATAATAAAACTGTAACAGGTCCAATTCTGTACATTGAAGATATTTTGAAAATTTTTTTTGGAGGGCACTCATTATTCGATACTGAAGCCAAATCTGTAATTTTTTATTTTTGTCTGTCTGTCTGTATGTCTGTCTGTCTGTATCTTGGCCGCGCATCACGCCGAAACTACTGAATGAATTCAAACGAAACTTAACACGATTTGAGCTCATACTACGAGGTAGGACATAGGATACTTTTTATCCCGAAATTCTACCCCCGAAGGGGTGAAATAGGGGTTCAAAGTTTGTATCAAAGTCCTTTATTTCTCAAGTTATAGCCATGAAACTTGATATATGAGCTGTGGGTTGAAAATAGAGACATACGTGTTTCACAGTTTTTGCAATTCGACCCCCAAAAGGGTGAAATAGGGGATAAAAGTTGGTATGAAAGTCCTTCGTTTCTCAAGATGTTTTACAAGTTATATCAACGAAACTTTTTATTTTGGCTTACGGTAAAAAATAAAGAAGTACGTGTGTCACAGTTTTTCAAAATTCCACCCGTAAGGGGGTGAAATAGGGGGTGAAAGTTTGTATGAAAGTCCGTCATTTCTCAAGTTATATCGATTAAACTTGGTATACAAGCTACCGGTTGAAAATGAAGAAATAAGTGTTTCACAGTTTTTGTAAATTTTACCCCCGAAGGGGTGAAATAGGGGTTGAAAGTTTGTATGAAAGTCCTTCATTTCTCAAGTTATAGCCATGAAACTTGGTATATGAGCTGCGGGAGATTATAGTCTGGATTAACACAAAGGCTTTTTTATTCAGGAGAAATCAGTTCCCGCTGGAACCATAAAACCTTAATCCACGCGGACGAAGTCGCGGGCATCAGCTAGTTGTTAATATTCCCATTAGTTTTGTACAAGTGCATAGTATACATATCGCATGGCAATTTTTATCAATACCATGTAACCGCCAAAGTGATTATCGCTCAGAATGGCGCGGATAACCACGCACATCCTGAGTTAGAAAGGAAGATAGAGCTGTATAGTGTTATGATGATTATAGTGCTAATAGTAATCTGTGCAGCATGTGCTTTCGTCTTTTGTCGGATTTGTAGAAGAAAAGTGCACGGAAAACTAGTGAAAGAGGTATTGTCGAGTATAGGGCAAGGTCGTATTGTCGAGTACCTATAGACCAAGGTCGTAGTATCCAGCCTGAGTCAGCTCAAACAGCAGCTCAAGCGATGGCCCGATCTGCATCAGTACATTATTAGCGAACCAGTCACAAACATTCTAGTTATATTGCTGTCATGGGGGTCATGACCCCCCCCCTGGGCTGGGTCCAGGTCCTAGGTGAACCACTAAGTAAAATTGTTAAACATACTGATTTTATATATTTTTTATAGATTTTATTTAAGTTCTTTCAATATTTAATCTACATATATAAATATTATAAATGCGAAAGTTTTGATGGATGTATGGATGTATGGATGTATGGATGTATGGATGTATGGATGTATGGATGTATGGATGTTTGTTACTCAATCACGCCCCAACAGCTGTACCTACGGATCTGGATGAAATTTGGCACAGAGATAGATCATAGTCAGGAATAACACATAGGCTACTTTTTATCCCGGAAAATTAAGGAGTTCCCGCGGGAACCGAAAAACCTCGGTCCACGCGGACGAAGTCGCGGGCATCAGCTAGCTGAGCAGCTAGATGTAGAAATTAAATGTCCCACAATAGTTTCAAGACAAATACATAGGGCCAATAACCAACCTGCTCAATCGGCTGAAGAGTACTTCCGCAGAGCCATATACATCCCTCTTCTGGATTCAATAATACGTGACCTACAGGACCGTCTGTCTCCTGAAATACGTAATTTGTTTCAGCTAAGCGTTTTCATGCCAAAAAGCGAATACAGTAATCAAGACATTGAAACTGTAAAACAATTAGCAACCGATTATACATTGTTACTAGATAATACTCCAGTTTCTGTCGTTGTAAACGAATATCGGCTGTGGATGGTGAAGTGGCAGCGGAGTCAGAACATACCGCAGTCGATTTCTAACCTTATTTTAAATTGCGATATTGAGATGTATCCTAATATAAGAAATTTTTTATGTATTATGGCTACACTACCTGTTAGTGTAGTGACAGCGGAAAGATCTTTCTCGACATTACGAAAAATCAAATCGTGGCTAAGAGCTTCCATGGTTGAAGAACGTCTAACCGGACTGGCACTTCTCCACGTCCATTAAAACGTACCCATTGAAGTAGATGAAGTGACAACGCGTTTCGGGAGAAGACGTAAAAGAAAAATTGATTTTGTTATTTAAATATACTTGTATCTATTATAATCAAAATTAAATTATAAGTTCTTGTGTCTTGACCACGACTCTGTGCCCCCCCCCCCCCCAACCCCCTTGGCGCCAAAGCAGGATCCGCCCTTGCGTAGGCCTTTGTATTCGATGTCGCGTGAAGATAGCACCGCGCGATGCATTTGCTAGCGAGAGCCGAGGACGTGCAACTAGCGCGAGCTTCAGTGTATGATCCGATATAATAATTGTTGACGTTACGTAGGAGTTGTACTCCGCTAATTACTTTCTAACTTTATAATAAAACGTGATCGCGAATCTCTGTTGTGATAATTGATAAGGTGTAAATACTGACATTATAATATATTAGTTTTGAACGTGTGAGTGTTTACTTTGATTCGCCTAACCTTCCCAAAGGACATTTGAAGGTAACCTCACACCCACGAAAACTATACTGGTGACCCCGACGTGATCTCGCAGCGTTCAAAGCTGGATGGGCCCAATTTATTGTATGCTGAACGCTAAAGACAATATTTTGAAAATTCAACATGAATACCAACAACAACCAAAATCAACAACCAACTACATCCAAACAAACGATGTGCCAATCGTCATTCACAGACGAAGAGAGAAATCTTTTCGCATTTGACGATATAATTGTCACCACGACGGAACTTCCGTCGTGGTGACAATTATATCGTCAAATGGGTAAACATGCATGGGTAAACATGGAGTTACCCATGTAAACATGGGTAACTCTGAGTTACGCCGCTCAATTGAGTTAACTCACTTTACTGAGTTGGGTGCTCTGACTCCTTTTGCAAAAGAGTCATGGCGCACGACTCAGTGGTAGCGCAGCTTAGCGCTGCCGGGCTCTGTGCAATGTAGCAAGCGCTGAGTTACGAATTGAGCTGACTGCTGAGCGCTTTAGAAAAAAGTACTCTGACTCTGTCTCTGTGGAGTCTGTGGTTTGGCTGGGCCGGGCGTCCGCGCTGGGTAGGTACTTTATTCGGACTCGAAATAATTTTGTTTTTTATTAAAGTTAAGAAAATATTTTTTTTATTTGACATACCTAGGCACTTATACTAATTATAAAGTATCATCAAGTCAATAAACCATCAAACTAACACACTTACGCATTTAAAATGTATAGATCAAAGAGTATATTATTTTAATCACTAGTCTTAGGTACTTATAGTATAAGTATGATTTGAATAACTTCGTTGTTAATGGTAAAAGATTGATAGTAAAAGTAGGTAGGTACGGCTATGCGCTATGCTGCTCGGTGCGCCATGGCGCAATATTGCGCTAACTCAGTGAGCTGACTCCATGCGCTGAGTTAGAGTTACTGAGTCAGCGCACGAATTTTTGGTGAGTTACCCATGCTTAGACGGAAGAGACCGGGACGAGTACCAGAGACGTAGAGCCGATGCTATACCTTGAGAGTTTAGAAAATCGAGTAGGCCGGGCGCTAAAAGCCTCAAAGGGATTCACAGACCTAGTCGAAATCGCCGAAGCCTATGGTGATGATAGGAAAATGAACATTAGACTAACAAGTACACCTGTATCGTCTAATGAGTTCGAAGCCCTGGTATCGGGAATGGAGCGAAAAGACATAGCTGTAATAGAGACACCCTTAGGGGAGTTTCATGTACCTGTGCCAACTGCTCAAGCATTACCAAAATACCAAAAGGTCTTGAACACAGCCGCAGCGGCGAGTATCAAAACACTGCCTGACCTATCTCTTTTGACGAGTCAAAGCAGCGTGGATATTAACCAAACTGTAGCTAAGGTTACAAAGATATGCAAAGAAGCAGTTTCACGTTACACCAAAACAATCCAACGAAAAGACGTCATGGAGAGTATTCTCTCTGTGCTGATGATTGAACGAGTGAAAGAACGCTACTTAGCAAATATTTGCGACCAATATACACTCGGCGTCAAAAAAATCGCACCTTTCAAAAAATCGACTTCAAACAACTGTAAACCTTATTTGACATCAATAATAAGGGTCATGTTGGATATCATTTGAAAGGCGATGAAATGGAGAGCACAAAAACAATTCAATTTATTATTTTTCTTGTATTGGAAAAGCACAAAAAAAATAAGTATATAAAACAGTAAAAGTCCTTAATTAAGCCTTAATTTAAAACAGATTAATTACACAAAAAAGAATACAAAAATGATCTTAAAACTAATCTAAAATCTAGTGTTACCCCCCCTTGCCCTGATGACGGCTTCCATACGATCCCTCATGGATCTTACCAATTTTAAAATTTCTTCTTGAGGGATAGTGTCCCATTCCTCAATAACGGCATCTTTGAGTTCCTGGAGAGTCGTAGGAGCGGGATCACGAGACCGAACCTTGCGTTTTAAATGGTCCCATAGGTGCTCAATCGGGTTCAGGTCTGGACTTCTCGCTGGCCACTGCATGACAGAGATCCCAACCTCTTGAAGGTAGTCGCGCACAATAATTGCAGTGTGAGCGCGAGCGTTGTCATGCATCAACGTGAACCCCTCGCCAACAAAACTGGCATAGGGGACCACATGGTCTTCCAGGATCTCTGTGATGTACCGGTGTGCAGTCAGCGACCCTTGCCCGCGAGCACCTCGAGCCCGGGAGACGCAAACAAGGTCGGTTTTGCCGTCGGCCGACATGCCGCCCCAGAACATACAAGAACCGCCTCCATATTCCACCGTCTCCTGGATGCAGGCTTGGGCGAAACGTTCACCCTGTCTTCTGTACACTCTTTTGCGTCTGTCGTTGCAGAAAAGGCACACTCTCGTCTCGTCTGAGAAGAGAACAGCTTTCCATTGTTCGAGGGTCCAATTGACGTGTTCGCGAGCGAATTGCAAGCGGGCTCGCCGATGCTCTGCGGTCAATTTTGGACCTGTACCAGCTCTTCGCGCCGCTATTTTCCTCTCCCCCAGTCTTCGTCTAACCGTAGACACACTCACGGTTCTTCTGTTAGCTGTCTGGAGCTGCTGTCGCAACTCAACAGCATTTAAGAAGCGATTTCTCAAAGACGTCGATACGATGAATCGGTCGTCTCTCTCCGAGGTGCAGCTACGTCTACCAGACCCATGTCTTCGGACGTAGCCACCGGTCTCCAGGAAACGCTGGTACACTCTTCGAACCGAAAAACGGCTCAAGTTGAGTTGCCGAGCGACATCACACTGCCGCATGCCTGATTGCAGTAGTACAATCACTTGGGCGGCCTCATCGACAGTGGTATCCATTTTCAAGGGTGTTTTTCTTGGGAATGAGCTTCTCGTGTGTCCACTTCATCGGTTGGATAGCGAATGATCCCGATTGAACCTGTATTGACCCTTTTATACCTACAAAAGGTAGCGCAACTAGCGGCTGTTTTAAGGGGCAAAATTGTAGGTGTTTTCTTCTTCTTTTTTTGTGCTCTTCCAGTAAAAGAAAAATAATCAATTGAATTGTTTTTGTACTCTCCATTTCATCGCCTTTCAAATGATATCCAAAATGAACCTCATTATTGATGTCAAATAAGGTCTAAAGTTGTTTGAAGTAGATTTTTTGAAAGGTGCGATTTTTTTGACGCCGAGTGTAGTAAACCTGAAATGTGCGTAGATCCACTCACACAAGGTTTATGGGTAGTCAGCCCAAGTGATTCCCAGTCCAGCTACCGGAAATATCCCATATGTTACTATCATACCAAATTCGGTAGCAAGGCTTTTAAATGTGTCCGGCCTTGTGACTTCAAGGCGACGGAAAACGGCAAGGGCAGTCGCTAACGGCGACCAACGATTGCCCTTCCCCTGCTGTGGGTCGCCTATTTGTCACGGACCGTACGACGAAGATTCAGTGTCTGGTAGACACTGGAAGCGACCTTTGCGTCTGCGACAAGTGAATCATTGGAAAACTTAGTGGAGAAATTTAACAAAGAAATTATAATCTTAAAGAAACATATTTATAACATAAAACACCAGTATCAACTCAAACACACACAAATACTCATCATGCATCAAAAACTTAAAAAACAATGAAGTTGCAGTACACATAGATTTCAGTGAAAATTATACGTGCAAACTTTCCACAGAAGTTCAATCTATGCACTTCGGTGCCTCCAAACCACAAATTACTATTCATACTGGTGTTTTGTACACGAGTGTAAACAAGCCACAAGCATTTGCTTCCATATCATCCAGCAACGAACATGGTCCAGAGGCCATATGGGCCCATCTTGAACCTATTTCATTCACGTATGTTACGGTGTGTTACAATTTCACGAATGTTATTGTACAATTTTTGGCGGCCATACTCACTATACTTAATAAAGATTCCAATAACACATCCAAATCCTATTCAACTATTACAAATCCTGAAATTGAACCTTCTGTAAAGAATGATACACCTGAACAGATCGCAGAACTTGTACAATCAGAAGAAAAAAAAGAAAACGGAAAGCACCATTACCAATGGAACACCACACAACACCCAAAAATATAGTTTCAATGAAAAAGAAAGTTGATAATTTTAATGATGCCTGGCTTGCTGACAAACGTTTTGAGAAATGGCTCATAAAATCCACTAACACTAAAAGCAATATTATAAAGCTTATTAAGCTATGTGCAAATACTGTTCTTGTGCTCTTATAAGTCATAAATCTGCGCTTATAAAACACTCAAATAGGTACTGCGAAACATAAAGCGCTAATAAATGACGCGACCACATCAAAATCTATTTCTGATATGCTGCAATATATGCCAAATGAAATACAAACTAAGAGGGCTGAGTTAAAGCTTCCTGCTCTTGTAGCAACGAAAAAATTGTCTTTTAACTTGCTAGATGACACCATTTGACACCATTTTTGAAGGATTTTTTTCCCCGATTCTGAGATCGCCCAAAATATGAAACTCTGCCGTACGAAAGGTCAGGCTGTGGTCAAACAAATATTAAGCCCAGAGTCAAAAAATAGTGTTATTCAACGTTTAAATGAGCCAGGAAGCTTCTTCAAATGTATAATAGACAACTTTTTTCACTGACATATCAGTGAACAAACAGTGTGCATTGTCGATTATTTCGTTTAATAATGCAATGCAACCAACAGCGTCGAAACCAATTTCTTTTTTGATATATGCGAAGTAGAATCAGGTACAGGCGAACATCTTTCGTCTGGTAAGGTAAATTGATAAATTGAATAATTTTATTCTTTTTTTTCTATCTCAAAGCATGGCGGAACTTTTCGGAACTTTTTAGGTGCGAAATCGGAACAAATTCAAATGAGCTGCCGGCAACACTGGGAGTTGTTAGCTGAGTATTACATTTACATGTAAGTTGTTTTAAGCCCCACAAGAGAGGCACCTTGTTAGTTATCATAAGCTTAAATATAATTATGATATGTAGAATACCATTCTAATAATAGTGCAATTCCAGGTACAGTGTTCACATTGTTATTGTAATAAGTACGACTGCGAGCGGATGATCAATATGATGACACATTGTTTACCCGTAACTCGAGCACTCCACGACGCATGAAAGCTATTGCTGAAAGATGTACCGATTGTAATGAAACTTTTTAGTACGAACATTGCCATTAAAAAAAATTCTCTTTTTTTAAAAAGGGGAATATTGTGTAATTATTTCTAACGTTTAGTACGACTAGGCTAGGAGTAGATCACAGTTCGCTTACGGGTACACGCGACACGTGGCGACGTAGCGTCGCGCCTAGCGACAACGCTGGCGACTTGGCTCCGCCGCCGGTGACCCGAAGAGATGATTAGGCGAGGAGGCGGCGATTGGGTGGCTTGCCTGCCTCCTGACGCGAAGCTCTCATGAGACGGGGCTGCTACTCGGGATGATGTCATTCGAGCGAGATGCACTAGATACGCTTTACGCGGCACTGCACTGATATGGGGTAATGATTCCCATTGCACGATCACTGTTATACGGTACGCACACAGGACTTACGGTTATACATTAATGATCGTTTACTTCGAACACATTCCACAAAATTCGATCAGCCACCTTGCCAACATGGCGGAGGTGGTAACAAAAATTAAGTAGCAATCGACTAGTTAGGAGAAAAGGGAGATTAGAGTCGGCTCCATTAGAAAGGGAGAATGGGATCTCTAAAAATAGAAAGGTTGACTCGTAAAAACGAGGAAAATGATCAACACAAGGTCTGCTAATAAGCGACCATATTATTGGATCTTAATCTCACATCATGAGTGAGAGTTGGGAACAACCTACGTGTACACAACTTGAGGACTCTAATCCGACTGCCCACGCCAACATCGTTCGCGCGACCTCGTCGATGAGCGAGATGGTTGTGTAGGGCTATGAAGGTGTGAACGAGATAGAATTAAGTTTCTATGCGTGAGCGCACTGTATTATTATATTGGTAGTCCTGAATTAAGTTGCCCTATTTTATTGATTCGATGATATCAATCCACAGATTATGTCGAATACTTAATAGGTTTGGTCGAGGTGGGTAACTTTTAGTGAAAAAGTTGGATAGTGTGTTCCACCACACTACAACGTTAAGCGATAGCTCGGGTGTCGGTTTTTTGGACACATCAAAGGGTTTTAGCGCGTAGTTTAGCGCGCTAAGCGATGTTGGCTACATTAACGACGTCTCATTCTACGGGACGCGCGCACAGAGCAAGGACGCGTTTACTTTGTTTAGGCGGGAACATCATTTACGACAACGACAATGGAGTGGTCGAATGAGAAAGCTTTAGAGTTTTTAGAACTATTACAATCAGAGCCGTGTCTTTGGAATCCAAAGCTGCAATCCCATAAGAATCGCTCGGCAGTTAGTGATGCGTGGCGACGTATTATCCAGACTTTACACGAAGAATTAAAAAGGAAAAGAGAGTCCCTAATGGGATACTATCGTATTCATTTAAATAAATATAAAAAATCTCTAAAATCAGGAGCAGGTCGAAATGATGTATACAAAACGAATTGGTTCGCATTTGAATTAATGGATAGTTTCCTCAGACCAATTTATGAAACAACGTTAGTAATAAACACAGAGGTAAGTTTAATTATTTATTTTATTAAATAACCAAAATAAGATACAATTATAAAATCGATTTGTTATTTTTACTTATTATGTTGTTATTTTAACGTGGTTGGGTCAGCTAGTTACTATATTAAGGGCGGCTTGCACCACCACTTCATTTTAAATATTTACAGGTCGCGCAGTGATTTAAGATCGCTCGGTAAAAGTAGAAGGGGTATGCGCAGTATTCAATTCTGAGGTCTAAACGGAGGGGTGAGGAGTATGCGGGGCGGGTGCGCATGAGCGGCGCCACGTCATTGGTTAGTCAGTCGCTCTTCACTTCCCGCGCTGTGTTCGCGCGTCTCAGTGTCTTGAGTACACTTGCGCACAGATTGCTTAACCTCTCACGTCCCGATGACGCGATATCCGGTCGGCTGAAAAGTGTTCTCTGCGTCCCAAAGTCGCGATATCGAGTCCTATGACTTCATGCGAGTTTCTGCTTAATTTCTGTCAGCAGAAGGTATATTTTCGCTTGTATTTTACATGTATGAACAGGTAAGAATACAAGCTTCCCATTGATGTATCACACTCATCCCCTATTGGTGCAAGTTCAAAATTCTGAACAGTTGAAATTAGTCGTTTTTTATCATCGAAACAAGCGACGTCGTAGTGCAGTTTTTTCGTGTGTTTTGTGTGAAATATGGATGAATCGGTAAGTAACTTTATTTACTAATGAAATAAGTTATTGTAGTTATTATTTAAAGTCAAAATATGTATAAATAAAGTGTAAATGAGCTATATAATCCATTTTGAAGTTTGAATCTGTTTGCTCGAAAAAACAATGGCCGCCATTTTGTTGTTTACACTAATTGCATACAGGATGTTCTCGACTATGCATTTTTGTTCGAGTCTTCGTTATACGAAGGGAAGAGAAAAATGAACTTTACAGTCATTTCTATTTTTATTACTATCAGTAGGTAAATTATTCTAAACACTTATATTGTGTTAACTTTATTCTATACAAAGTGACAGGAAACACACGTATGGAAGTATTATCTTTACTAATATTATAAAACCGAAAGTTTGTGTTTGTGTATGTGTATGTTTGTTACTCCTCCACACAATAACCGCCGAACCGATTGCGATGAAACTCGGTATGTAGATAGCTGGAGACCAGGAATAACATAAAGGGTACCTTTTATCCCGATATTCAAACGGGATCGGGACTTACGGGGGTGAAACCGCGGGACACAGCTAGCGTGGTAATATGCTTTATTGTTTTTTCTAAGATGGAACTAAGAGACGACGATGAACGCACGGCTCCTGTGAACGCTCCCATCGCGATGTCCGCCCCAGAGCCTACCGATGACGCGCCTCGCCAGCTTTTTCCCATATATAATGTGTGTCAAACACCTGGCGGTCACATAAATATTATCGGGAGCCCATTCTTAGGTGAACGGGTTGAAGACAGAGTGGTAGTAAGTGTCAATATTTACATCTATTAGAGTTAAGTTTTATGGTCAGTTTTCCTAACTATATTCCAATTATTTCATTATTTCCTTAGACTTGGAATCCTGCGGTGACACCGACCGTTGCCAATACGCCAGCAATGCCGTCTACGCCGGTAGTGCCGTCTACCCCATCCAATAGAAACCTCCGCCCTCGCAGGCTTACCCGCCGCCCTCAACGTCGTCGTCGGATTTCGATATCGTTTGACTACCTGCAAGATTCTGGCAGCGAAGTAGAAATTGGTACCGACGACGACGACGTGAATGAATTTGAAGATTATGCAGGGATGAGAGCGGTAGTGAGAGAACTCCGCGAACTCGAATCTGCACAAGCAGTGGTGGAGGCCGAGGAAGCTGAGCCCAGCAGAGAAGTTGGTGGGGGTGATATGCCCGTTAGTTTCGATTGGAGCCAAGATTATTCGGCGTTTCATGGGCAAGAGATGGAATATCAGAGAACACCCGGGCTGTCTGATAGTGCCGGCACACAAGTGCCTTTCGAGCTCTTTATGCTTGTATGGGATTCGACCATTATGGATCACATTATCGAGGAGACGAATAAGTATGCCTGGCAGACCATCGCGAAGCTTTCTGAAAGCGGTAATATCAGCGCGAACCTGGACACTTGGGTTGAGACGAATGTGCCAGAGATGTACAGATATTTCGCAGTACTCATGTATATGTCACTCAATCCTCGAGGGCATATACCTGAGTACTGGGCAACCAACATCTTGGGTATGCCTGAATTTCGACTCCTTATGTCCAGGAACAGGTTCCAAATGATTACTCGTTTCCTCCATTTTGTGGATAACGATCACATGTCAAACAACACGCGGAGTTACGATAGAAAGGTGGCAAAAATAACCCCAATTCTTGAACACTGTAATGAAAAGTTTTGCACCTTATATACGCCAAATAAGCACCTAAGCATAGACGAGTCGTTGCTTTTGTGGAAGGGCCGCCTTAGCTGGGTACAGTGCATACGCACTAAGGCGGCTCGGTTCGGAATTAAAAGTTTCGAAATTTGCGAAGCAACGACTGGATATATGCTTAGGTGCATCATATATGCCGGGAAGAATTCCTCTATGCACGAGGGACCCATCGATGGGTTTGCAGCCCCTACTGAAAAAGTAGTGCTGAAACTTATGGAGGGGTTCCTGGATGCTGGTCACTGCCTGGTAATGGATAACTGGTATAACCAGTTACCCCTTACCAGGTATTTGAATCAACGCGGCACAGACCTCATTGGAACGTTGAACAGGCGGCGTCGCCATGTCCCCGCTCTCATCAAAAATGTTAGAGAGGATGTGGTGCGTGGTCATGTGGTGAGTTGTCATTGCGGTGACATAAGTCTCACAGTCTGGAAAGACGTTAAACTAGTAGCCACAATTTCAACTTACCATGATGATCAACTTGTAGCCGGCAGGCGTGCAGGAGAGGATATAAACAAGCCAGTCTCCATTTCTGAATACAACAAGTACATGGGCGGTGTCGATCTTAAGGATCAGAAGCTGTTAAAATGTTGCTGATAAATCTGTATTAATTGAAATCTGCAAAAATTTGGAGCAAATTCGTGAAGAAACTGTAGAAGCTAGCAAAACGAATGAAAATATTTTACAACAAATTATGAGCAGTTTAAAACAAGAACAAAAAAGAACCGCACTAGCGACAAATACTTCTGTGATTAACGGTCAGGAGGCTTGCTACTCAGGCCGCAAATTCTGAGTTACTGACAGTGTTTAGAACTCCCGGAAAAAAAGACAGCGTGCAAAGCCATCCACAGATATCGACAACTTTGACCAAGGAGTCATCAAGCGGTGTATACATAACTTTCACCTAACTAATAAAGAGCTTCCCACAATTGAAAAACTTAGACAAAAGCTTCAGGATGATATCAATTTTCAAGGTTCTAAAACAAGTCTTCGACAGATTATAAAGGAATTGGGCTTTAAATGGAAGACAACTGAAAATAACAGGAAGGTTTTGATAGAAACTACAAACACTCGACTAAAGCGAATTGAGTACTTAGAAAAAATAAAAAAGTATCGTGAAGAAGGACGTGCAATAATTTACACAGATGAATCATACGTGGATTCATCACATTCGACCCCCAAGGCTTGGACTGATGGTTCAACAAAGGGCCTTAAAACGCCAATTTCTAAAGGACAGCGAGTAGTTATTGTGCATGCCGGATCCGAGGCCGGCTTTGTCCCAAATGCATTATTAACTTTTAAAGCTGGAAGCAAATCGGGAGATTACCACGACAACATGAATTACGAAAATTACGAAAAATGGCTGAGAACACAACTTGTAGGTGCACACATACCTACATGGATGACGTAACATGACGCGACCACGTTAGCCAATCGCGTGCCGCCGCCTGAATGACGATAACGAAGTTCTTTCGGAATTGGACTATATATAGAACTTTCAACCTACAACAGTTAGCCCAGCTGGCAGCCCCGATCCTATTGCATCGGTCGAGCAGAACATACGTTCCCGGCAATGTCGGGAGCGTATGTTGTGCTCGACCGATGCAATAGGAAGATCTTCCTCCGAGCCGGTGTCATGCTCGGGGCTGCCAGCTGGGCCAACTGTTGTAGGTTGAAAGTTCTATATATATTTGTGCCTGTGTCAATTAAAAAATATAATCCGCTGTTAATGTCCAAAATGCGAAGGCGGTTGCAGGGTGAAATGGCACAGAGCTCCGCCGTTGTCTGCGCCACATTTAGTTTTCCTTCTTCCATGCGCAGGGTTCTACGCACTTTAGGTGCGGAAACGTTTGTGATAGAAACAGAGCCAGCCCGGTGAATCCTGCGTCCGTCGCGCTGCTGATGGATCACGGCTACGGTTACGAGAACGCGAACGGCTATTGTTCCACCGATACCGATTCCTCGTCCTTGATCTTTCTAAATTGGCCACTTTGATACTCAGTTTAGCTATTTCCGCCATGATCTTTTCGGTGTCGTTTGCTGCCGCTGCTGGTTGCTGCGCTTGACCGATCTCGTTGATAGCCTGGACGCGCGTAGTTTCAAACACGTTGTCTGCGATGGTCGATAAATGCTCTAACTCTTTGGTATCCGAAACTGCCAATACTGCACGTACCGCACTGGGTAAATGGCCTTGCCAGAGTATTCTTAGGGTGTCATCCGGTATTTTATCTTTCGCCAGTTCCCTCATACGTCGAAGTAACTGGGACGGTTTTTGTTCCCCGAGCTCCATCTCATTCATAAGCTTTTGCAGCTGTCTCATTTTAGATTCTTCATAAATTTTTAGTAATCGTGCTTTCAATGCGTCGAATTTCTTGGTTGTCGGCGGATCTATTAATAGGTCTGTGACTTGCTGAATGGCATCCTTGCTTAGTTTGGATATCACTATATCGTACCTGGCCTCGTCCGATAATTTCTGCGGTGCTAGCATTGCCATATGCCGAGAAGCCCACTCCTCAAGAGTGATAACAATTTTCGGCCACAAAATTACAGGCCTTCTCCGAAACTCTACGTTGACTACAACTATGACATTATCAGGGACAGTAGACTCTGATGGGAAATGCAATGGTGGGTCATTGCAACTTGGAACATATAAATGGAAAGATGTCCCAGGGGTAGGTAAGGTCAGGGTTCAATTATTAGACCATACAGGGTTACACCGTGTGGCTGATGACAAGATAACTACTAGGTCTGGACTGAGTTGTAAGTACTCTGACGGGGGGTGTACAGATACGAAGGAAGGATTTATAACGTGGATGAACAAACCTACTGAAAGCTGCTCACAGACATCGTACCTTGTCTTATATAGAGGTCGTGCAAATAAGTTGACAATCAAAGCTACAGGTTCAGATAATGACGTGTACACCATATACTCTATTAAAGACGGCAAGTTTTTGGCTACACTAATAAAGAAAGGATCGAAAGAGGTCTGTAGCATCAAAGTCTCCATGACTGACCATCCGAAGTTACTAGTTCTAGAAGTCACTAATGGGTCTCCTTACTTCAGAAAAGACCCTCTAACTGCTGGTAATATGGACATTTTCTTGTACGTGAACGCGAAGTTCGCACACATTGAAACACATATGCGAACAGAACTAGGTAGATTATATGAGACAATCGTTAAGGAACAATGTGAGACAAAAAGAGATATATTGAGGACACAACTAGCTATAGCGACAATTGACCCTGTTGAATTTGCGTATACTTACATGAAAAAACCCGGTTACACTGCTATAGTTATGGGCGAGCAAGTACATTTAATCAAATGTAGCCCTGTATATGTCTCAACATGGAAGACAGAGGAATGCTACAACGAGATGCCGGTCAACTATACCGGACGTAGAATGTTCTTAGCCCCAAGATCACATATCTTGCAAAAAACAGGTACGCCGGTTGCATGTTCTGTGCTTATGCAACCCACCTTCATGATCACGGGTCAATGGTATACAGCGAACAACGGCTTGGCTAGAGCTCCAGTACCAGCATCCTCATCACCTACATTAACAACAGAGTGGGTCTATACTGATGCTGGTGAATTAGCTTCGGAAGGCATATACTCGAGTGCAGATCTCGATGTGTTAAGAACTCAACTTATGTATCCGTCGGAGAGAAAAGCCATAACGCAGACAGTATCAGCTGCAATAAATCAAGATACCTACATATCTGACACTTCACTTTTCAATAACTTAATCACAAAGGAGAGTGTCGAGTCGTCGTTTAGGTCATTCATGGACAATACATGGTCAAGTTTCCTTACGTTTGGAAACTTATTCTCCGGGTTATTCGGAATCATGTTGATCGCCAAGTTAGTCAAATGGATGTTTGATACGCTAGTACATTCCCGTGGCCTACGGGTCTACGAGGTCTACGGTTGCGGATGGACCATGATAGCAGCAGTTTGGGATGCAGCTACGACATACTTCCTTTCGCCAGCTCAAGTAGACAAGCATAAACAGTCTAGAACTGGGCCAGAAAACGACATCGAAATACCCCGACCCGAACGTAGCAGACCAGACCAGATACCACTATATCCTGAGTTACATTTGACCCCTAATGCATCACCCTTTTTTATGTTTTAGTTCGTTCGTTGGTTCGAGGATGTCCTTTGACTATAATGGCATACAGAGTAAACCTAGTTACCATTTTGATAATAATCCTGTACCTCCCTTACTCGCATGAGATGCTCGGGTTCGATTGTACTGGGCGTGACATGAATATAACATCTATATCCCTATTAGACACTGATCCATGTCCTGAATACCATACACAAAGTATACAGGACAACGTAGAAATTCAGGTCCTCCAGGAAAGAGAAACCTACGATGTCCAGATACTCCAATGCCTTATTGAAATCGATTATCATGTGACGCATTGTGGTATGCATTCCCATGCATCAGAGGTTGAACATGGATGGGGTACTATGATCCAAGATATGACACCAGAGGAATGCCGGGAGCGTATGTTCTGCTCGACCGATGCAATAGGAAGATCTTCCTCTGAGCCGGTGTCATGCTCGGGGCTGCAAGCTGGGCCAACTGTTGTAGGTTGAAAGTTCTATATATAGTCCAATTCCGAAAGAACTTCGTTATCGTGATTCAGGCGGCGGCACGCGATTGGCTAACGTGGCCGCGTCATGTTACGTCATCCATGTAGGTATGTGTGCACCTACAAACTTATACCTAATATTCCACCAAATTCTGTTGTCGTGGTTGATAACGCGTCTTATCACAATAAGCAATATGACCGTGCACCCACATCTAACTCCAGAAAAGCAGATATGCAGGCCTGGCTGTCCGATAAAGGTATAGAATACGATGATAAAATGTATAATCCTCAGTTATATCAGTTAATAAAAAAACACAAAGACCAATTTAAGTCTTTTTCTATCGACAAGATTTTGGCTGAACACAATCACAGCGTTTTGAGACTCCCTCCGTACCACCCTGACCTCAACCCTATTGAGATGGCTTGGTCGATGATCAAACAGCATGTGGAAAGTAAAAATGTAAAATGGAATATCAAGAAAGCTATAGAGCACGTCGAAGGAAAAGTTTCTTTAATGGGGGTAAGAGAGTGGGAGAGCTTGTGCAATAAGACCAAATCGGTAGAAAATGAGTATGCAAGAAGTGACCACGTTATAGATCTTATGACAGAACAGTTTATTATTCATGTCACAGATGATGACTCCGACAGCGAAGAGAGTGAAGATAACTCCGACATGTCTGACGACGAAGTGCCCTCAACCTCGTTCTTCCATCCTCAACCATCAACATCGACATCGCAAGATGATTTAATGGAAGGAATAGCAACATTGTCGGATGATTAATTGTTTTTTTCTATTTTATGTCTTGTTCTTATTATGTTTAAATATATCTTCTTAAATTTAATTATGTTCTTTATTTTTTTGGATATACTAACATCTGCCCTGGCTTTGTCCGTGGTACATGCATTAACCTATGTCACTCGGGGATAAAAAACCTTTACCACGGTGAAAGAGAATTTATTAAATCCGTTCATTAGTTTCTGCTGAATAAATAATCCATATTTTCCTCTTTATAATATTAATATAGAAGTATAGACTAGCACGATAAATCGCAAGCAAACACTAGCGTTTTTATTTGCTCAATTACTAATATACGAAATTATAATCAATTATTTCCCTTAGCATTTTTGTGCGCGATTGTACACATGCGCAGATTACCCCCACTAGTTTCACCGAGCGATCTTAAACCATCGCGCGACCTGTAACTAAATACGCTTAACATGTCGGCAAAACAGTACATACAGTACGTTTCGTTCTACGTATTTACGTCCCAGATGTGAGAGCTTGTATTATTCTTATGCATTTTAGAAGTTGTAAGCCAAAGATACATGCATAAACTGAACTTTATCAGTCATTAGCATTTGGTTATGGTTTTATTTGCGGCCTTATTTGGTTAGTGGTGTGTTTGTCATTCTCAAGTTATCTTGCGTTGTCAACTTCTTTTTCAATACACTTGATCGAAAAATGCACTTACAGAGGCAGTAAACAGGGCTTGTAAGTTAAATTTACTGCCCTCGTGCGGTAAATTTGCAGAATTTACTGCCCTCGTGCAGTAAATTTGCAGTTTTTTTTTTTTTAAATTTAAGTCTACTTCACTTCTTAATAAAAAGTTTTCTTGCAAGAAGGTTCATAATGATATTGACTTTGTAAGTAAAAAAAACCTAAAAAATAATATTTAGATGTAGATGATGAAATCAACAAATTGTATTTAATATAATTAATTAAAATTGTTTTAAGTTTTATTTAATCAAAAAAGTAAAGGCTGAATAGTCAGGTTGGGAGTTGAAAATGAAAATGAAAATGAAATTTATTGATAAAAATATTCGTCGTTTTACAATTTTGTCGGGAACCCTGAAGTAAGTTTGAAAAAACCTGTATCTCGGGGTCCCCGCTCTTCCTCCTCGGTACAAATAACAATAATATCTTTAACAATGAAAAGTTAAATTTAAAATTAATAAAAAAGACAGAGTTAGCATGCATTGTTCTGTACGTGTGGTTGTGTGTATGTTTGTGTGAGTGCGCGTTTGTGTATGTGTACGGGTGTGTGTGTGTGTGTGTGTGTGTGTGTGTGTGTGTGTGTGTGTGTTTTCTATCGAGTAGTTTTGTAATATAGCATAATTATTGAGTACCAAATTAAATTTAAATTTGTGATTTTAAAAGATTTTCGGTATCCTCGTAGTTCAAGTTATTCAGCCAATCAGTTACCATTTTTTTAAGTGGAAATAGTTGCTTATCATATATGTTTAGGATTCTATTAATTTTATTGTATAGATAAACTGATTGTTTTTGGTATTGTCTTGCAGCAAATTGGGTCTTATTGCTTGAGACAGTGTTAATGACTGCGTGATTACGTCTTCTGTTTTGGAGTGATTTATTATATTCAGTAGTGCGGTGAACCCTAGCTATGGTTTGTAAGATGTATAGTTGTCTGATAGTTAGTAATTTGGCTGTTGTATACAAACTATGAGTCGGGTATCTGTAGGGTCTGAAATACATAACTTTAAGCAGGGATCTTTGTGCTCTCTCCAACTGAATAAGTTAAGGAGTTAAGAGCTAGAACCTAGAGACATGAAGCCAATTAAAAAAAAAGCCATTACAACAACGCGCCGTAGATACTAAGGCCGCGTCCCCATCATGCACGGCGCGGCGCCGTCACCGTACAACGTCACGACGCCGTCGCCGGGCCACAACACGGCGCCGCGCCGCAGCACGGTACCGCGAACGGTGCACCGTCCATTGCCAGTCGATATGTCGCTGTTGGCGTGCGCGCATGTGTGTTAAACAAAATGGTGGAAAATATCGATCTAGACTTCTTTATTTCGTTAGTGGAGGCACGTCCAGTGCTCTGGGATAAAACAAATGACAATTATAAAGACAAACTTCTAAGAACAGAAGCGTGGAAAGATGTTTGCAGAAACATTTTCGAATCAGTTGATGACAAGGACAATAAAGAAAAAACTAAACTGGGTGAGTAGGTACTAATATTTATTTATCCTTGATGTTTTCATGATAATGGAGTACAATCGTCGTGGTCTCATCGAGATATATTTTGTCGAGTAATAGACCTTGCGCTGTTGTAATAAGATTCATAACAATGGTTAGGTTGATGAGACAGACCGTGACTGTATTTGCTAGTATTCTTAATATGTCTAAAGCGTCACAACTCACATAAATTTCAATATAACGCTAAGAGGTTTAAGAAAATCAATATTCAATATTATTACAATTCAAGCGTTAAGCACACGCGGAACAAAGAGAACCATGTCGTGCGATGTCCGTGTATACTTTTCTCTGTCGCACACCGTGATATTTTAATATTGACGTGATCTCTTCAACACAGGAATACAGCCTTGATAATAGAAGCCAGGTAGTAATTTTTTGTTCCGTTACTGGTCTCGAGTTATATTTTGTTTAATTGCCAACTAAGCGCGCCGACATCGCTGTTAAAATATTTACAAAATTCGTCTCTTATATTTACTGGATTTGATAAAATAACATCATCTATAGTTTGTTGCAAGTCCAAAAGGGAGACATCAATATACATTTCTTCGGATATTTTACTTCCATCTCGAGATACAACAAAATTGTGCAATACACAGCATGCTTTAATAATTTCTACTGCAAAATCATATTTTACGTGTGAAATATGCGCCATTTATTTGCAAGTATGCCAAAAGCACACTCGACATTTCGTCTGGCCCGACTCAAACGATAATTAAAAACTCTTTGATCTATATTTAAATGTTTCCCTGAGTATGGACGCATTAGATTGCTCATTAACGGTAGGCCTTCATCTGCAATAAAGACATAAGGAACTGGTTTGTGAAGGCCTGGCAAAGGCTTTGGAGCTGGTATGGGGAGTCGATGTTGCAATAATAATTCGTAATTTTTGTGTTTTTTTTGTGTTTTTGTATAAGTAATAATTTTTTTTTTAGTTTAATTTTTTTTTTTAGATTTTTGTAGTGTAACTTTTAATTTTACGCACTTAAGCCTTTTTTGTGAATGATGTGGCACCTGTAATAAATTGTGCATTTAACAAGTGTCATAAATGTGTCTAGTTTTTAAGGTTTTTTTTAATGTAACAATTTTTGGTTGTCCAAATAAATAAATATAAAATATAAAAAAAAAATATAAAAATATAATGTGCTTGCCGTCTATAGCGCCAATGCAATTTGGGAAGTTCCAAATATTTTTAAAATTTTACTCAACGGCTTTCCATAACTCTTCCGTAGGTTTAGGCATAACTATAGGTCTGAGTACTTTTCAGATAGCCGCACACGTTTCATGAACGATTGATCGTATAGTACTATATCCCATGCGGTAATTGAAAGACAGAGCTTTGAAACTGGTACCCGTTGTTAAGAATCTGCAAAGCACATAGGTATTATAAGTAAAATCAGTGATGAAATATTCTACAAATTTATTTAATTTTTTCAGTTGAAGAGTGTCAGAAAAAATGGAAAAAAATACGGGATAATTATAGAAAAGCAGTAAAAGCCCGAACAGATACTAGTGGCTCTGCTGGTGGTAAACGCCGCCCTATTAGATATGAGAAAGAATTACAATTCTTGCGACCTTTTATTCAAGAGAGACAACAAGTTTCTAATTTAGATTCATCTACAGAAGAAACAACGCAATCAGATTAAACTAAGGATATTTTGTCACCTCGGCCACAATCAGAATTATCAAACAATTCAAGACCACCTCTTGAGCCAGTTTCAAAATCAGAATTATCAGAAAGATTACATCTTTTTCATGCAAACCATTCAAAATACCGTCAACTTCAACAAGTTATCAAGAAACGAACACAGAAAATATCTACGAGACAAACTCCCCACTTCCGATTTATTCAAACTTAATTTCCAGATTTTTTTTTTTTTTTTAAATGTATAGGCCAGCGCTTGGCTGCAATCAGACTTGCTTGCAAGTGGTGATGCAGCCTAAGGTGGAGCGCGCTTGCCTAGAAGATGCCTATTCACTCTTGATTTGAAGGTACCTATATTATAAGAGGAGGGGAAAACGGAAGCCGGAAGGATCTAGTTCATTCGACCCACCTCCGTCGCCTAATATACCACACGCTATGTCGAAATCACAACAAAGATCCTCTGAGTCCGTATTGCGTGAAGAGGATTACGAAACCAATATCGATACGACATTTGACTATTAAAGAACTGTTCTCTAAATTTTCTTTCAAACAATTTTTTTGTTAAATAGTGTATTTGAACAATAAATAACAATACAATTAAACCATATATTTTTTATTTATTTACTCACCTGAGGCAGACTGATAGTCTTTCTTCAGCGGAAATAGACAATCTATAATTGGTATTTTGTTTTTGAATA
This sequence comes from Erebia ligea, assembly GCA_917051295.2. Taxonomy (NCBI): domain Eukaryota; kingdom Metazoa; phylum Arthropoda; class Insecta; order Lepidoptera; family Nymphalidae; genus Erebia; species Erebia ligea. Next base: position 6,433,894 of record OU785243.1, on the reverse strand, counting down.
TGTGGCCTGAGAATTTCTAACAAACTTTCAAATTTGTCATAGTAATTGTCATTTTATAATAGTCATAATGAATGCTAGGATACAGATGTTTTATGTTTAAAATTGGCCAAACAAACGTCTTTTCTACCACAGGTCGTGTACCCAAAAGTTTCTTTTTCTTTTAAATCTTTCCCTCCTTATCTCTTCGGCCTCTTCCTCTTCTTCTTCAATTATATGTGCAATAATAATTAAATCCAAAATACCCATTTTCACTGCTTAACCACAAGTTTCCTCGAGTTTTGTTCAAAGTGAACTGCGCATAGGAGAGCGACCCGTGAATTCATCGCGGGCGGGCTCGAGAAGGCGCGCGGAGTCCCGCGACTTCTCGAGCATTCCAGCGACTTCTCGAGCAGTCGCGGGAATCCACGCGCCTTCTCTACCGAGCGGGTCGCTGCGCTTGGCTGCCCTTTGCCGCTCATTCGGTGTGAGTTGACCCTTATAGAGATGTTAATGTTACACGTTGAGATCGCGTTCACAGTTCGGAGCTTTTATTATTTCCTTTATTATTTCGGCTTAGTGTAAGATAAGTTTTGTTTAGGTTAACTGAAATATGATTATTGTAACTTGGGGCCGGTGATGTCAAGCCATGGAGTTGCGTTGGAGTGACTCAAGCCATACCTTTTGTAGCACTCGTCCCGAGCACAGCTCGATTAATATAAATTGTGTAAAGTAAAATACGGATTAATTATTATTTTCTATCCTGACCCACCTTCTATTACACACTTTTGACCTTAAAAATTACTAATAACTTTTATGACGAAATAATATTTATTATTTCGTCATAAAAGTATTTTTCCGAAAACTGTCAAATAGCCAATTATCGTAAAAATTTGTAATGGCTCCATGTACAATACATTGGTGTGGCAATTTCCCCGGTAAGATACGTTAATTTTATTAGTATTAAGATATTACATACTCGTTTTTGTATCACCGGAGTTCAACATTAAACTGGTCGGTCAGTAGACGTTGTGAATGGCACGTGTAAATAGTGATGGGCGCTTTGGATATTATGGATAATAGTTAGATTGTCGATATCGGTTCTAATGATAAATTGTAAATTTTATGATTTGATTGGTATAATTATAATTATATTATGATTTAGATATGTTAATATACTTTATTATTAAAACTATAGCAGAGATTATTGAAATGTAAAACCTCCGTATTTTGGCTAAATGTTAAATTAAAAAATAGTTTAATAAAAAAAATAGTCTCATAGCCTACAGAGAGCTAGGGGGACTAATTTATCCCTCAGAATCCGTAATAAAAAATTTGCCGAAGATGTGAGATAATAATTAAGAGATATACTGACAAAAGGAAGAATACAGATTTCTTGGTCGGTCAATAATCCATTATCAAGCTTTCTTGGAGAAAACCTTTTGTCAGATATCGAAGAAACGAATCATGTGGTTGATTTAACTCTATGTGTAATCCAAAAATGTATATCTGCAAGACTTGCATTTTTAATAAGGTCAGCAGATCGTAAACCTACAGTCAGGCTAATTTACACTAAATTAATTCATTTTAAAAATGACTGAGTTGCTTTTATACAAAGAAGTAGAAAACGCAATAATAAAAAACCCTACATCTGCAAGCATAGTGGAACTGGATAAATACCTCAACGAACCACTTATAAAAAGAACGGATGATCCATTAAAGTGGTGGAATGAGCGCCGTCTCCTCTATCCACATTTAGATTAATGAAGCGTCGATTATGTGTGCAAGCAACATCAGTACCCTGTGAGAGGATATTTTCTAAGGCTGGAATGACAATTAGTAATAAAAGAAGTTCGTTGAAGCCGAAAAAAACCTCTCAAATTTTATTCCTTCATCACAATTTGGAGTAAATTATTGCCATTCATGTTTTAACACCAATAAAATTATTTCCTTTAACATTTTTTTTTATTTTTCACCCTTTTAGGTTGAATTGTGTTTTATGACTTGATGATACTCACAACATCGTCCGTGTTGCTTGACTTAAAAAATCCCGTTTAGGAATTCAGTACCTTGCAGCATCAGAGTTGAGGAGTTAAGATCTCGAGTTCAACGATGAAGTCTTTATTTGATACCTCCCATATCACTATTTAATCGACAGTTCCTAAATCCCTATAGTTTAGGTCAGCAGTACTCTTACAGCATCAGGATTGAGGAGTTAGAATCCAATTTTTTTACGGGATCATCTCGTCTAGTTTCAATCTCAGAGATCGGTGTATGTTCAATCTCAGAGATCGGTGTATGTACATACAGATTACAGGTACAAAAACACAACTCCTCCTTTTACAAAAGTTGTTTAAAAAAGTACTCCTTGGCTAATCTTCTACTTGCCTGTAAAAGTCCCGTCAAAATCGGTTCAACCGTTCCGAAGATTACCCCGTTCAAACAGACAGACAAAAATTTTCAAAATACGTGATTCAGTTATGGTAACGTACAAAATTCAAATAACCATATGAGCTTAAGAACAGGTAGTAATTTCAAAATTACAGACACACACTCCAATTTTATTCGTTTGTATAAGTAATAAATGTGTCGTCTAGTATCAATACCCGCCAGATCCATTTTTATCACAAAATAAAAAAATATGTTCTATGGATTAATTTTCTTAAAAATCTTTGGTTTCCGTTAATAAATTCGTGTCAAATCCAGTTACATCCCTAGTAAATTGAGGTTAAAAACTGTTTTTAGTATCAAATTCCGCCAGATCCTTGTCCTATAAGGTTCGTTCGCCGCCAGATCCAAATAGACCAATTAGAGCAAAGTATTTTGACGGGGAACTGTCATGGCGTCGTCGGCGTCAGTATGGCCGCCCGTACATTTTTATGTGGATTTCGTGCTGTGTTTTTTATGAATAATATTAGAAATAATGGCTGATTTACCAAAAAAAGTAGGAAAAGTTTCGCCTAACCAGGCAAGAAAGCGAGGTGTAGACAGAGAAAACTGGAAAAGAGAAAGAAACCGTCGAGAAATGTAAGCTAAAATTTCAATGCAATTGCTATACAGGTTGCTACAGTTTTGAGTCAAAATGTACCTTGGTACCGAAGTGTATTTTTTTATTCTAAAAGATTCGATTACATTAAAAATAAATTCATTTGTAAGATGAAGTTGATTAGTGATTACGATTAGGTTAGTTTTTCATTTTTTTTTCAGATACGCTCCTAAATCCTTTCCGCAACCTCCACAGTGCAGTCATAAAAAAAATACAACTTTTCATTGCTCGACATTAAAGACGCAAGACATTGCTCGGATGCACCGTAATTTCTATAACTTGCGAAATAAACTTGATCAAGATAATTTCATATTGCAGCACTGCCGTATTGCGAAATGTTCTAGAATTAGAGTAAAAAATTAATCTAGAGGACCAAAAAATCATAGTGCAGAATACTACGTAACGATTAAAAATCCGCACAAACAGATAAGAGTTTGCAAATCTGCCTTTCTTAATGTATTAAAGGTGGATAAAGATAGAGTTACTGGCATTTTACAAAGGTCTTATAAAGATGGAGGGAGTACAGCACAGGAAAACCGCGGTGGCAATCATAAAATAGCGCGATATGCTGAAAAACGAAGAAGGGTGGAGGAATTCATAGAAAGTTTAGAAGCTGCAGAACCACATTACTGTAGAGCTAAGTCGTCTATCAGACTGTATTTGCCACCAGAACTCAATATTGTAAAACTCTGGAAAATGTACCAAGAGCAAGTGCAAGACATACCACAGCTTAAAGTTAAACAATCCTTTTTCCGTGACATTTTTAACAAGAAGTATAGTGTTGGATTTGGATCGCCATTAAAGGATACTTGCTCTCGATGTTTTGAGTTGACTAGAAAAATAGAAACTGCCTCCACAAGCCAAGAAAAGGTAACGTTTATGACGCAAAAACGAATACTTACCTTAAAAGCTAAGGCTTTTTATGAAATACTAAAGGTTGAGCCAGAGCATACAATTTCACTCTCCTTCGACTGCCAAAAAAACAATCCACTTCCCAAGTTACCCGATCAAGCGGCTTACTTCAGTAGGCAATTAAATATGTATAACTTTACAGTTGTTATCGGCACCTCGAAATCAGCATTAGATAATGTACGTACCTACTGTTGGTGTGAAAACGAACACTCGAAATCATCAAATAAAATTGCAAGTGCTGTCTTCCATACACTGACCAATCTGGAAATTTCTGAAAATATTCATAAAATAAGACTATTCGCTGATGGCTGTGGAGGCCAGAATAAGAATACAACTCTTTTGGGCATGTGTTCCAGTTGGCTATTTTCTCATGCACCATCACATGTTAATCAACTTGAAATTATATTTCCCATGGTAGGCCACTCGTTTTTGCCACCAGACCGCATATTTGCAAAAATTGAAAAGGAAACCAAGAAGAAATCCATCATATGCGATCCACAAATTTAAGTGAATTTATTCAAGGAACATGCGACTGTTTATCATTTAGGTGATGAAGACGTCGAAGTGCGTGACTGGAAGAAAGAAGTCAATAAAGTACTAAAAATTCCAGGATCTTGGCATTTCAAGTTCAACCCCTCAAAACGTTTTATGCTGCACAGGGGTCGACAGAACGTTAGCCAGGGTGTCCACGGACCTGGAAGGTCAGGGAAAGTCAGGGAAAAGTCAGGGAAGCTATTCTGGGTCAGGGAAAGTCAGGGAAATGACTTCTCTACCTGGAAAAGTCAGGGAAAACCAGGACTTTTTGATGATTGATCTTTAAAATTAATGTAAAAGTCTAAAAATGTATAGAATAAATAAAAATAATATTATCTTATCAGTCATCAGTACTTATTATATACATATTTATACTCCAACAGCTAATTAGAGAGAGGAAAATGACAGTTCTTTTATCATAGATTAAGTAAAAAAAGTATTTCTTTGTATTTTTTTTACTTAATCTATGATATATTTAATTTATTAAACTTTCTCTTTTCCCAGTGATCGGTAAGTGAGGGAAGCCTTTATGCTCTAGTCTGTTTTAACCCAGACTATTGAAGCATTCTTTTGCAGGTCCCTTAATTCCCTAACTCATTTGGTTGTTTTTATTTTAACTGCTGCTATTACATGTGCAATACTAACCTGGGCCGGCAGTCTCGACATTCATAACGACAAAATTCGGTTTGATAAGTAATCGTGCTTCGACTCTATGTATTGTAGCTGGTAGGACAACAATATCCTATCGACCCGAATTTTGTCGTTATGAATGTCGAGAATGCATCGCTTAATTTGACTTAACCTAAACTTGACTATGGTGCTGCACCATAGTTAAGTTTAGGTTACCACAGTAGTAAGCACTGCAGGTTTGTTACTAACGTGCATAACTTAACTAACGTGAACTATATTATAAGTGTTGCTATGAGTGCCAAAAAGAGTACAGTGTTTAATGTTCAATGGTTGGACCCTATTATGCATCCTGATTTTACGGACTGGCTAGAAGAAGTAAAAAATGACCCGCTTAGCGCTTTTTGTAAAGTATGCCATAAAACGTTCAAACTTAGTAACATGGGAAAACAGGCCATCACTTCTCACAGCAAAGGACCTAAACATCGTCAAAATATGGAATTACGCAAGAAACAGCCCTCTATTTCATACTTCACAAAATCAGCTCCTGCAGTAGACAAAGATGTAGTTGTGGTGGAAAAACAATCGCCAGCGGCTATTGTAGGTGACAATGAAACAACAGCCACACGTGCCCCAACTGTTGAAGCTCATGACAATAAAACACTTATAAATGATGTAACATCGTGTAACGCGTATTTTCAATTCTCGTTACATAACCTCGAAAATTTGTTTGTTTACAAAATATTATTTTGACAATGTTACTTGTCATTGTCAAGTTTGACGTTTTAGTTGTTCCTCTCTAGTTTTTGGTAGTGTTTGGTCACAGATACATGTTAGTCTATCGATTTCTCTAGGTAAATTCGGTGTTGGAGTCGATTGAAATCTAAATATTTTTTCTTAAATAGGTTGTCTGTGGCATTGTCTTTAGGCAAGCTTGACTTTTCTCTTCTCGCTTCCTTGTGATGGATGTAATTTTGAAAATGTCTGGAAAGATGGCATAAGTTTGATTCTTTTGAATCGCCTGTAGGCGATTCTATTTGTTTAAAAATGCGGCGTCATATTGGCGGTAAGTCCTAACATATAATTTTCAGAAATCTTGAATTCCCCCAAATTTTGTATTAGTTTGACACGCGTTTTTTTTTGTTACAGCCTTTCCCTTTTGACTTGAATTCTATTTCATCGTATGAAATGATGCTTGATATAAACCTTGATTAAGGATTATATTCATAATAAATATGGATTGATAATCATCCACCTTTTCTTGATACAACATGGAGGTCGCAGATAATGGCGTTTCCGTAACTTAATCGGTCACCATCTGCGCGTAATTTGAGTGTATGACGATTTAACTTTAAAAAATTAAACATAAGATATGTTGCGGTTCCTTAATTGGATTGTATTTTGATGGATTTTATCCAAAATTGTAGTCAAAGTTGACAAGGCAACTTTTGGGTTATTACCTAACAATTTTTTGTTATATTTAGATCGGTAGAAATATGTACTTATTATAATTAAACTTAACTGAATATTGTAAAACAATGTCCTGATGTGACACTATGTAAACAACACGATGCTAACCTTTACTCAAAATTTTTTGTTGAAATAAACACTTATATTATACTTTGCTTATTTAATTTTATCTTCTTTAGTTGAAGCCTCCAACTAGGATAGCACAACTATTATTATTACCTTTTGGAAAGCCCTCTCTTGAGATTAAAGGTTTGGTATTTTTCCGCCTGGGATATCTGGTGCTTTGGTACCTGACTGATAGGTGCTCCTATAATTATATTCGGTGAGCTGGCGCCCGGAATTTTCTATTTTTTTATAATTAATATTTATAAATTTGCTCACTGGATCAATGAAACAACTTGAATAGTATGAATTCCATTTATTTCCTTTAAATTAATTTTATTTCCCTTAATAAAAAACATTCTTTTTTTCTTTTTTTTTGATAAATTAAGAGGCACTACTTATTTAATTTGATTTAGATAAAAGGAATTTCAACAGTTCCTAATCAGTTCCACTCCAAACAAGTAAGAAAGAATATAACGAATTACAATCCACTATTTTATTTAAGTTAGTTAAATGTCCTCTATATTACATTTAAGAGGCGTTTACATATTATTACATAGCATCAATAGAACTGCCTAATGATTTTTCATGTAGAGAGCCAGCTACAAAACTTTTTTTTAACGTGTCTGTCCATGTGGTAGCACCCAAACGGATGAACCGATTTTCGTTTAGTTTTTTAAATATTGTTTAAGTTAGCAAATTACCTATTCTTTAAGGGAGCCAACAAACTAGTTAATAAAACTAACTATATAAAGAAATAGTTTTAAGTTCGTTTATTATTATTTTTTTGGTGGTTTTTTTTTTCTCTATTAATAAACTGGATTTCTACGCATGATGTTGTTTTATTTAAATAGTATAAAGTTGTGTAAAAAGCTTATTTGCTCTAGAGAATATTCTAGGTTACATACTAGGTAACTAATAAGCACCTACTTACTATGACAAAAGTTACCTAGAATATACTCAATAGCAAATGAAGTTTTTTAAACCCTGGCCTTTTGGCCACGACTCATCCGCATGGATTTAGTTTTTGAAAAATCCCGATGGAAGTGTTTGATTTTCTGGGATAAAAAGTCTACTGAAGCGAAGGCGGGAGCGAAGCGAGAGTCTTGTGGTAATAATAAGAAGACTTCAGACGCTGGGATTTACACATTCCTAATCACTCTTAATATAAAAAGTGTGCAGAGAGACCACAATTAAATCCAAAATCAAAGCCCATACTGCACCATAGAGAGTAAAGTGAAATGGTTCAATTTGAGAACTGATTAACTACCTCCCCCACACACATCTGTGGTTCTGAAACATTAGCTACTGTTATTTACAAATTCCTAATCAGACCCACTCCAAAGTGAGAGAAAATACTCTACCCCGGACCATAGGGAATAGAACGAAATGGTTCTATTTTAAGAACTGATGAACCGTCTCCCTCGCACCAATTCAACGTTGGTGCCTTGCAGGCATCAGCTGTTGTGATTTAAACATTCCTAATCAGTCCCACTCCAAAAAGTGAGAAATACCACAATAACTGAAAAAGCTCAATGCAGCTCCATAGGGAATAGAATAAAAAGATCTATAAAGAACTGATGATAAGACTGAGCCTTAAAGCGATCAGTTGTTGTGATTTACAAATTCCTAATCAGTCGCACCCCAAAAAGTGAAACACCCAATCGCAAACACCTCAATTAAGCACCAGAGTGAAATGGTTTTATTTTAAGATTTGATTAACTTTTTGCTAGTGAAAGTGCCTAGTGCCAGTCATAAGTGCAGGAGGATAATATGCACTACCTCCTATAGTATTACCTCTCAAAAACATAAGCCCGACTCGAATCCCTGTTGGAGCACTAGTAGGACAGGCTTTTGAAAAGTTTATGACGGCTGTAAACATAAAGAATTCATTCAAAAAACCCTCATTTATCCATTCGACAGGAATATTCTCAGTTTTCATGCCGAGCAGTGTCATAGACAGACCTGCAGTTGAGGAACCAGCAGCAGGACCTACATAATTCTTTCTCAAATGCTACATTTCAATTATCCCTCGCATATCTTGCGGATATGTTTGAATTGTTAAATAGCTTTTTGAAGCTACAAGGAAATATGAAATCAAATATCATGGCTCATCACGACATCATCAAAGCTTTTGTTGAAAAACTGCAACTGTGGAAACGTCGAGTGCAAGCTCAAAATTACTCAGCTTTTGTGAAGTACTCCTCAATGCTGGATGATATTCAAGAAACTGGTGCACACATAATGTGTCATTTGGACGGTCTTGCTGACTAATTTTGTAGATATTTTCCAGAAAATTTTTCTGATGAACAAATTCATAAATTAATAAGAAATCCATTTCTGATTGATATCGAACAACTTCCCGAAATATTGCAAGAAGAAGCTTTGGACATTTTTTTGAAGTTATCGCAGCAGACGAATCAATTTTCGATTTGTCTGCTCGCGATAACTTCAGCCACATGGAGTTGACTGAGTTTTGGATAAAATATTATGCTATTTATCCTATTGTCGGCAAGGAAACACTACTTGTTCTTTTACCATTCTCAACTACCTATCTTTGTGAACGTGGTTTTTCAACGCTGTTGGGAATAAAAACAAAAATAAACAGACTCCATGTTGAAAATGATCTCCGTTGTGCACTGACTACTATGAAGCCACGGATTCACCAATTGATTAATAATGTCCAGCCACAGTGCTCTCACTAACTGTATTTAACACCTAATTGTCATTTAAAAATAAAAATTAACACATTCATATTTCTGTTGTTTGTTTAATTTGTTATTTCGACTTCCCATTTTGCTTCTAGAGGGGGCGTAGTATATTTGCATAACGTTGGGTGAGGCGCATAAGCTAAAAGGTTGGTTTAGGTTAGGTTAGGTTGCCTCCTTTTGCGAGGAGGTGATGACCCAGAAGGAGGCGGCGGAACGGCTGCGGGAGGCCAACGCAGACGCGGACCCTCTCCGTCGCCGAAGGGCGGGGCGCAGGAGACGTGCGCAAGATCGGAGACTTCCGCCCTGACGGGAGCTCCGGCTCCGACGGCCGACCCGTCGTCATCGTTGTCGCCCGTTGAGCCTCAGTCGCGGAGGAATGTAAGCGAGAGGGAGGTGCACCTCGGTGGTGCCCCTGACTCAGGAAGTCGGGGCAGTATGCCCCCGGAGGAGGGTCCGCATGGGCGGATGTCGCTGGCTGGATCGCGGATGATTGCGCAAGTGTTCCCGTAATCCAGCCTTAAGGCGATGCGCAGGAGCGCCGCTGGGTTTTAGTGGGTATTCTGGAGTCCCAGTGAGTCCCACATACCCTCTCGGAAGCATTGCAGTTTCACACTGCCTTGCTCCCGAGAGGGATGCCTAAAAGCATTTCCCAGCGTTAAAAAAAAAAAAGGTTAGGTTAGGTTAGGTTACAAAACATAGTGCACCAACATCAAACTATAAAATCAAACAAAGAGTACCTTACTGAGTCGGAAGCAATTATACACGTAGATTTTAGTGAAAATGACCTAACAAAATACGCTGAAGAAGTACAATTCTTTCATTTCGGAGGATCGAGAATGCAAATAAGTATGCACACTGTTGTAGTCTATAAGTACTAAAGATGTCGATCAAGAGCTAAAAAGCCAATGTTACTGCACTTTGTCACAAAATTTATTGCACTCACCTCCTGCAATTTGGGCACATTTACAGCCCATACTTGACTGTCTGCCGGCTACTGTTACGACTTTACATTTCTTGAGCGATGGGCCAGTCACCCAATATCGTAATAAAATGATGTTCAAGGTTTTGGCAACAATGCTAGAAGATTTTTACCCTAACCTTCAAAATTTCACATGGAATTTTCATGAAGCAGGTCACGGTAAGGGAGCTCCTGATGGAGTGGGTGCTACTTGCAAGAGAACTGCAGATAGATTAGTTGCGACTTGCGAGTGGCAGCGATATTTCATCAATAGATGACTTAGCTAAAGCCCTTGAGAAAACCTGCCCGAATATTAAAATTTTCACCGTAGATGATGTGTAGACATATCAGAAATGCAGCAAAATTAGGTTCTACTGAAGGTATAAAGACTTTTTCAGGCACACTAAAGGTACACCAAGTTACCGGTTGCGTATTTATACCTAATTACCTGACATTGAAAAGCCTCAAGAAACACACACATACAGCATTCTGTACCTACCAGTATTAAAACCAAACTGCACAAAGATGATTCAAAGTCCTCAACATCTGGAAAGAAAACATTCTGCAACGGGGACTTTGTGCTGGTTAAACTTCAAGATACAAAAACAGGATATCGTTATGTTGCAATGTGCACAAGTGTTGAAGAAGTGATGAACTTCAAGTTACATTTTGTAAAATCTGTGATGGAACTGGAAAAAGTTCAGAATTAATGATGACGATATTTATTTCATCACCTGGGATCAGGTTTAAAAAAAACTACCCTCCCCTAACTTAAAAAGAGAGGGCAGCGTATTCTTAATGAATTTAATGAGTCTATTGATGTCTTTAAACGCAGGTTTTAGAAAAAAACCCAGAAAGTGATTGCGCTCAGAGGCACTAAGCAAGTTGGGCAAGTAACGTCAGCTGAAAGAGGGACGCTTGTAACGGTTTGCTGCGGTATTAATGCATTGGGTAACTCAATACCACCCTTTTTCATATTCCCACGGGTCAATTTCAAAACACATAATATGCTAAATGATGCCCCTGTTGGTTCAGATGGAGCAGCACATCCTTCAGGGTGGATGACAGCACCAAATTTTTTTAAATATATGCACCATTTCGCAAAACACGCAAAACCAACGCCTTCCTCGCCAGTTCTTTTGCTGCTGGACAATCACGAGAGCCATATTTCAGTACCAGTTCTCGATTTTTGTAAAGAATCAGGCATTGTTTTAATGACTTTCCCACCGCACTGCAGCCATAAACTGCAACCCCTAGACCTGACTGTCTATGGACCACTCAAAACTTATTATAACACTGCTGTAACAGATTGGATGGTAAGCAATCCTGGCAAAACGGTAACAATTTATGAAATCCCAAAATTAGCAGCAAAGGCCATCCCACTTGCATTCAAGTTACAGAATATTCAAAGGGGATTTCAAAAACCTGGCATATGGCCATTCAATTCAAACATTTTCTCCGATGATTTCGCTTGTTCTTCTGTAACTGATCGCTGCTTGCCAGAAGAGGATAATGTTCCTACAGAACAATCGATTTCAGACCAACCTGTCATGGAACAGCCTTCAACAGAAGAAAATCAGAGTCTAGAGGATCGTACAAGTTCAAATGTGGAAGTCACTGGGCCATCTCAACTGGAATCTCCATCTAGAAGCCAGACTAGGGGCACTGTCAATGTAACACCTGATTTAGTAAGACCATATCCGAAGGCCGGCCCCAGGAAATTGCATGGCATGAAATGGAAGAGGGGAAAAACTAGAATATTGACTGACACACCCGAGAAAAGACATAGAAATGGAAGAAGAAAGACAAAAAAAAAATAAGATCAAAGAGCTCAACAAAAATCAAAAATGCTCTAAAACTACAAGAAAGAAAACAATTCCGAAGCTTGCTGATGAATTTACTTCCAAACCAAAGAAAAACAGGAAGATTAACAGCGATGATGAAATAGAAAATGTTTCCGTTTCTGACGAAGCCCTTGATGAATCGGAAGAAGATTTTGATGTAGACGATGTGATCGTTAAATATTTCTTTGCTTAAATCGTTTTTTGCAACTCTTCTAGCGTAAGGTTTCATCATTTGCCTGGTGGGAGGCTTCTGCCGTGGCTAGTTACCACCCTACCGGTAAAGACGTGCCGCCAAGCGATTTAGCGTTCCGGTACGATGCCGTGTAGAAACCGAATAGGGGTATGGGTTTAATATAACTGCCATGCCTCTAACAGGTTAGCCCGCTACCATCTTAGACTGTCTCATCACTTAAGTACCATCAGGTGAGATCGCAGTCAAGGGCTAACTTGTAGTGGACTAAATGCTTCATCTCCAACTAAAAAATGTGGTAATATTATGTTCGAATTTGGTAGATTTTTTGGTTCTGGAAAATTAAATTCATTTTTCATGATTTTTTTTCCCATTGTAGACTTTTGGAATATTCCACTATCTCCTTCATTGATATGCTGGAAACGAGTGGCAGGGGCACGAGGGCGGGAGCGGGGGGCCGGGGTTTGAGGGAGGGAGCAGGGGGCCGGGGTTCGAGGGGGGGAGCAGGGGGCAGAGGCTCGAGGGGAGGGGCTGGGGCTCGAGGGGGGGTGCAAGGGGAAGAGGACGGGGTGAGGTGCCGCAGAGGTATAGTTTTTTTCAGAATATTAATTCAATGAAATTTTATTAGTTAAATCACTGTATATTGGTTATTTATAAATTATTGTTTTTTTTTTAATTTCCTTGTTGTTATTTTATTTGATTGAACATTAATGTTTTCATTTTTTTTTTCAGTTCAACAACAAGTGAAGACCAATTGGTCACCGATACGTAAGGTTTATTTTAAAATTTTTGCATTTTTTGTGATCTATTTATTAAAATGAAATCTTTTTCAGGGTCGAAATGGAAGCGGAAGCGCCACCGCCTCCTCCAACAGGCCGGGGTTCAAGGGGGGGAGCAAGGGGCAGAGGCTCGAGGGGAGGGGCAGGGGCTCGAGGGGGGGTGCAAGGGGAAGAGGACGGGGTGAGGTGCCGCAGAGGTATAGTTTTTTTCAGAATATTTATTTAGCCGAAAATACTTCCTGAATGTATTGTCATCACACATTAGGTGCTTCTTCACTAATAGCGAAAATGATCCTTCTTGACCTATAGTTAAATATAATTCCTTAAAAGGTAACCATCTTTTAGTTTTGTATTTGTAATAATAGTATAAGAGCAAATCATCGTCTTCTTCTTCCTCCAATAGAAGTTCTACAACTTGGTTTTCCATAATGACACAGAACACAACTGACTCCATCGACACACTCTCCGATACTGAAGAGACTTGTCACGGTCTCCAGTCTCGGTCTCGACCTACAGTACATGCAGAAGAGACCGAGACATTTGTCGCGGTCGCCGGTCGCGGTCTCCGGTCGCGGTCTCCTGTCTCTGTCGCGGCGCAAACCGCCACCTTAAGCTGTTTGATGCGTATTGGCAGTTAGGCCAATTACAAAGGCAGCGTGATTATTTGGCATCTTGTGTGAGACTTTTAGAGTTATCGTATCGGAGAATAAAAGAATCTCGTAAAAATAATCCCAGGAAACCAAACACAACTTTTTATTTCTGCAATGATGGAAGAGAAGTTAGAGTATGCAAGATATTTTTTTTGAATACTTTGGGTGCCACTGAACGAATTTTACGTACAGTTATAGAATGCAAGTATAAAGATGAAGGCCATAACATTATGAAAGAAGATGGAAGAGGAAGACATGGCAAACAAATCAGATTGGACGAAGAAATAAAGCAATCTGTGAGAGATCTGGGGTCACGGTAGTGACCCCGCCAAGACGAGCCAAAGGAAACGGGGTCATATTAACTCGATCCCAAAGATAGAGAGGCATTATTTAAGAGCGAATTCTAGTAGGCTCTTCGTAGAGGGAGATTTAACAGCTATAGCAGAAATTCATAGACATTACAAGAAAAAGCGTGAGGACGAAAATAAACCACAAGCTTGTTACGATGCTTATGCTCGAATTTTCAATACAGAGTTCAATATAGGATTTTTTATTCCAAAAAAAGATACCTGTGACGACTGTGAAGCCTATAAAAACGCATCTATCGAAGAGAAAGCAAAATTGGAAAATTCTTATAAATTACACCTCGAAGAAAAAAGTTTATATAGGATAGAAAAAGACGTGGACATGAGGTAGTGTAAATCGGAGGGCAATACTTTTGTAATAATATACGATTTACAAGCTGTAATGCCATGTCCGATTGGAAAGTCGTCTGCTTTCTTCTACAAATCGAAACTTAATTGTTACAATTTTACGGTAAGTTCTTGCAGTCACTAATAATAATTTAACGGATAATCTATTATTTGATTATTACATTCATATATTTTTCATCAAGTGCGTCTATTTAAAATGTATTTATATTTCAGATATCAGACGCCAAAAATCAAGAAACAACATGCTTCTTTTGGCACGAAGGAATAGGTAATCGAGGTGCCATAGAAATTGGATCGTGCATATACAACTTTTTAAGAGATCTAGCTGAGAAAAGCCCAGGTTGCGATATCATATTCTATTCTGATAACTGCTGCGGACAGCAAAAGAATAAGTTAGTAAACTACCTTATTGTGTAATGTTAGTAATTATTTTTACTGTTTATATATTAAAAATAATAACATTGTTTCAGGTTCATATTTTGTATGTACTACTATGCTGTTAACAAGTTACAGATAATTAGATAAGACCCATAATTTTTTAATAAAGGGCCACACACAGAATGAGTGCGATGCGGCTCACTCAGTAATTGAAAAATCTGTCACTAGGGCAAAAAAATCTGGTGCTATTTACGTACCAGACCAGTACATTTCTTTAATCAGAAACGCTAAGAAGACAGGATAACCTTTTATAGTAAAAGAATTAAACTATACCGATTTCATGGATTTGAAGAAACTAGCAGATGACTTAAATATAAATACAACAAGAAATGTTTCTGGAGAAGCTATTAAAACGACTGATATTAAAGTTATAAGTTTTATGAAGGGCTGTGATATTTATAAGTATAAAACTACATACAAGACTGATAATTTGAATGAGGCAAACATTTACGGCCAAACCAGGACATTGCGGCAAAATACAACACGTCCAAGGAATTATATAAATATAGAGGAAATATCTTTGAATCCTGCTTATACGTCTAATATACCGATAAGTGATAGAAAAAAACAAGATCTGTTAGAATTGGTTCAAAAAAATATTGTGCCTCGCTATTATGAACATTTTTATAATCAGCTTTAGTTGGTTAATTCTGATTTTTAAGATTGTTTTTAATGAAAACTGATTATTAAATGTAAGAGTAATTAGGTACTTAGTACAAAGACATAAGGATGCTAGAATTATTATAAAATGCAACATAACTGTACCAGTATAAGTTATGGTAAAAAAAACCTTTGATTGTTTTTCTACAAATTTTACTTCTAGCCTTTTCATTTTAGTTCCTCGTAAAAGTCTGATTATGGGTACTTAAATGTAAGAAGTTCTTCATATTTTTTTTAGATTTTATATGCAATTTATTTCAATAATAATGTTGATTATTTTTAAACACTGAAAAGGTTAATAATTGTAAGTGCTATTTAATACATTTAGAGTTTTGATTTTCTGTATAAAATTGAACTCAATCTTAATGCCACGTTGCGTATTTTATTTATTTAATAGTAGGTACTAGTCTTTACTAATTGTTTTATTTTTTTTAGGATCAATATGAATAATAATAGTCGGGCAGCATTGATACTAAAACTGGCTAGCGAGAAACTTAACGAACAAAATATTTGTAATCAAAATGCTTTGAAAGACGATGATGTTTTAATGCAAGGTTAGTGTTTTATATTATAGTCAAATATAAATATATGTAATGTAACGCCCTGATGTTCTAGTGGTTTATGTACCGGACCATGATCATGGGGTCTTGGGTTCGATTCCCGGATCAAACGAAAAGTATTTCGAAATTTCGAATTTTGCTCTGGTTTGTAATCACCAACCGGCATTTGCTAAGCGTAGTGATTTTCCCAGATCGTATCATTGTAGTGATGACATGAATTCAATGATGGGTCTTTGCCTTGCAGTGGGACAGGCTGATTACTTTACTTTCCAGGGATACTTATTTACTGTCCAGGGATACTTATTTATTTTGTTTTTTAGATCTCGACACATCTACTTCGAAAAAATGTGAAAATAAGCAGTACGAAAATGAAGATCAAAACATAATGCATACGCAATGTACAAGTCCAAGTATTATTGAGGATATAAGACAACCTTTCTGCACAGGTTTGTTAATATTGAACTGATATTTAAATTAGACTCTTACTTTAAGGTTTGATAAATCAAATTACTCTCATTGTTTTAGATGAAAATACAACATCAGAAAAAGAAAATGTTTATTTCGAAGACAGCGATGACAGTGTTAAAGACCCAAATTTTAAAATTGACTGTGGGTATAAGAGTTCTACCTCAGGCAGTAGCATTGGTCGGTAAATCGGATCTTGCTTGTTCAAGTTTATTAAAAATAGTGTGCTAAATTACGATGGACCAGGCTTAGATCTAATATTCTACTCTGACAATTGTTGTGGTCAAAACAAAAACAGATTCATAATTTCGATTTACTTGTATGCGCTGTTAAAATTCCCTATAATAAAGTCTATAACACATAAGTACCTGATAACTGGACATACACAAAATGAAGCTGACTCTGTTCATTCAACAATAGAAAAACAAATACAAAGAAGACTCAGGTCAGGTCCAATTTATGTACCCAGTCAATACGTTGAAGCTATTAAATGCGCTAAGAAGAAAGGCAATCCCTATACCGTGACAGAAATGTCATCTAGTGATTTTTATTCATTAAAGCGTCTGTCTGAGGATATTGGGTTAACTACAGCAAAGTCTTTTCAAATTTCTGAGGTGAAGATTTTCAAACTGTTGCAGGACGATCCTACGAAACTATTGTTTAAAACCTCTTTTAAAGATCATCAGTTCTCCGAAACAGTTTTAACGCGAAAAAAAAATCTTAATTCAATATCCCTCAAACTCGCGTATCGATCTAAACCGAAACTGAAAGAAAATAAACTGAAGGATCTATTGGATTTATTACAAAATAATCATATTCCCCCTTTTATGAGTCTTTTTATAAGTCTCTTAAGTGAGTAATTTAAGTTTTTTTTAGTTGATTGTAAGTTCACGTAAGAAAGAATAATTTTTACCTATAAAGAAGTTTGTTTTGATTTTTTTTCTTATTTTAAAAACATGTTAAAGAGAAGGTTTTAATTAGTTATTATTTCTTATTGCAGGTGCCTAAAGTTTATAAGTAAAGACAGTTAAAAGTAATGATGATGATTGCATTTAGAAGTATGTTTGACGACCTCCGTGGCGCAGTGTGTAGCGCTGTTGCCTTAACGTGCGGAGGTCCCGGGTTCGATCCCCGGCAGGGTTTGGAAATTCATAATTTCTGAATTTCCCTGGTCTGGCCTGGTGGGAGGCTCCGGCCGTGGCTAGTTACCACCCTACCGGCAAAGACGTGCCGCCAAGCGATTTAGCGTTCCGGTGCGATGCCGTGTAGTAACCGAATAGGGGTATGGGTTTAATATAACTGCCATGCCCCTAACAGGTTAGCCCGCTACCATCTTAGACTGCATCATCACTTACCATCAGGTGAGATCGCAGTCAAGGGCTAACTTGTAGTGGATAAAAAAAAAAAAAAAAATGTTTAAGAAAAATAGTTTCATGTTAGTTCTAAGATTAATTTTTTATATTATTATCGGCCAACGAGTGAATTAAGACTGATTGTTAATTAGGCCAAAACTAGTAATTTATAATTAAGAAGTTATTTTTTGATGTTTTTATTTTATTGATATGAGAAGTTTATAATTTGGTTACTTTTTCTTTATTTTTAATTAATATCTTTGACTTATAATAATAAAAGTAATGGTGATTACATACTTTATAATGTGTATTATTTTTTAAACTACAGAAATTTTTATCAAAAAAAGAGTCATAATATTCATCAAATTAAAAGTTTCTTAAAAGTTGGTTAAAAAAAAATACAATTTTGCTATTAAATTTAAAGCCCTATAATAAATATATAAATAAGCTATTTACACACCATATTTCAGCAATCTGACTATTATAGTTTTTAAATTATTGACATCTAGATGAACAAAAATCTATTAAAGTTACATTTTCTCGAAACAGCTATTTTTGTATTCTGACACTTTTTTTGCCGGGAAGCGATTTCATGTTTGAAAATAAAATAAATACTTTGTAAACGTTTTCAACTTAAAAGCTTCCATAAAAATGATGTATACTTAAGTAAAAATATTTTTAAAAATGCCATGCCGTCACTTCATACAACATAATATTACCTCTTAACTTATAATGACCCATAACCCAGATTGGAGCCCAAACAAAAGAGGAAGACAAGAAGGAAATTGGAATTTAGAACAAAGACGCTGAAGTCTCCGTTCCTTAGTTCGGCCAGCAAAAGCGGCACATTAGTTATACTTACAGTGTATATAATTTTGACCAACTATTTCAGTCATTTTTCTACAGTTCTGTTCAAGCCAGGGGCACAATATTTAGTGATATAGGTATAGGTATAGCCTTCAATACTAACACATGCAACAACACAATGCACTTCACAAAATATGCCCATACTTCAAACTAGGTACCACCTAGCAACAGAAACATGTTAAAAGTCAGAAATGAAAAATGCTTGGGCGATCCAACTATACCGACACCAAATGTGAAAACACATTTGATGAAACAACAAGAAAAACTAATAAAAAATGACAAAAAAAGGCTCACAAGAACAGTGTGAACTTTGGAGTAAGTATAAAAGAAGTTTAGCCAAATTAAATTTATGTAATGACTAACCTGCAATGTTAATCATGTCAAAATTATGTTACATCAACAATAAAATCAACAAAGCTCTAAAACAAGCGACGCGTACACACATTTATTTGAAGCAAATACAATTTTGAAATCTTTCTTTCATACATAATAAACCAATAATTGACAGAAAAATATTTCTTTTCAAGTTTTTTTCACCTCCGCCCTGTACTTTAGCAGACTAGCACTTAGCAGTCTAGTCTCCAGTTCTCCACAGTATAGGTACTCTTTGCTCCACAGCTAGTCTCTGGTACTAGCAGTCTTCTAGAATTTGTGGGCTCAGCTATAGTCATAGAATAATGAAGGTCGTAATTCCTTCCTCCATGGCTATAGTATACTGGACGCGGAGTTGGACGTTCATATTTTTTTTACAGAAAGACCTTGATGTGGTATTGCACTAAAATATTTTACGCCGGAAACTAATACTTTTCGAGAAATAATTTTTTGAAAATTCGCAATTCTTCACCACTTTTCACTATTTCTTACGACATTTGCCATAGATTACAGACTCATTGACGTGCTAAAGTTTCGTTTTAACTTAAACAAGACGTACTAGTACATAATCTGCAGGGTCTGCTAACTTCTCTAAACGAGTTTTTGCCCTTGCACACATACGTCATAATCTTCGTTGTGTGCATTGATCAAGTAAACCATAGAATAATGAAGACTATAGAAGTAAGATTGTGTTTTTAGTTTGTCACTAGGTAGGATTTTCCTAGTGATGGGTGGCAGTCGTTTATATTATTGTCTAACATACGTAATCTGTGAAATATAAATGATGATTTTTGTATAAAACAATCTTAAAATAGAGAATGCTTTAGTATCCATAAAGAGCCTAAAACAGTATCCATACAGTTACTTTTTATTTTTGGCTGCCTGTTAGCCGATCACGTTCAAACCAGTAAATACTTACTATCAAGTTGCAATATGGATTGATTGCAACTTGACATACTTTCCTGCCCTGGGATACCTAACTTAGAGAATATTTTTATCCCAAAAATTATAGGGTTCCTTCGGGATAGGTGATGACAGATTTTAACAATAATTATAAAAATATACAAGCCATAGGTACTATAGCTTGGCAAAAAAGTCGTGAAATAAATAGGGGCGCCACTGTCGCAAAATTTTCTTGAATCTAGCAACCCGAACTAGCCCGCATAGTACGACAGATTAGTTTTAATAATTAACTACTTTACTGAAATCAAAGTAGTACATTTATTGATTACAAATTTCTTGTTATTTATTTATTTAATACTAAAAATAATAATAAATAACCTTATTTAAACCCAAATAGCAACTAAATAATTTATAAAAGAAGGTAAAATTTTAACTATATTACTAGTTACTAAATTAATTAAAACTAAAAAAAATCTTTACGTGGTTGGCACCACACTCCTTATACTAATTACGCACGGGGTTATTGATTAAAATGCAGTTTAGTTAGTAAGTTTCAATATATTTTATTTTATTTACATACTACATGTACAAAGAATATAATTTGCCCAAAATATCGTCTTCCAAATATCCCATTTCAAAATGAAATGATGACAGTATAATACCGCAAATATCTAATGTTTTAGAAAAAAATTAGAAAAAGAATTCTAATTAGAAAAACTCGTATTATCTAAAAATTATTGCATCAGTGTAACAATCGTGATGACCTCTGATTGGCTGCACTTACGGCGTTCTTGGTGTATTAATGCATTTTAACCTTTAGCGGGAGAGTGGAAGCCATTGCGATCGTTACACCAAATCAATTTTAGAGAATACCACCAACTTTCGTAATTATTTGATTATGATTGCTTCATGAAGGTGTAACGGAGGAACATTCGTAAATAGCTAAATACCATCGACAGCTAAAATCATACTCCAGAACCCTTCCTTTGGGCTTTGTCGTAGTCGGGTAAAAATTGGTACAATATAATATCCGATCTTATATAAGTATATAAAAATCTCGTGTCACGATGTAGGTATGTTCGGGATAAACCCTGAAACTACTGAACCGATTTTGATCAAACTTCGTAACTATCTGACTTAAAAGATAGGATAGTTTATTTGTTTTATTCTTATAGATAAGTTGACTTTCTTGTCGTGATAACGCCTATTTCTTGGGGTAAATTTATAGTGGGTATAGCATTTGATTTCAGTCGCCTACATTTGGTGTATTCGTTTGGCAAAAATGAGTCTTCTGTGAAATGTTTTGAGCAAATACGACTGTTATGCCGCGGTATCCTATTAGGTCTTTTTATCATTTCTATCCATTTCCTTTTTATTAGTTCATTTTTAAGGAAATCTACAACATAGAGATTAGAGAGTACATAATACTCGTATTTACGTACTAGTGCAATAATTATCAATAATCTATTTCACAGCACTAGTAACCTAAAAGCGTTTTGGCGAAATATCATTATTATTATTAAATAAGTATGTAATTGAGTACTTAAACATATTTATTTACTTTTTCTTACCTTTGCTTACCTATTTACTAGTAAAATCCTTAGTCTTAAACAAGAACCATTGCCAAAACTCACCGATGAAACCCGACAGATTCTGTATCATTTTATTTTCTTAAACTATTGGATTTACGTCCCTCAAAGGCACAATACATTTTTTGTGGACACTTGGCTTTGATTTTAGAGCTTTATGCACCTTAGAAATTTACTTTAAATAAAGAAATTCTTAAAAATCTTTTCTGTAACCTCGAATGTAAACAAACAAATACTAAGCAACAAAATTATGTGTACAGTTAACGACCCGTATTATTCGTACAAGAATAGGGTATTTTGAATTTGACAGTATTAAAAGATAAAAGATATAATTTGACAATCTGAACCTTGTGACCAGTTGCTAATCGAATAGACACAAACAGCGATATTTTGTTTCACTCACACTTACGTGATGGTAATAAACAGAAATTGGATAAAATATAGTATTCTTAGTTTTTATTTTAGTCCTACCTCCTTAGACGGCAGTCGTAATTCCTTCCTCCATGAAGTAAACCATCGGAAAAAAATAGAGGTGTCATCAAAAAGAGCTTGGTCACACTCACGGTGCCGGCCACAGAGTACATTATATAAACTGGTATAGAGTTGCTACTCGACTTTCCATCTACAGCGACATCTATCGGGAAGTTGTCCAACTAAAATATGTATATACCTACACACACTACTACCGTGTGCTACTACCACTACAGTCCTATGGTAGGTACTTTATATTCTTTGATAATCTGTGATTATATTCCTTGCATGGATGTTTCCATCCATGATTCCTTGTTAATCTGTGATTAAAATCCGTTTCATTGACGTTTTTTGATAACTTTATTTTTTTAAATTTATTTTACGGCCCTGGATACAAGTTCATTAAGGCTTTTTTTTAAAAAAATAATCATTTGAATCTAACACAGAGTTTAAAGGTTAAAGGTATAATTAACTAAAAATTGATCACAAAACCGAATCGGCACGCCCCGACTCCACGCAGTCTTGTCTGCCCTACCCCTAGAGTGATTTTTTTAAGCGCGAAGCCAGAAGCTCGCGTAGTAGGAGGTTCTGAATGAAGCGAGCCTACGAGGCCGAGTGGAGCGAAGTGGAGTGGCGACCTCCGCAGCGAAACGAAGGTCGAGCGTTCTATTTCAGAAATAAACCCCCTCCCCTCCCCCCCTCCTGTCCAATGAGTCTGTAATCTATGGCAAATGTCGTAAGAAATAGTGAAAAGTGGTGAAGAATTGCGAATTTTCAAAAAATTATTTCTCGAAAAGCATTCGTTTCCGGCGTAAAATATTTTAGTGCAAGGCTTACCACATCAAGGTATTTCTGTAAAAAAAATATGAACGTCCAACTCTGCGTCCAGTATACTATAGCCCAGCCGTTTTGACATTACGAAATTCAGCCGAGCGATCGCGTAACTTCTGCATCAATCATTGATACATCGCAATCACCTCTGATTGGTTAACACTCTTCCACTATTGGACATAATCCATTGACGCAGCAAGAATGCCATAAATTCAGCCAATTACAACAATTGATACTCAATGATTGATGCAGAAGTTACGCGATCGCTCGGCTGCTGAGCAAAAGTCTTTGTTCAATGCAAGAACATCAACAAATCAATCCTCTGAGCAAATTACAGCTAGTATCCTTGGTAAATCCTTGTTCCATGGCTAACGTTTTTTTAATTTCTTGATTTTGGTTTCAGTAAAACGAAACTAGAATATGGAAATGATCTTTGGAAAACAAAAAAACACGAAAATACTTGTTAAACAGTTAGAACACCTTTATAGATTGTCGATTGTCAAAGCTCGAAAGTGATTGTGACGTCATCGCTTCAGCGGCGTTTTATCCAATATGGCGGATTGCTGTATTTTATAGGTTTATTTTATCAAAATAAATACCTAACAATCTCACTCGAAATAGAAAAATAAATACGTTTTTTATAATCCATGAATCCTATTTCATTAGATAAATTCATAATCATTGATTCTTGGTTACTGTCATCATCCCTATTGGACAAACTGGTAACTGAGTTCGTAGCTTACGAAAAAGTGGTTTAACATAAAGACGATGGTGTATTGATGTGTGTTAGGCTGCAAAAGCCGAACCGAATGTAAATACGAAAACATAACCAAAAACGTAAGTTTACAATTTTGACCTTATTTTTACCTGATTGTTACAGATAAAAACAGGTTATTTAAGTAAAGACTCGCATGGATGCTATAAAGTATAGAAATAACAAAAAAAATACTTAATTACCATTAAGAAAATATCGCATTAAGACTATCGCTATCGCATACTGTATACGCTGACGCCCTGTCTATATCTCTTTCTCTGTCTACGTGACGACCAGATAGATCACCCTCACTCCTGTGCTCACTCCACACAGGTTGTCCACACTCCAAAACTCCGCTAGGATATAATATGTATTCTGTGCTCCAAAAGTGCCAAAATTAACTTGTCTCTGCCAAAAGGTGGCCAAAACCATAGATCACACCAAAAACGCCAAAAGCAAGCCAATGTACATTGTACATACTCTTACTCTTTGGCCAATTTTTCTTTCCAGCCTACGTTCCTTAGAAACATCATAGATGGCGCTCTCTAACAAACTAAGGATATAAGTGTGCAATGAGGTGATAAGTTTGTACCATAGTCGTAATAGTGATGCTCTATGGCCTGATGCCTGAAAAAGTTTTTACGAAGAAAACTAAGGCCAGTCCCTCACTGTTTCGTTTTGCGATACGGTTGCGTGATTTGGTTGAATCCATTTAATTTTTTCGTCTGCATCGAATTTGGACTCCGACTACCGTCTACCACTGTATATGAAGACCTGCCTACGATATTTGGATACCGATTCTCCTGTTTATTGAAGACCAAGGAAGTTTCCAATTTTTTATTTAACTTAAAAACATAAAGCTAAGCTTGCATTGAAACCAGTGTGCATAGCATGCGCACCACGAGATTATCTCGCGACGAGAGAGAGAGATGTGTCGTTGCCGGCTAATTTTTCGTTTACATGCACAAAACGCGGTATATTATTACAAGAAAAAAATTGTTGGCATGTAAAGGTTCGTAGAGAACAACATATAAGAAATATTACTTTGTCTCTACTTTTGACATAACGAGACAAGCAACCATGTTAGCGTCGGTAGACAAATAGAGATAATGGGTAGACATAATTTTACTCGTTGTGCGCATGCTACCCATACTGGTGGATTTTTTAAATTTTCTTCACAAATGACGAAGTTATGAATCATAACTTCGATATATTTTCCCTTGCGTTTCCAAATTGTCCGGCACGTGGCCGGTAGTCACAGCCGTGACGTCACCCAGTCGATTCTAACTAGCCGACGCGGGTGATATCGGTCAGTTTATATGGGTATAGTAAGCTATCCTTAAAAGTTAGTCATAAGCTATCGCCTACTTTTATGTCGACCTGTAAAAGAGGAACAATTCCACGATACATTGTTTTGTTTTATCTCCAAGGGATAAGGCATCGATTTCGATGAAAGCTTCCAATCGGCTTGATTTTTTCCGACATCTTCAACAATTATCCTCATAATTCAACCAATTTTTACAAAACAATAATGAATTATACATAATATAAACCTTTCCTTTGAATAACGCCGTCGATTGGTGAAAACCGTATGAAAATTGTAGTTGTACGTTGTAGTTTTTGAGTTTATTGCGTTCAGACAGACAGACGCTGCAGGGGGACTTTGTTTTATAATGTAATAATAATATCACAGATAAGCAAAATGAGTAGGTATATATACGCTAATACCGAGATGAGTGACAGAGCGAGAAAATATTCTCTTGTCCTGCTCAGCGTATCACTTTTTTTGTTTGACCTATCCGACAGTTTAAGTCAGACAATCCTGTGTCGTTTTTGTTATTCGCCCATATTCGTAATTCGTATGAAATCGGAAGTGGACGAAGTGGTAACTGTGGTCGTAGCTTACGAAAAAAGTGGTTTAACTTATAGACGATTGTGTACTGCTTGTTAGGCTGCAAAAGCCAAACTGAACGTAAATACGAAAACATAACCTAATACGTAAATTTGGAAACTTCCTTGGTCTTCAATATGCAGGAGAATCGGTATCCAAATGTCGCATCCAGGTCGTCAATACGCAGGAGAATCGGTATCCAAATTTCGTAGGCAGGTCTTCATATTATACAGTGGTAATCAGAGTCCAAATTCGATACAAAGACGAAAAAATTAAATGAATTCAACCAAATTACGCAACCGTATCGCAAAACGAAATAGTGAGTGACTGGCCTTAGTTTTCTTCGTAAAAACTTTTTCAGGCATTAGGCCATAGATATTACTATTACGACTATGGTACAATACACAAGTATCACCTCATTGCAATCCTATATCCTTGGTGTGTTAGAGAGCGCCACCTATGATGTTTCTAAGGAACGTAGGCTGGAAAGTTCCTCGATTTACAACTTGTTTATTTCCTGGATGTATGTGTGTCCACGCAAAGAAATGAAACAGCAGATCGCACATTTCACAGGTAAAACCATACTATGCAGTCGTCGCTACTTAACTAGTATATTTATTTTTAGTAATCTATTGATTCGGTTTAAAATCGTATTGTTAGTTTTCATCAAGCAATATACTACTCTTGGTTTTCATGTTTTGCTGAAAGCGGTGTTGAAAATTTTCGTGATTTTGGTGGCAAGATTTTTCATCATTGGTGGATTCTTAAGGGTAGGGCTTTTGATTCCCGTGGGAACTCCTCAATTTTCCGCGACAAAAAGTATTCTATGTCCTTCCCCGGGATGCAACCTATCTCTACACCAAATTTCATCAAAATCCGTTGTAAAGATGGGCCGTGAAAGCGTAACAGACATACAGACACACTTTCGGATTTATAATATTAGTATGCATGGATGCAATGCTGTGGTGTTAGCTTTTTTGTTTGTTTTGCAGGACTGTTTGTACCTATCCCAGAAACGACCATTTCCAACATTGCCATATCCAAGCTCTTGAATTCTGTTAGTACAGGGAGCAGTCGCCGCTTCTACCGGCAGAACCTGACTATGAGTAAGTACCTATCATACTAATATGTGAAAGTGTGTTTGTTTGTTGGTTTGTCCTTCAATCACGCCGCAACAGAGCAACGGATCAAAGGGATTTTTGGTATGGGTATAGTTGAGGACCTGGAGAGTGACATAGGCTTTTTATCCCGGAAAATTAAAGAGTTCCAGCGGGAATAAAAAAAACTTTAACCACAAGCACAAAGTCGCGGGCATCAGCTAGTAGTATACAAAATATTAAACATTTATTGTTTAGAGATAACAATATAGCATCTATATATATGTAAATCTATATATCTACAATATTTAAATCTTGTATCATACTTGTTCTTGCTAAGCAGGCATTTGAGTATTCTACTTCATTTTAAAGCCATATTGTCTCTTGTCAAGAGCTTTGTAATGATACACATCATTTTTTAGTTGTTTCACAGTTAGAAATGCATACTATAGTTAACCTATAATTAATCATTTTGAAACTTGAACTAGTTTTCACTCTGAATTCCTTAGTGATAATAATCTCAAGTAATAATAATAATAATAAAGCCTTTATTCCATTTTAAAACATGATTACTTTTTTTTTTGTTATAAAATGTCCCTTAAAACAGTGCCTGTTGTCATCGGCCTCCTCCAACTATCTCCACTGGTGCCTGTCTAGCGCAACTCTGGTCCAGTGTGGCCCCAGAGTTAGTCGGAGGTCGTACTCCCAGCGTCTAGCTTGGCGACCTTTTTTCCTTTTGCTATCTCAAGTAACTTATCTTAAATAATATATGTACTTAAATTTGATGATGACGACGTGATTTAATGGTTTTATAGTGCAATGATTGAGTATTCCCTCTTATATGGAATTTGACATGTAATTAATTAAGTATTATT
Organism: Erebia ligea; assembly: GCA_917051295.2. Lineage (NCBI taxonomy): Eukaryota > Metazoa > Arthropoda > Insecta > Lepidoptera > Nymphalidae > Erebia > Erebia ligea. The sequence continues at coordinate 6,406,257 of OU785243.1, read as the reverse complement.
ATCATTTATTATTTTCTTTCGTTTTTAACTGTAATTTTGTATGACCGATTAATTTAATTTACAACTTTTCTTTCTTAACTTTAATACAATTTTTATGATTTACACCAAATATTCATACACCATTAATTGGTAGAATGTGTAAGGCTCACAAACTGTAATCATGTCAACTTTATATCACCTACATTCTCATGAATAAATTATTATTTATTTATAAAAAACGCAAGTAAGCAAGCCTTAAAAATATATGGTTGGTTATCAGTAATAAAAAAACTATTAAACCCTACATTCATGCTTGCAAACTAATTGTCTGTCGTTCGCCTTTGCAGCATATATTCAAACAGTATACTTTTAAAATATTTATATTTGACACCAATGAGGTACTTCTATGGAATTCCAATTTTATAACTCTACATGTTCAAAATACAGTGAAACATGAATCCATACTAATATTATAAATGCGAAAGTCTGTCTGTCTACTACACTTTCATGGCCCAACTACTCAACCGATTTTGATGGAATTTGGACATAGTCTACTTTTTATCCCGGAAAATTGAAGATTTCCTGCGGGAATTAAAAAACATCAATCCATGCGGATGAAGTCTCGGGCATCATCTAGTAATTTATAACTCGTCCTATATTGAGCTTTCATCAAAATGTACCTAATATTATCATTAAATAGTAAATTGTGACCACTAAATATTAGGAACAACTGAGGGGAAATGTTTAACTGATCACCAGAAATGATAAATGATCACCAAAACTGTAACCAAATTTTAATTTAACTAATTTTAATCACATAAAAATCATTTTTTTAAACTTAAGTTTGGTATATTAGTCCAATACAATGTATTTCAATAGTCTTTAGTCCAGTAGCAGGTCATATAACTCAACTCCCATTAAAAAAAACATTTTATTGGGTAGTTTTGTTGATACAAGTTTTTGTACAGTGATTTATAGTGTTATGTATCTAACCAGGATTACTGTTTGCAGCTCCATCTAGCGGTGGGATCCTGAGAAATAAGGACAAAACTTCTAACATCAACCAAAACATGCACAATGAAGTCACAAACACCATCTCGCAGTCTTCGATGAGGTCTTTTTTTTTTATTTTTTTTTATCCACTACAAGTTAGCCCTTGACTGCGATCTCACCTGATGGTAAGTGAAGATGCAGTCTAAGATGCAGCTAACCTGTTAGGGGCATGGCAGTTATATTTAACCCAAACCCCTATTCGGTTTCTACACAGCATCGTACCGGAACGCTAAATCGCTTGGCGGCACGTCTTTGCTGGTAGGGTGGTAACTAGCCACGGCCGAAGCCTCCCACCAAGATTTTTCCTTTACTGTAAATTCCCTGTAAAGTTGGCTTAGCCTGGGTACAAGGGAATGATGGCCAATATTTGTTTTGTGGATTCGATGGGTGAGCAGTGAGATAGGATACCGAGGTATCCGAGAGGGGACTTTGAAGGATATTTGGTTCAACAGTTCCGGGTTATCCATGGTACCGTTTACAAGTTTATGTAAAAAAACCATGTCGTGCATTTTTCGCCTATCCGACAGTGAGTACAAATTAAACTTTTATATGATAGAGATGTAAATGGTATAGGTATGTTTGTCATTATCATTGAAATGGAACGGGTAAGGAAATGAAATGAAATGATGAAATGAAATGATGATGATTTATTTCATGTAGGACAACCTGTGCCACTTATGATAAGTCGTAAGAATCTACCACCGGTTCGGAAAGCTGATTCTACTGAGAAGAACCGGCAAGAAACTCAGCAGTTGCTCTTTTCAAAACAGAAAAATGTGACAATTTGTATATAATATAAAATACATACTCTACGTAACAAGTAGGTATTACACTGACTTGTGGGTTGCTGGATGCGAAGTCGGTTGCTTCCATGCAACTTTGTCAGCGAGAAAATCATCTATACTATAATAAGCTCGACTTAACAGATGCTGTTTAACACAGTCTTTAAATTTATGTAATGGCAACTCCAGAAACTCTTTTGGTACCATGTTATAAAAGCGTATACTCGACCCCACAAAAGATTTCTGCACCTTGCGCACTCTATATGACGTTGTTACAAGTTTATGGCGGTTTCTAGTACATCGATTGTGAGTATCACTTATTTGTTTATAAAGATTAATGTTTTTCCTGACAAAGACTATATTATCGTAAATGTATTGTGAAGGCACCGTAAGTATACCAATCTCTTTAAATTTTTCACGAAGTGATTCGCGTGCTCCGAGTTTATAAATAGAACGGATGGCTCTTTTCTGTAATATAAAAACTGTTTGGATATCAGCTGCTCTGCCCCACAATAAAATGCCATACGACATGACACTGTGGAAGTAGGCAAAGTAGACAAGCCTAGCCGTTTCAATATCGGTAAACTGTCTAATTTTCCTGACAGCATAAGCAGCCGAGCTAAGTTTTCCCGCTAGTGTCTCTATATGAGCGCCCCATTGAAGCTTATTATCCAAGGTCACCCCCAAGAAAACTGTGGAGTTCTCCATTTTTAGTGATTCCCCATTTAACGTTATTGATTTATCGATATTCTTTACATTAGGTAAAACAAACTCTAAGCACTTGGTTTTCTTTGTATTCAGTAACAAATTATTGACAGTAAACCAGTGTGATACGTGTGATATTGCATTGTTTACATCGTCAAAATTGTCCTTACTCCTATCAACTTTAAAAATAAGCGATGTGTCGTCAGCAAACAATACAATATCACAAACATTGTTCACATGGTATGGCAAATCATATAAATACACTAAAAATAGAAAAGGACCCAGGATTGAGCCCTGTGGGACACCCATTAATGCAGACGAGCCCTCCGACCTCACATTGTTTATGCAAACCCTCTGAGTTCTGTCACCAAGATAAGAGGCAATGAGATCAAGTGCAACGCTTCCAATGCCATAGTGGCTTAGTTTAAGCAACAAAGTTTAGGCCGCGAAAATTGTCAATTATATCACAAAAGTAACACAACACCATTTGTGTTATCGTCACACAAATGTAACCCAAAATGTAACATATGTTTTGGGTAGTTTGATTCATAATGGTGAATAATAGTGTCAGATATTTAAATTTATGTTCGAATTTTTGAGAATGTGATTAGGTACTTATGTAAAATAGATAGTACTTAGTCCCTTGTTTAACGGACCCTACGGAACCCTAAAAAGGATAATGAAAAAATACAATTTATGAGAAATACTTTTAATTTATTTATTCATAAAATCAGTGTTTTTAGTACGCGAAAGTTTTATGTAGTAAACGCAGCGTCAAACGCGTTGCAGTTAAGATATAATATTTTTTAAATTGAAAATTAATTAACCTTTGACTGGTGATGTGGTTTTGAGCCACACTTTCTAGCGACGTGACGTATCTGAGACGTCATGACAAATGCATTTATAAATACTTCTGCGCTAAAGATATTGTTAAGATTACTTAATGCCTACCTTAAGGTCACTGTTATTTATACAAACAGTCAAGTAAGATTCGAAAAAAAACAATTTAATATTATAATAATCAGTCTTTATTACCAGAAGGCAAAAAAATCACAAAAATAATGGCCTTCTGCAAGAACGTGTCTTTCGCCCATTAAACTCAATAATAATTTAACAAAACATAGTTTCTTCTTTAGTCTAGGATTGACCATTTAGGAACATGCATTAGAGATCAAAGAAACATCATACAAAAAAAAATCACAATAATCAAAGTTTGACATTTTCAGTACTAGGAATGCCTACGTACACAATCTTCGCACGCTTGCTTACAGCATGCAAGGCACATAGGTTTCGCACAATAAGTGCAAGAAAATCGGGTTCGCCTTTTCAGACGGCTTGGACATAAAGCGCAAGTCTTCTTCACATTGTCGTTTCTTGTAAGTATGGCTGGAGGAGTTAGTTTAGGGGGCAAGTTTTCTCCAATAAAATTCAATTAGTACCGACCTGACGTTTGTAAGACGGCGCACCCTCCGCACACGTGACACGGCAATCGTGGCGCTGGCGCAGCGACGACTGGCTCATTGAATATGCTGAGCTAGGGCCTAGGAAGGTACTGAGGCGCGCGGGGGGAGGCGGTAAATATCGCGAGTGAGACAGCGCATTATACATTCACGCCGTCTGTTAGACGGGCACATCACCAGTTAAAGGTTAATATGCTTACGGTGTTTTCCTTCACCTTAAAGAAAGTGATATTAAGTTTCCACGTTTCAACTTAAATAAAGCGTATGTTACCTACAATGCGTTTAGCGTTGCATTTACCACACTAAACAAAGCAATAAGCATGCTGTAAAAACATTGGCATTACAAAGAGGCCTACTAATATAACACATAAAACAGTGGAAATTTAAATTCAAAAATTAAAATTAAAAAACAATTACAGACTTAAAAAAGATACGTAAATCAAAAATAAAAAGTTATGTTCTCAGTGGGGTCTAAATTAGAAATCTGAAAAGTAAACATAATCAAAATCATCTTTTATTATGTATTATTTTCCTTGCTCTAGAGGTATTATAACTATCCGTTTAACTACAGAAATACTAGGCACAATGTCAATGTCATCTTTTTTTGTAACCAAAAATTTTATGCTAGGCAAATTTATGGGCTTTAGAGGCATGTACTGTTTTATGGAAAACCGGCATTTGAAGAGAATCATCGATTCATCTTCGTCATACTTTGGAATGAGGAGTCTTTGGCATTTTTCTGACATGCCTGATTGATAAGATCCAATGATGGGCGTATTTTGTAAAGTTTGTCATAGTTCTCACTTGTCTTATCTGGTATCTGTGCATTATCATTCACGTGCAGATTTCGCAATATCTTCTTGAATCGCTTTCCGGTCATAGTCTCTGCTATTTCAACAAAATTTCAAAATTCAAAATTCAAAATTCAAATGGTTTTTATTCAAATAGACAACTGCTTCAAGGACGGGTGTTTAGTTGACAAATCTTTCATAATATTGGTGAGTGCTTCTCTTTGTAACAGCAAGCCATGTAGTATAGTACCGAAAGAAGCCTCTTGTTTGGCCAGAGGGTCAGCAGATGCGCTTAACTGGTTAAGCTTCATCAGAGCGGGATTCAGCTTTAGCGCATGGAAAACTGGAAACGCTTGTAATTTCTTTTGTACATCAGCGTATCGGATTTGCTTATATGCCAATTCCCCTAATCTCAAACACTGAATACCCTGCAATTCAATATGGGGTTTCGGCGCCGGAATTGCTGGCTCTTGTTCCTTAGTTTGGGGCAAGAAGTCAAAATCGTCCTCATCCCCTTCCAGAGCCAAAGTCGGAGCCTTCCATTCTATAGAATCCGGCCTATGTAAGCGTTGTGTATCACACAAATCTTCTTCGGAAGAAGTATAGGACTCTTCTGGCTCGGATTCCTGCTCTGAGCTAGGTTCGAATCTTTTAATAAATCCAGAAAACATGTCTTTCATATCACTGAATTCCTGTTCTAACTTGTCCATTCTTGACAGCCTAGACTTAGATTTAGATGATGAAGAACGCACTGTTGATACATCATCCACCTCTTCATTGTCTGCGAGTTCCTTCGAGGCATCCCTCCGACTTAACAGAAGACGTTTAAGTTCGGCAAGAGAAGCTATAATTAATTCATAGAAAAATTTATAATTTTTCATTTCATTTTGAACCGCAGAACCTCTTATTCTAGCACCAACGGATGGTGGACCAATAATAAGTCCCACACAAAATGGCCATTCCAGCATTTTAATCTTCATATCCTTGTATTGTTTCTCCGACAGCGAAGTACCGTTTGGACAGAATGCTCTAGCAAGCTCCACCGTTGGAAGACATAATCTGATCTTGTTCAGGATCTGGGGATCAAGGTCCTCACCTAATAATTCCTCTTTCGTAAGTGGCACCACTTTCCACTGTCGCCATCCTTCGGGTAAATAAAGCGTTGCTAGCTTTTTGATTCTCTCCAAGATTTCTTTGTCCTTTGCGCCTTCAGTCTCCCATTCCAAGAGAGTTTCTAAGGTGGAAAACTCTCTGGATACAGCCATCTGTGACAAAAGAAAGAAGTTAAAATCAGTCTATCTAGATCCATAAATAACGATGCTAGATAGCACAAATTTAACTGTGAGGATTTGAATTTGAGTCGTAAGGACGGAAAGCATCAGCCATCTGGTTGCTTTGTACAAAGCTGCTAAACTCAGGGCGATAAAATCGGGCCGATAACTGTTTGAACCGGGCGGACGGCATTCAAAAGGAGCCGCTAGGCCGCACCAATCGGGCCGACGACTGCCTAAATCGGGACGACGGCTAATCAATATGCGCCGTAAGGCTGCTGAAATCGGGCCGACGGCTGTTCAAATCGGGCCGACGCCTGCCCAAATCGGCCCGACGGCTGACCCAAAACGAGCCGACGCCTGTTCAAAATGAGCCTTGCGGCTGCCCAAACCGGCCCCTACAGCTGTTTGAAACGAGCTGTAAAGCTAAAAGAATTAAACCAACCGGTTATTCTATCGAGCCGTAAGACTGGTTAGATAGACCGAGCCTTAAAAGTATCTGCTGAAAACACTAAATTAATTAAGTAATACAGCTATGCCAAACCTCTCGTAACTTTTCTAAACTCAATCTAGGTAGGCATTTATATGAACTCCAGAACCATAATGATCCTATGTTATACTAAGAAAATAACATGGATACTTTGTTCAAATACCACTAGTAATGTTACGAGAGGAGGCTAAAAGAAATTCTTTAATAAAATAGACAGTAAACTTACCATTAAGACAAAACTCCACTGGAAAGTATTCACAATAATTTCACTCGAACGACACTCGTCGTTAATTTTATATTAAGAATAGCTGATGCCCGCGACTTCGTCCGCGTGGATATACCAAGTTTCATCGAAATAACTTGAGAAATGACGGACTTTAATACAAATTTTCAACCCCTATTTCACCCCTTTGGGGGTGGAATTTTGAAAAACTGTGAAACACATATGTTTTAATTTGTAACCCGCAGCTCATATACCAAGTTTCATGGATATAACTTGAGAAATGAAGGACTTTCATACAAACTTTCCACCCCTATTTCACCCCTTCGGGGGTAAAATTTACGAAAACTGTGAAACACGTATTTCTTCATTTTAGTAGCATATTATTAAGGGTTCTGCACCACTTCCGGTTTAAAATCTCCATACAAAATTGGTCGTCAATCCCCATAGTGTTTTTGGACCACGTTTCTGCACCACGATTAATCTCCAAAATTGGCCGTCAATCCTCAAAGTTTTTATTATGATTGCTACATTTCTCATATCTATAGAGGAATAGGTGTATAATTATAGTTTTTTTCGATAAGAAAGAGGTTAACCGCAAAACACTTCCCATGATAACCAATTTTATTACCAATTATTTGGGAAAAATAAAAAACTATAAAATTAAAAAATGCCTGGTGAAAAAAGCTATAAAATTGTTAAGATAAGGGAATAGTTATTTTCTGCGGCATCCTGCAATATGACCTCATGATAAGCATTTTTTTTCCCGTCAACGTTTTTATTCCCCTCTGACCCATTTTTCATATCACCAATCGATTCGGTATAAATATCCATACTATTTTAAACAATCAATACATTCAGTTAGCACTTATTAAGTAGTTGATCGTCTCTCTCTCTTGAATTTAAATTCAACTGTAAGTGTTAGATATATATTTTTTTAAATAATTCATTATTTTTAAATAAAAAAATGGATTCAAATACTAATAATTGTAAAATCAATAAGACCGCCCTAGCTCAATTAAATGTACAGGGGAGTAGAACTTGGAAAAAACTTAGTGATTTAGCCCTCAATCAAAAGTATAAAATAGTTGAGGTTAGTAGAATCACATCAAAGTTTAAACCGAATATAATGCAGACGGTTTTAACTATAGAAGATGGGGAATCTGTAGCATTGCCATCTAGATTCGACGATCTAGACACTCTTTTATACGAAGAGCTGGAGAAGGGGTACCTAAGTTTAATTCTAAAAGGAGCCAGCGGCAAATCTTGGATAGTGGAGTTTGTGGAATAAGTTGGGTGGGGGGGAACGATTAATAACAGGTATCTTAAACTAATCATTATGTATTTTGTTACAGCAATTAACTTTTTTTAAATGAATCAACTAGTAGAAGTCATGTATTTTGAATGTAAGAAGGATTGGTTATCATTTTTATCTTCAAACAGGTTGCTGCGATTATGGACGAGGCCCATTCCCTTGATAAAACTAAATGGGGATGCAACTATAATTCTCACGAGCCTATATGAAAGGAGCAACTATAATGATGTGGAAATATATACTCTGATACAAATCTGGGATGACATAACCTCGCATTTGGAGGATACTGTGGGCGATATCAATGTGGAGGTGGAGGAGTGGTTGCAGCTGCTAAACACTACCCCACCAGAGTGTTTCGCCTACTCAATTTTTAGTGAACGGCTAGGCATCGCTTTACTTGAGATAATTTTCTGCACTATAGGCAGATATGGCATAGAGCTGGTGTGAAAAGAGAGATTATACTAAAGCGATTTTATACGTTTGTGAAGTGAGATTTTCCGATTTTATAACTTTTGTGCATTTTGCGAATTGAGACTTTTAGTTTTTTGTTGAAAGTGTTTTTTCATGTTTGTGGACAATGGAGACGAGTAGAGTAAGGTTTATTATTGATACAGACGGTTTTCAAAATTTAAAAAAAATGTTTTTTAAGGAAGTCGCCATATACGACTTGGTGAATGATGATTTACATTTATTCCATATATTACTACCCACGTGGTTATTGGAATATAAAAATAAATGCAAAACAATTGCATACGTCACCAAGTTCGTGCATGGCATGCTTTTAAAAAATTATGATAGTGACATCAAATACATGGATTTAATAGAGATTCTAAAAAATCTAGACCCAAACAAAGAGTTTGTTTGGGCCTATAAGGGGGGGCATGGTTGAGAAACTGCTTCTCACTGATATGGGTTTCAAAAACATCAACTTGGAGGTATTCAATTGCCCAAAAGTGGAAAAAATCATTGAGGATTATCACCTAAACCATTTAAACGATAATAACAAATGTAATAGACACGTTGCATATAAAGGTAAGGCATCGCGCTCATGCCATTGTAGTGGTGTGGAGGTGCAGTGCTTTGCCATATTTTATGAATATTATATGGGGGAGGTTGAACAAAAATAGTCTAGAACTTTCTACTTCACATATATACGGTTCCTCTATTATCTCCGAGTATTTTAAGTCATGTGATAATTGAGTGAAAAAAAATTTTTTTTTAAATTATGAACTGTTCTATTATTTATTAAGTTTTAATAATCATGTATTGCAACTGCTAGTGTATATTAAATACAATTAAGGTTTATATTCGCATACTGCAACTGCTGTTGTATCCATAATAATAATAATAATAATGTTAGCTATATACTGTCTACTGTTTTAAATGTGTATCTTTTTTATTAATTAACCTATAATCATAATCAATATATCCTTCTAAACTAATATAACTCGCATGTTGTGTGTGTGGGAATAAAATAAAAAAAAACAATTTTAATTTATCTTGTTTTCTTTATTAATCCAACTAGTTGTATTCAACCCAAACCACTTAACTAGAACTTTATCACCCTTTCTCTTCAACACTTTTTCCACCAAGTATACATCAGGATATTTAACTTTTTGCAATTCATATTCATAAAATCCCCCCAAGATCGGTTTCTTCTCTTCATCTTGCAATTGATACGTGATTGGATTGGTATTATTCACTTTTACAATTTGAAAAATTTCAGAGCTCCAGTTTCCAGTGTATCCTTTGGAAAAAGTGGATTTATACTTGCTGATGCGCACATAATCACCGCATGCATATTTCGCTTTACCTCGTACTTTAATGCGGTTGTAAACGCCGGATAACAGTTGATTTGCATTGGTTTTATTCACAGCTACCGGAGCAATACCAATAGTGCGATGTACTCTATTATTATATTTATGAATTATTTCATAGAGTTCTCCGCCAATCCATTTGTAAGAACCATTGTATGTGAATCGCTGCCAAAGCCAATTCTTTATAGTTCTAATAAATCTCTCCACAATAGAAGCCTTCATCACGCTATATGTAGAGTAATGGTTTATATTAAATCTATGCATTAGAGCTTGAAAGTTTGCATTGAAGAACTCGCGTCCATCATCCGATTGAATATTCTTAGGCCGACGATTCAGGGTGTTGTTTAGCAGCTTTAGCATGGCTCGCGATACATCGACGCCTGTTTTACTCTTTATCGGCTCAGCCCACGCATACTTGGAAAATGTATCGATACACGCTAAAATATACTTAAATCCACCATTATATTTGGAATACTTTTGCATATCAATCAAATCTATTTGCCAAGTGTCATCAATCCCTTTTTGAATGAAGCGTCTGCGAGGGAAATTTTTACGCGCATTTTTATGAATTTCCCGAACAACTTGCCACTTGCCGCCGTCGCTCATACTGTTGTTTTTCTTTTTTTACCACCTAAAGTTTTCCCCTCTGAGCTTTTACTATTCCTCAACTTTGTTGATGCAGGTTCGGTAGCGGGTTTAGGCTTGACGCTTGTAGTGGGTTTTGGCTTGACGGCGGGACGGGGCGCCGGCGGGGCGGGGCGGGGCGTCGGCGGGGCGGGGCGGGGCGCCGGCGGGGCGGGGGCGGCGGTGGCGGTTGATGTAGTTGGGTTTTGGGTGGTGGTGGCGATTTCACTTGTGGTTGGAATTTTCGCCGATATTTCTTCAATTCTTTGAGTGTTTTTTTTGATTTTTGTTAAACAGTTAATCATTCCCTCATCAAGTTGAGCTTTGATTATAGCATCGTTTTTTAGAATGGCTTTATTAACATTTCTTAATAAACGATTTTCACAGTCCACTTGATTTTTCAAAACCTTGAGCGGTTGTGGTTTTCGTAGATAGTTATATTGCAGGTAACGTCCGAACTTATCGATAGTCATCGTTACAGTGATGCTCTACGCTTTTAAGAGGATATGGCATGAACGGGAAACTTTGAGAATAGGTATTGAACAGTTATATTGCCGTCGCGCTGCTCCTCGAATAGAATTCCATAACACCCGATAGGGACAACTGCAGCTTGGACCGATAATACCTATGAAAAACAGTCGAATTCTTACTCTCGTATTTTTCTGTTTCCTCCTCCAAAACAGAACCGATTTTAATTATTTTTTTACGAATAATTTAAGAAGGACTCGGGCTATGCCGGTATGTTTTTCTTTTTTTGATTATATCCGTCAAATTTATTTGCAGGATCTCTGATGATGGCACGAAAACTGGGCCATTTTTTGCCATTTTTGAAGGTTCCTTGTTCTTAAAATAATTAATTTATTGAAAAAAGCAAAACATAGGAGCATGGCACGGACACATATGTATTTTATGGAGCAAGAATATTTTCTCTATTGTAATTATCCACGGAGGAAACAGACAAATGTTTTTGTATGGAGAAATCGCCGGGAGAATTCCTCTTAATATGTTTGAAAGTTGATGAGGTGGTAGCACGTCGATTATATCGGCTTCTGACAATTCTTCCAATATGGCGATAATCTCATTATTATGATTATTATTACCGGCATTTTGGGAGGCAATAAGCAATCGCAATCGATCGATGAGTTCATTGGGATCGTCCCAATATATAAAATCTGTATTAGGATAGTAAGTTTTCATTTGTAGCGATGAGTTATTACCGCTAGAGTTTGAAGTGGTTAATAACGGACCGCCGCCACCGCCGCCGCCACCACTACCTGCTGTTGTGGTGAACAGATCAGATGAATCCAACAGACCTGTTACATCTGATCTGTTCGTTGTTGCTGTTCCTGATGAATGCCGCTGTCGTTTAATGTCGCCCCCAGTTTTCGTTTCGGGTTTTTTTTGAACGGTAGTGGACAGTTGTGATGGATAATTTAACCGCTTTATATATTGAGTGTACTTGAGACTTTTATCCCCCTGTATTTGACCTACTGCTGAAAAATTACGTTTATGTGCGTTCGTCAACATTATAATTTTATGGTAGGTATCGCTGTCTGTCGGTTGAATTAGGGTGGTATTGGGTTCTTTTTTGAACAGCAGTTCCATCAGACCAGGCGTTGGGCTAAACTTTTGATTTTTTATGATAAAATGATTTTTATCGAATTCAATAGCACTATCACCCACACGAAATCCTTGCGATGAGGTGTAAACACCGTAAGGCACTTTTTTGATATTATTTATGATGATATTATCTAAATAGACACGTGCCCATGTGGGTATATCAACATTCTCAGCTAGTTTAGACTGAAGTGATGTCATATTGGATGAATTAAACGATTCATCAGCATCTTCATACTCTTCATCATCATCATCAACATCGCTATTACCTTCCTGCTCATCATCATCATCACCATCTTCATCACGTTTGATAGTAGTTTTTTTAATTTCTTGCAGCACTTTTCTTTGAAACGGCTTCTTTTCCATTTTTTTATCAAATGATGTTTTAACATCTTTCGAAGTATTAATCTGATTCAATAAATTGTGCAAAGGTTGTGTGATTGGTTGAAAGGTTTCTTGCAAGCTTGACGATAATTCGGCCTTACCCTCCTTTAAAGCTTTGATTTTCTTTTTAACTGAACTCACAGACTGAACAAGTTTACGTTTAAGCTCTTTATCCCCGAAGATCTGTGTCGTTGAGGAGTCCATAGTGAAATGCAAACGGCATGATCACACACATCATACTTATACTTTATAAAATGATAAAGTCGTCAAAGCCCCTTCGATAACGACCTTTATTCATCTCAACTTCCTTATTGATCACTAAAAATCCAAACTTATTATTCCAACATACCCTACACATTTCCAAGAAAGTATCAAACGACATATCCGTATTCACATGATCATCGTACGCATGTTTTAGATTCATTTCATCCTGTTTGAAAAGTATAATAAAGTTTGAATTATCGCGCACCAACTGTTTAGGTATCCTACTGTATGTTTGACACAGATAAAACAATCCAGTCCCTTGTGTCTACCCATGGAGAAGTGTAAACGGATGGGTTCTTGATCCTCCATCGATACATCATCAAAGATGATGATACTATTGTTTTGAGTTTCTTCCGGCGAGGCTACCTCATTTTTATCTGAAAAGGTGTAGAAATTCACTTCGGCCACCCGACTGAATAATTTGTTTAAAAACACATACTTTGGTTGATTTAATGATTTGGAATATAAGTATATATTTTCAAATCTTAAACCTTTAGGCTCGAGTAATAAAGTGAGTAGTAAATTGGTTTTCCCACAACCCGATGGACCCGTTATTAGAGCTCTGATGGTGTTAGGCAACAGTTCACTATGTCTATAATTTATACCACCACCACCACCTTTTGGATTTATATCCCAACCTTTAACTGGTAAACATGTAGTTTGCTTTTGAAACTTCATGTTGATAAGAAATAATAAAATCACATGCTCACGCTTTATATATGTCAATGTGTTGTGGGTGGTAAGACTGTCAACAAGAAAAACAACAACAACAATAACGGCTAGTCTCTCTCTCTCTCCTCTCTATTCCTCGCTGTAAAATGTTAGTACAGCAAAAAACTAAGTTTAGTCTTAAACAATCCCCCGTGAAAGTTGGTGGTGGTAGTTTAGTAAATTCACTCATTAACAACCTGCCGTTTGAGTTACATGTACCTGGCTACAATTTTTGCGGACCCGGTACAAAATTAGAGAAACGTTTAAATCGAGGTGACGTAGGCATCAACCCTTTGGACGAGGCCTGCAAGTCGCATGATATTGCATACGCCCAAAACTCATCCCTAGAGCATCGACATAAGGCTGATTTGGAGTTGGCAGCGGCAGCAGAGCGACGCTGGCGCGAATCGGATGGCTTATCTGAAAGTTTGTTAGCACTTGGTGTAAATAAAATAATGAAATTTAAAGTGAAGCGTGGTATGGGTATAATACCTCTCACAAAGGTTATATCAGCCGCACGTAAAGCCGTGCGAAAACGACAATATACCGCGCATAGTGGAGGCGGTGGTAAACATCATGCTAAAAACTTATTATCTTCCGATAAATTGATAAACACGGCTATTAAAGCAGCTAAAAGAATCATTAAACAAAACAAGAAAAATGTAAAACATCCGAGGGTTATTCCTATACATACAAACTAGATCCTTGTAGATATCTCATGGCACCCAGTCTTTCGTGGGACGCCATGTTGAGACAAACGGGTGTAAATCTCGAACTTCTAACCGATTATGAGATTATTCAATTTTTACAATCCGGCATTCGGGGCGGAATAAGTCAAGTTTCCAAAAGATATGCCAAGGCTAACAATAGCTTTTCAAGTCCAAACACATACAATCCCGCGCATGATGACAATTTTATCGTCTACTTAGACGTTAATAACTTATATGGTCATGCTATGAGTCAATACCTACCACACGCTAACTTCGCCTGGTTATCGAGTGATACTGATATCGCTTCATTCAATATATTAACACAACGTCCTGATTCGGATATAGGATACATTTTGGAAGTGGACTTGGAGTATCCCCAGTCCCTACACAATCTACATAATGACTATCCATTTTGTAGTGAAACAAAAAAACCACCCAACGGTAAAAATAAAAAGCTTTTACTCACTCTCGAGAATAAAGAAAATTATATAATCCACTATATGAATTTAAAGCAGTGTGTGGAAAATGGTTTAGTTTGCAAAAAAATTCATAGAATCTTATCGTTTCAGAAATGCTGGCTCAAGCCCTATATAGATTTAAATACTGATAAAAGAACATTAGCAAAAAACTCATTCGAAAAAGACTTCTATAAACTCATGAACAACTCAATTTTCGGTAAAACTATAGAAAATGTAGCAAAACGGGTTGATGTAAAACTTTGTAATGAGTGGGGTGATAGCCGCGGGAAGACTCATGCCCGTTTGCACTAAACTTAGGAATCGCCTAATTTCCTGCCCAACTTGTTTAGGCTTATCCTAGCGAAAAAAAAGCTTGCACTAACCTTAGGCCATTCCTAAATCCACTTAGGAGATGCCTAACTTTATGAGCCCGATTAGTAAGCGCCCAAGCGTTAGGCGATACTTAAGTTGAATTTTTTGTAGTCTGTGGACCATTTTGTTGTCATTAATTGGTCTCACGGTTGATATGTACTCTGTGGTTGTTATGTATCACAACCACAGAGTACCTACATTGTTATTGTGATTGTTAATTAGGTAGAACACTACACTGATCACAAGCAACAATGGCACAAGATTTATTAGATTCTTTCTCATTATGTCACCACTGGAATTGTGAATTTGGGTGATTTTTGCCCAAGCCTGTTCTTTCTCTTTATTTGATGCAGTATCGTGTGCTGTTACTTTGGAAATAATGCACTGCCCCTCTTCGCACAACAACCGTACAAACCGCAACTTCTCCTCTGCCGTAAAATTGGCAGTTCTTTTTCGTTTATTTATTTGTCTTTCCATTTTAATTGCTGATTTATAAAATCCCCTAAAATAAATAACCTTCAACTCCACGTACTTAATGTCACCTGTGCAATATATAAACCAATAAAATAAAATACACCAATGTTTTAGCTTTTGTCTCTATTCAACTCATGCCTGAGGTTATAACAAGATAAGGTAAAAAAATATTCTAGTGTTTACATTACTTTGCAAGATATATTTCAAAAAAAAACCATAAACAATCATTCATTCCATTCGTTCCTAGAGATGCCTAACTAGGCAATGCTTAAGTTACGACACAGCAAGGACAAGACTGTCAGTGCAAACGAATTTTTTTGCTAGGCCGTTCTTAAGCCTAGGTGTATCTTAACTAGGACAAGCCTAACTTGAGTTTAGTGCAAACGGGCATCAGTGTAAATTTGGCGCTAGGAGATTCATTGCTCGACCCAATTTCCATAGTTGTACAATATTCTCTGAGGATTTTGTAGCAATTCAAATGAATAAAACGAAAATATTATATAATAAACCAATATATGTCGGTTTCACTGTACTAGAACTCTCCAAACATGTTATGTATAATTTTCATTACTCCTATATGATACCTAAATATAAAGATAATGTTCAATTACTTTACACAGACACTGACTCGTTTATATATCAAATAAAAACCGCAAATTTTTATGAAGACATTAGATGTGATTTAGAGGCTAGATTTGACACCTCCGATTTCCCCGAGAACAATGTTTATAATCTTCCCTTAGTGACTAAGGCTTAGTCAATAAAAAGGTAGTCGGTCTCATGAAAGATGAAAGTAATGGTTGTATCATTGAAGAGTTTATAGGGTTGCGTCCTAAAATGTATAGCTACGTTTTGCAGGGCGATTTGACTGTAAAGAAAAACAAAGGCACCTCCGCCGCCATTGTAAGAAAGTTAAATTTTGAAAATTATCGACAAGCTCTAGATTGTAACTATGTAAAATATGATAACATGTTAACATTCACTAGTGATAAGCACAATGTATATACACAAATTAAAAGGAAAAAAATACTCTCAAGCGATGATGATAAGAGATATATCACCGAGAACAATGTAAACACATTAGCTTGGGGACATTATAAGATTTAAAATAAAAAAATTATATTGTGTAAACAGTTTTTTATTTTTTCCTAAAAAAGCACTATATTGTTGCCTGCAGTGGCAACGTCCTTAAATATCTACACTGCTTGTAAAACTTTTCATGCTTCCGCATTGGCTCATCCGTGTGCTCCCAATCCCTCAAACCACCCCCACAATGGAAGCATATTGTCCGGTCTCCTCGACCGGTGTAAAATAAACCGGCTGCGGCAAGCTCCACCGGTTTTTGGGACATGCATCGAGGCCAATCCTTAAATGTTTCCAATCGTTTCACCACCGAACTAAATATTGGATATTGCGGGTCGTCATCATCAATCGGGGGTGTGTAATCACTTGTTGACGGTGTTGCCGCTATATCGTATAATCCCACCACATCCCTCCCCACAGCCACCACCACTCTTTCCTTCTTATCAATGTCATAATACACTTTCAATGTCTCTCCATTATACTCCATTATTACAATTTAGCAATGCGTGTTACTCCGATGGAATAGAACTGTAAAGTGTAAACTGTTTCAAATAAAATATAATAATATTATCAACAAAGGAAACGCCCCAAGTTCATGCGATAACACGCGGCCCGCCCCGGCCCGCGCCGGCGTCGCCGCCCCGCACCGGGGTCGGTGGTAGCCCAAAAACACTGGATTGACGATCAATTTTTTGGAGATTTTAAATCGTGGTGCAGAAACATGGTCCAAAAACACTTTGAGGATTGACGGCCAATTTTGGAGATTAATCGTGGTGCAGAAACGTGGTCCAAAAACACTATGTGGATTGTCGACCAATTTTGTATGGAGATTTTAAACCGGAAGTGGTGCAGAACCCTTAATAATATGCTACTCATTTTTAACCCGCAGCTCATATACCAAGTTTCATGGCTATAACTTGAGAAATGAAGGACTTTCATACAAACTTTCAGGCCCTATTTCACCCCTTTGGGGGTAAAATTTACAAAAACTATGAAACACTTATTTCTTCATTTTCAACCGGTAGCTTGCATACCAAGTTTCATCGATATAACTTGAGAAATGAAGGACTTTCATACAAACTTTCAACTCCTATTTCACCCCTTTGAGGGTGAAATTTTGAAAAACTGTGAAACACGTATGTCTTCATTTTTAACCCGCAGCTTATATACCAAGTTTCATGGCTATAACTTGAGAAATAAAGGACTTTCATACAAACTTTCAACCCCTATTTCACCCCTTCGGGGGTAAAATTTACAAAAGCTGTGAAACACTTATTTCTTCATTTTCAACCGGTAGCTTGTATACCAAGTTTAATCGATATAACTTGAGACATGACGGACTTTCATACAAACTTTCACCCCCTATTTCACCCCCTTAGGGGTGGAATTTTGAAAAACTGTGACACACGTACTTCTTTATTTTTTACCGTAAGCTAAAATAAAAAGTTTCGTTGATATAACTTGTAAAACATCTTGAGAAACGAAGGACTTTCATACCAACTTTCATCCCCTATTTCACCCTTTTGGGGGTTGAATTTTCAAAAACTGTGAAACACGTATGTCTCCGTTTTCAACCCGCAGCTCATATATCAAGTTTCATGGCTATAACTTGAGAAATTAAGGACTTTCATACAAACTTTCAACCCCTATTTCACCCCTTCGGGGGTAGAATTTCGGGATAAAAAGTATCCTATGTCCTACCTCGTAGTATAGGCTCAAATCGTGCCAAGTTTCGTTTGAATTCATTCAGTAGTTTCGGCGTGATGCGCGGCCAAGATACAGACAGACAGACAGACAGACAGACAAAAATGAAAAAAAATACAGATTTGGCTTCAGTATCGAATAATGAGTGCCCTCCAAAAAAAATTTTCAAAATATCTTCAATGTACAGAATTGGACCTGTTACAGTTTTATTATAAGTATAGATGTACAGGCGTTCGCAGGGATAGCGAAAGCGTACTGAGAAGGACCGCTGTCGGTCAACGCTCGCGCCCGCGTACGGGGGGCGCGGCGACGGTGGCCGAGCTAACTAGACGGGCGCAGGTAGGAATGTACACGTAGAAAAGGGATAGATGCGGGAAGTGTTATCTCATATGGTCAAGCCGACGGCACAGACCATGAAATAAACTTTTGCAAGTGCTTTCGAATCGTCAAATGAATCTACCATGAAACCAGGGTCGGAAGACCAATAAAGGTCAATAGAAGGCAGAATATTGTATCCCATTATTATAAAAATCCCTATAAAGGCCTTCAGTTCTTTTTTATCTAATTGTATCCATCTTTCATCTTTCCTTTGCTCTGCATATAAGTTTGTTTGATATAAAATCGTAGACTTCATCAGTGAATAATTTTTCAAATACAGTTACAGGTCTAGTACGGCTGCTAAACATAATTGCCGGTTCCATCGGAATTTCATCGTAAACGCTAGGACTTGGCCGATCAGTTGTCCACATAGTTTTTTTCCATGTTTCCTCTTCAAATGTCCAAAAAAATGGTAGTCCGTTGGAGCAAGATCTGACGAATGCGGAGGGCGAGGAATAGTTACTAATTGCAGTTCCTGTAGAGTTAAAACGGTTTCTCGTGCTGTATGAGGTTTCGCGTTATCATGGAGCAATAATGGTGAAGATCGATTCATGAGTCGGGGCTGTTTCACTGCTAGTTTTGCTATCATTGTTCGGAGTTCGGCACAGTAGACATCTGCCGTTATTGCTTGACCAGATCGGAGGAAGCTATAGTGAATAACACCAAGCTGAGACCACCAAACAGTTACCATTACCTTTTTATTGGTAAGCTTGGCTTTAGGACACTGTTGCGGCGTTTGACCTGGGGTCAGCCATTCCATTTTTCGCTTACGGTTATAATTGTAAAGAATCCACTTTTCATCACATGTCACAATTCATTCCAATATTCTTCAATTCTGTATCGATTCAACAAGGCAAAACAAGTTTCAACACGCGTTTCTTTCTGCAGATCAGTCAAATCATGAGGCACCCATTTTTCATATTTTTTTATTTTATTGATTTGACGCAAATGAGTCTGTATTGTTGGTACGGTAACGTTAACGGTTAAACCATGCCGCTAATTCCTGGGTAGTTTGGCTCGGATCGGCTCCCACCATATCTTTCAATTCATTGTTATTCACCTGTGTGGGCGGTCTTCCACGTGGTTCGTTCTTCAAATCAAAGTTTCCATCACGAAAGCGTCTAAACCAAAATCGCACGGTTTGTTCATTAGCAGTCCCCTCTCCATGCGCAACATTGATATTGCGAGCTGTTTCTGCCGCGTTAGTTCCGCGTCGGAACTCGTATTCAAAAATCACTCAAATTTTTGAAGTATCCATCTTTCTTGTCCAAGCTGAATAAAAAAAACAACTAAAATTCGATAATCGAATGTTGCACATTTTTTAAAAGAAGAACTACATAGGTACCATGTGAAAAAAGTTTCACTCAAAAATCTCAAACCATGAAGGTTCTATGTCAATTCGAACTACCTATTACAATAAAACGGCAATTTCATACTTTAACCCCTATTAATAACAACTTACCGTTCATGAGTCGCAGATAGATATCAGAGATTTATAAAGATTTTAGAAGTCGTACCGAAACACACCCGATTTCAGTCTTCCAAATGTCACAGTGTAAAATCTAAAATGG
The DNA here is from genome assembly GCA_917051295.2 of Erebia ligea. Classification (NCBI taxonomy): domain Eukaryota; kingdom Metazoa; phylum Arthropoda; class Insecta; order Lepidoptera; family Nymphalidae; genus Erebia; species Erebia ligea. The sequence continues at coordinate 6,386,024 of OU785243.1, read as the reverse complement.
CGACTTGTCATTACCATAGATGAAAAATTTAGACTCGATATCCCACGGATATCCATAAAAATGTTGCTAATCTTTCCCTAAAATTCGTTTAACAAATAATTTGAAACTTAATGGTAGGAAATATATTCCCACTGCCTTAAAAAGGGTTAATCAAAGGAAAATACAAAATTAATAAATATAAAATAAATAATTACCTACTGCTGGACGAAGGTCTCCTCCATGGATCGCCACAGAGCACGGTCTTGTGCCGCTTGTTTCCAGCGGCTCCCAGATCCCAGATTTCGTCCGTCCACCTAGTGGGGGGTTGTCCTACGCTGCGCTTCCCGGTGCGAGCTTCCAGTGTTAAGTCAATCATTTAACTATAACAGTATATACTATAACAAGTCAATCAGCTATCATGTTTTCAGTACAAAACAAACTTAAAGTAACCTTTTGATTAATCAGATGTCTTATAAAATGATGTAGGTATATGCTTCGTACGTGAATGACATACCGAGTTGTTACAAATCTTCTGAACAGAATTATTAGTTAAACAAATTAATTCTGGTTTAAGATGTTTATTGTTTCAAAAAGTCACTTGGATGAAATTTACAGGCTGACATAAAATACTTAATGTAAACAAGATTTAGCATTTTAAATGAACATTCTTTGATAAAAGTTTGTAAGAACAATGCTTCCCTGCATGAGTCGGAGATTGCCATGTACCCAGCTTCAGTGCTGGAAAGTGCTCCAGTTCGCTGCTTCGTTCGTTGCGTCTTTCCCACGGCACTATAGAGTTACCAAGACTGAATACATTAGAATTCGTCGTCTAAGAATTAGAAGTCGCCAGGTCATCGTACAGGCTGTGGTATGACCTAACGACTTCTAAGCACAGGTGTTTTCAGTAAAATCTCTTTCAGACATCTTATTTTTCAATCTCCTGAGTACAGCTGGATCGTAGATTGTATCTAGCTGTATTATTACGTTTATTCTGTTGTATTTTATAAGCTTGTAGAAAGTCAATAAATCAGTAAAGGAAAGTTATGCAACCTTAAAATAATCCATCACTTTTTGAGTCTTTATTTTCTCTTGTTTTAACTGTTCTTCCCAAATAGTTAGCTATTCTAACATTACATTCATTTACTGCATTTTTTGTAGAATGTGCATTAATTCTACAAGAACATGCACTGTCTCTTGAATTATATTAGACAGTTGGCACCCTCAAACGCCGGCTCTTTGACTATACAGTGTGTGCCTGGGTATAGTGTACCTACAAACGAAATTACATTAATATCATATAGATTTAAGTCAGTCAGTAAATAATAAAAATAAGTCTTACCCGCATTCACCCAAGTTTCATCCAAGTAATATATTGGTCGTTGTTGCTGTCGGTAAGTTTTCATGTTTTTCAAAAATTTTAAGCCCCAATGCTATCATGTCATCTCTGTCGATTAAACCGTTATTTCTCCTCCTCCTTCGTTTGACATACCTACTTAAACTTCAAATGTTTCAGTAATTTTTTCAATAATGTCAAGCCCATGTTTGGCAAGGATTCGTCTGCATTTATGACATGTAGCACCTTTTTTGCTGCAGGTAACTCTCCTTTTAAATAAAAGCAGTGCACTGTTCGTCTAATGCACGATTTATCGAACTCATCAATCATTTCAATTAATGAGAGTTGTTTTTTCGGTGATGCAGCTGGCTTGACGGTGTCTGTTTCGGTATATTCTTTTAAAGTACGATCGATATATGGCCGATTTCGAAATGCCCAAGATAATTCGGCTGTTTTGTCCTTCATTTCTTTTTTTGAAGGATATTTATCAGCAGGCCAGGATTCTTTAACGTATTTAAACACGTTAATAATCATTACCTTCTCAGATACACTAAAGTGTGACATTTTTCTTTTCTTCCGCGGATCATATACAATGGCTACCTGTAATGTTGTCGGAGTCATTTCGTACATCCAGTCCGGATATGTTGGTAGATATTGCTATTAACTTTTTTTTCGTCCTCATTAAAATCAGGAGCATTGGAAGGCCCGCCACCATTCTTGTAGTACTCCTGTCTTTGGCAAGTCAGTTTTTTCTTTACAATTTTTTTCATGCTTTCGTATTTAAATTTTAATGTTTTGGCTGATCAAAGTGTTCCATTAGATGCCGAATTGAATATTGAGGCAATTTTGTTCCACGCTGCATCTTTGTTTTTGTTTGTCACGGCGTCTGTTTTTTTTATTTTCTAATATTGATCGGTATTTCGTCACTAGTTCGCAGTGGCGTGCACACCATATCTAGAGGTATAAAAGCACTGCTTTCTTTTGTAAATGAAAGCACTTTCAAACTAGGCACCCTCCTTCTAATAACTACATAACAAGTTCCCGCACGACGTAGCTCGCGTCAGGTAAACAGGTATTTTTTAATTTTGTTTGAAATTAAAGATTTTTGCTTCATATCCATACCCACAGTTAGTTGTTTTTCGTTAAGTTTAACTAAGAGATTTTTGAAAATTTCATCCTTTACTTTTGTGTTAGAATACTCCTTGTCTTAGATATTCCATAAAATAGGGTACTGCTCATAGATGTTGAGAAACTCTATTATATCATGCGTGTTCCACTTAATTTTTCAGCTTAAAAAAATAAACGATAAACGCAGACAGCACGACACGCTAAACAACACGTGGTTCCAACTTCCAACTCGCTAGCTAGTTGGCTACTGAGCGAGTGGACCGTTTTGTGTGTCATCGACACTCGCTTACTCGCTCACTCGCTAGCTTTTAAACTTGCCGACTAGCAGCTCGTAAACTCGCCCCGTGTCATCGAGGCTTAAGGAAGGTGTGTACCTTTGTTACAATAATTACTTATTTATATATAATTTAATAATTTAAAAAATCAATGAGCTCTTAAAACCACTTCCTTATTGAATTTTCCGTTACAGAGGCACGGGCTCGTGAAATAACTTCAGAATTTCTTTTGCTTATTTCAGGATGCCTACTTAAAAATAGCTTAATTAAGCCATTTTCCGCCCGGTTTATTGTCTATAAAAAGGCTTGTCCTGTTATTGACGTTTAAATGTTTTTTTATACTTTTTTACAATTGCGGCGTGATTGAAGGACAAACAAACACACTTTCGCATTTATAATATTAGTATGATACGAGTACGAAGAAGGCAATCTCCAAAATCCAATCCTATAATTTTTTTGGATGGATAGCTACACTAACCATATATGCTATTATGGCACCTATGCAAAGCCTGTGAAGGGTTTCAGGGGTTTGGAGCTCCGATGAATGAGTTCAATCATCAGAGCTCCAAAACCCTGAAATTGTGCCGAGATCTCTGCCAATGTACTGTCTTGTTCCAGGTTATAAGTTTCGATACACGAAGGCATAATTCTTTTTAATCCTGAGCTTTTAGTTTTAGTATGCTTCACTTTTTCCTTCTTCATATTTGTGATGTTCAATGGTCCTGGCTGAGTCTCTTTTTTCTATTTGTTTAGTTATTTTTGTATAATTTTTCAAATTTTTAGCTCTTCTGCTTCTTCTGTTGATATAGATTTACCAGGTATGACTGTAAGTTTTCGGTTTTGTCCAGTTTTGATTGGTTGTGATCGTCGGTTTCGCTGTAAGAACTCCAGGAGACTGGCATCAAACTGACGACTTTCTTGGTCTTGTACTGTTGGTACTTTTATTGTCACTCTTGAGGGATTAAAAGGAAATATTCCAGATGCTTCAAAGCCTTTACGCAAATTATTTTCTTTAGTTATGTCAATTCTAGCCATAAGTTCTTTCAGTAATTGTGGAAATTGGCATTTGTTAATTATGCTTACATTGCTGTAAGTTGTTTTATAATCTGTTAAAATTTCACGCCAGTGTCTTTTCAGATTCCCAAAAAATGCGACATCTATTGGTTGCGTTATGTGTGTCGCATTTTTCGGAAGAAAAGCAAATATGATGTTTTGACGTTGACATATTTGAATTGTTTCAACGCTTAGGTGTGATGACAAGTTATCTTTATGATAACTTTGATACCATCTACTTTACGCTCAATCAATCGAATTTTACAATTTTTATGTTTCATTTCCACAAAATTCATATTTTTTTAAAATACAATTGCATCTTGCCAAAGTTTCTGATGAGGAGAATTCCTATTCACTCCTGCTCTATAAATTTTTCCGTTTTGAAATGAGTTAGAGTTTAAGGAATCAAACAGTTTGTCCATTAATAGTACGAATGGTATTAACACACGACATTCTGGATCTAATTTTCCAGCATCACAAAGATGTTTAACAGCAATGGTGACACTACGGCTAAATAATTGGGCAGCAAGTTTAACTTTCATTTTATTTATTTTTTATGTACAATATTCTCTTCTGTGAACTTTTGGAGGATCTTAAGCTCGCCATATGATCTGTCACTTTGATATAGTTTAACAAAGTACTCCCATTTGATAATTTTTTCATTTTTGTCATTTGGATCAATATACTTAAGATTTTTGGACGGTAAATTATTTCTAATGCCTTTAACCCTAATCTATTTTGGACATACACAAAGCCTTAATATACGTCTCAGAGGCATACACATATAAAATCAATCTGTATGCAAAAATAGCCCTATTTTAGAAATATTATTCAGTGGAAATTTTAATTTGGAATGTAAACTAAAAACAAAACAACACTGTTATGAATTTATAACTATAATCACAGTTATTTATTACAATGAAAAAACAATATGCATAAATTGGAACAAAAAAATTATCTTCTTCAAAATCAACTGAAACATTTTTTTTTACAAATTCTTAATTTTTTACCGTTAATTAGTTATTCTTAGAGCAAACATTAAAAATAATCAGACTTTAAAAGACTAGCTGATCTTTAAGAGCAGTCTACACACATATTAACCTTGTGCTCGCCACATACAGATTTTTCACATATAAAACACACAAATTTTGAAACACAGTCTCCTTTTTTTATAGGAGCAAAAGGCGCAGTATTTTCGTTTTTTTTGGCTCGGGTTCTTCTTCTCGTTGTTTATTATTTGAAACAGTAGGTTTTACGAGGATTTGGCTTATATTTTCTCGTATAGATCTTTTCAATGTCGGGACTGAGTTGCTTCATGAATTTTCTCCTGTTCAATGGTTTTTTATTATTCTTCAGCATGTTGTGGCCATATATTATAGCTGAATAAACAAAAGCCATTATTTATGCCTGAAACAACGCGGAAATTCTCGAGATTCCCAACTGTATCTTCTTCGATCGCCAATAGGTTCGTGATATGAGATACACAATTGTTCATTCACATCGCCCATTTTGACCACAAAAATGTACTCAAAATAACAAGAAACAAGAATAACGAAAACAAAGTTACTACGTAACAATAATAAGGTGGTTATTCTTGAGAGATCCTCTCTCTGGAGCCCTGACCACTGGCTGCTTGGGTCTTTAAGGCCCCGCAGTGAGTGGAAGTTTTATAGGATTATTTTTAAATGTGTTTTGTATAGTATTTTTATATATATATTTATGTAAAACGTGTATAGAAATAATTTTATAAAAATCTGTACAAATAAATGAGAGTGAAGTAAAAAAATAATAACAGAAACAAAAGTAACGAGCAAAAAACTAAACTGTAAATCGTAATAGCCGTCCAATGAAACATGAGTCGCGTGGATAACTAAATCTAAGTCCGCGCGTTAATTTAAGGACGCTACATACCTTCAGTTTTAACTGTGCGATTTAACTGTACTGTCAAACTGTACAGATAAATCTGAAGTCCATACAGCCTACACACCTTCAAGTAAAAACGTCCAGAGACGACGCTTTAAGCGGGCTACAGACCTGCAGTTATAACTGTTCAGTTTTAACTGAACAGTCTGACTGTATAGTTAAAACTGACACCCCTAGTGTCTACACACGTTGAGTTTTTTCATTTGCAATCTCTTTTCGCTTGAAGTAACACAACATGGCTTGGCAAATTTGAAATATTACGAAATTCTGTCGGCAAATATGTTCTTGTGCTATTTTTCCTGCAGTAGTGTGAAGGCAAAGCTGGTAATTCCTTTATGTATGTTCGTACCTTTGAAGTTTTATTTTGGGGTTCGTGTTTTCCACGCATATCTTCTTTTGCACTACTAAATGATGCGTTGTTTACTGTATTGTACAATGTTTTTTGCTTGAGATCTAGTGTACAAGTCAAAAATTGTTGACACACTTGGGCTTGCCCTTCACCATCGTTAATAAAGTAATTAAAAGTGTTGGTACGCTTAGCCGTATCTGCTCGCTTTCTTTTTACACCCATCTATTTAGAATGGCTTACCAACCAGTCTTTACGTCTTTCAGACAATAAACCCCAAAAATGTAAAAATATCGCTTTTTTCTTTTCATCAGTTATTTCGTAACATGCGTTAGAGCAATTTTGTGGATTACAGGGATTTTGTTTCATTTCTTTCTTAGTTTTCTTCGTACCATCGGATACCGATCCAGATGATGAATGTTCCCATGACGAAGAACTCCATACAAAATCTTCATTATCTGACAAAAAGTCTACGTACTTCTCTCTTGTTTGTTGTCTCAACCGCTTATTTTTTATGTATTCATCATGATAATTTTTTGTAACATTTTTATGCTTCTCTTGGTTACTATCTTTATCATTGTCAGTTCTTATCTCTTCTTTTTCATCTCCACTTATCTTACTATCCAAATTGGCGTTTTCGCTTATATGCGATTCATTTTGTACTGTTTCATTTATTTCAGGTATTTTCTTATCTTTACAAATCTCTCCTTCATAGCTTTTTTGGTCTTCCTGTATATTCATTCCTATGTTAATAAAATGAATTTCAGCGGTTACTTTTTCATTTTCCTGTAAATTAATATATATTTCTTTGAAATCTTCCATGCATTTAAAATCTATGTCATTGTTGTGCTCCACGTTGTTTCGAAGACATAACAATATGCCATCTGTAGCATCATTTTCAGATTCTATATTTTCATTAGTAACTTTTACAATTTCTCCATTGCTTTCTTCTGTCTCGAAAAACTGCTTACTATCACATCGCTTCAGTATGTTGTCTGGTACTATCTCAGGTGTTTCAGTGTTGTAATCTTCCATTATAATTTTACTGTCTGTCAGTTCAAGTTGTTTAGATTTGATCCCGTGTTCATCTCTTCAAAGTGTTCTCGTCGGATTTGTTCACAAGCCTCCTCAATTTCGTGTTGTCGTTCAATTTCTCTGAAAATGTCTAATTCTTTTTGTATTGCTTTTTCTGTAAGATTTTGTTCCTGGTATGGTTCTCTTATGTCATTTGTCAAATCGCAAACTGTTAAATCAATGCATGGTGGTTCAGCTTCTGTATTTGCACTGCGCATAACAACTGGTTTTGGTATCAAAATTACTTATACCAACTTTTATGTTTGTTTCGAGTTGTCCAAAAATGCTTATAAAATATTAGCTTTTAAATTGCCGGATGCTGAATTTACTTAAAATTTACTTGTAATTTATTGCAGGAAAACAAAATTACTTAGGTGACAGGCACGAATAAAATGCCAAAAAAGTGTCGTTTATGGACTCTGGCTGATGAAAAATCCCCTTTTTTCCATTTACTGAAACGCCAAAACAGTGCTCGTATCGCTATGGGACCCAGACTGGTCGACGCAGAAAAAAACGCTGATTCCGAATATCTATATAACTCAATATTATGCCTATTTTGGCGCTTCGGTAATTCTGCCTTTCTTGCGACGATAGAGTTTTACACAAGGATTACTTAAAGGTACGTGAGAAATAAAAGAAATTGTAATATTAATTAAAAATATGGTTTATATTAAGTTTTAGACACAGATCAGACTGAATGTTAATGTTTTAAGAATTATAAGAGGAAGCGTCGTAATTAGATACGTAGTCAGCAGCTGAATTTGTGCTTTTTTGATAAACTTGCGACTGAATCGTAGCACTTTGTTGATTTGGTACAATATTGTGAATAAACTGACTGGATGCATTATCCGATATTTCGAGATGTGTGTTGTGATGTTGTTAAACTACCCAATTCAGCTGCTGCAAGCGTCTCATTGATAATTTTTTCTGCTAGAATACGTTGCGTTTTATTCAAATCTCTAAGTTTAAACGCAACAGCTTTACCAAAAATATCGAAACGATCGTCGGGTAGCTTCAATGGTGGAGGAGGTGGGGCCGGACGTTTGAAATGATCTCTAACAGATATCAAAACGTTCTTTGTAAGAGTCGCTTCAGAGTTTCTTTTTCTAGATGATGAGTGACTTGATGAAGAAGTAGCCTTAATTGTAGCGTCTGATGTATCTGTAGTGCCGGGAGTATACTGAGCACTTGAGTCTTGAATACCTTGTGTTTCCTGCACTGTTGATTCTTCCACCGCTGATGATGCTGACTCCAGTGAATTATCCTGTAATATTTGGTTTTGCTTCAGTTTCCTCGATCACAAGTAGAATGGGAGAGAAAAGCTGCACTATTTGAACAATGATGGAATTTTCCGCATCTGCTTGGGGCAATTGATTGGAAGCATATCTCAATAAATCCACCAAAAGGAAGCGGATCACAATATTTCAATTATAAAAAAAAACACAGCATGGTCTTAATGGCTATAGTTGACGCTCAGTATCAGTTCATTTTATGTGATTTTGGAACCAACGGACGATCAGACGGTGGAGTCTTACAAAATACAAAATTCTTTCAAAAGCTTCAGAATGATGATTTGAATATTCCAAATGAAAAAATCGTAACAAATAGTCCAAGATCTTTGCCATACGTCTTTGTTGCTGATGACGCTTTTCCATTAAGAACTGATATGATGAAACCGTTTAGACAAGCTGAATTGGATTCTACGAAGAAAAAAATTTATAACTACCGTGTTTCACGAGCAAGACGAATTGTGGAAAATGCTTTTGGTATTTTAGCTACGCGGTTCCGAATATTTCATACAGATATTAATGTACAGCCAAGTAAAATTGAATCAATTGTGATGGCATGTTGTGCATTACACAATTTTTTGATTAAACAGTTACCAAATTCTTATGTCAGTCCAGATTGTTTTGATCGTGAACAAACTGATATTGGAGAGGTCATACCCGGATACAATACAAATGATTCTGCCATGGAACCTTTACAACGAAGAAATATAGGAAACACGACACGAACACCACAAATGATTAGACAGGAATTCATGAATTATTTTAACAATGAAGGTCAAGTTCCCTGGTAAAATAATTTCATTTAAATAAATACATATTTATAAATAATAAATATTAGTTTTATTGCCTTATCATCCAAATTCGAGCGTGACTGTCGTGGTATATTTTGATCGTCCAAGAATCTCAAAAGAGAGTAATACCATAGCTTTGGCTCGTATACAACGTGCAAGTGAAAAACCATAACATGCCTTCGGCTATCCATGTTAGATGGATATTGGATATATTGGAAAAATGGCATGAGACGTGTAGCTCATATCCTGGGGGAGTTATGAGGACTTCAAAATTTTACCATAAATGGTTAGGTGCCATCCCTAAAAACAGCTGATTCAATATCAATGAACTGCGAACAATACGAATGAAATGTCTTTACTAAATGCTACTGTCCCAGCGCGAGCGTTGCGATAAAATCCAGTAGCGATACTAAAGTAATCATTAACTATTCGGCTTGAAATGAAATTCTCAAAGTAAAAGTCCGGCTAGAACTCGCGTATTTTTGTAAGAAAATGCCCGACTAGTTTCGGACAAGGGACAGCCTTCGTAAGTCGAAGTCAGCCCCTTATCCTTAATTTATGAGCCGCCTCTTTCTGTGATTAATTTCTCAACTTACTTCGTTGACGTTTTGATCATTAATTATTTTGTGTAGTTTGCTTTTTCAATGATTTGTAAATTGAAATATTCTTGTCAAATTGCATAACGATACAATAATTATTATTATCGCTTGTAGTACAGTTCTGTCTTTAGGTGTAGAAGGCACAAAGGACACCGCCACTGGTGTATTTTACGTAAGTGAACAATCGGGATACCAGGCTAGCATGAAAATTAAAGAGAATCAAATAACCTATTAAATCGTTTTAATTCACGAGGTGGGTCCTGTATGTTTAAATTTTAACTAGGTAGTTGTTAATGTCTCTAATGGTCTTTGGTAGTACTTTGATCGACTGCGGATCTTGGGGTTCCAGATTCGATCGTCAGCCATCTTTAGAATTTGAGTTTTTCAGCCAAGAAATTTTTAGTACCAACGAGAAACGAAGGGTGTTCTTCGGTCGGTCGATGAATTTTTCTCCACGATTCTACACCGTAGCGTTTCCCAGTTATTATCACTTATCAGTACTTACCCCGAACTGGGTCATAATAATCGTTTGAACCCACCAACCCGCACTGGAGCAGCGTGAAAGGTTAGTTTCTACATCTCTCTCTCTCTCTCTCTCTCTCTCTCTCTCTCTCTCTCTCTCTCTCTCTCTCTCTATGAGAGAGTAGGCCTGCAGTGCCCAACAGTGGAATAATTGGTGAACAAAAATCCTTTCAACTCATACACAAATTACAATAATTTTTTGATAGCTAGTAGGTACTTAGTAGGACATGTAGACTGTGAAGGACGCCAAGACCCACTAAGGGTTGTAGCGCCGAACTTAGTTTCTTCGTGACTCAAGATAATGCCATAATTGCAAATATCTTGCAACGGAACCCTAATAATTCGGCCATATTGTCGTAGGGCGGAGTCAGACGTGTCTAGTGTACCTACTACCTACATAGGGATTTTTGGTTAATAATAAACCGAGCTGACGGACGACAGAGTACTAGGAACGCATGGGAATTAAGTAGATTTTAGAAAATAAATTTTTGATAGTGTTTCCACTTTTCGAAATTTTGTCCTTTCTTGAGGAAAAACATAACAAAATGTAAGACTTTTATTTTAGAATTGAGGGTAATTTGGGAGTGCATTGTTTAAAAAAAGTTGATTTTGGAATTAAGTAGTAGGTAGGTACTAGGTACCTAATGTGACGTTCCTGATCGGAAAATGTGTAATTTGGCTTTCGAAATCTGAAATCTTGAATGTTGTTTTAGCAGTATTTTTTAAATTATTAGGTAGGTACCTAAAATAATGTGTTTTTTGATTATTAAAAAGTTATTTGCCAAATTTAAATTCAGAAGATTTTAGGGTTTCATAAGAATATTTTTAAATTAGGGTAAAATCAAAATCGTGACTGGAAACTCTGTTTTTGAAACAATTTAAGTACTAGTTTTTCGAGGTTTCGACAGTTGCCCGTAAACAGGAACACGGTGAGTAGTGAGTACGTGCAGCTAGTGTGTGAAATCGGGAAAATGAGTTATTTAAATTCAGAATAGGTATTATGATAGGTATCTGCTTTTATGTCATCTAGCTGAGTTGTTTTTTGGCTAACTAACTAGGTATCCTGCTTTCACGTCATCCAATGTGAATTGTCTTTCAGCGAAAAGGTACCTAGTTCTGATAGGCATAGGTTCATATGCGTAACTAACTGTTGAGTGCTGTGATACTGTTGTAATCCTATCTCCAGGATAGTGGAATCTGGACTCCTTTTACGAGAAGTAGTAAGTAGTAACCCCAAATGCTTATTCGTGTGATGGGCTCAGTGCTGCGCAGGATGGAATAATTTGTGCACAGAAAAAGCGGGTTTACACCATTAATTACTCAAAGGTTTACACATTGAACGCTTTCCATAAAATGTTGCCGGCGCGAGCGGCGGCATTTTCAAAGGCGCGGTGTTTTGCAAAGAGGATGCCGCTTATGAGTAGGTAGCATTCGATACTAGCATTGTACTAGGCTAACATAAAAATTAAAAAGATTGCCTGTAGTAAGTTGATTTGGAGTTCATTTTGTATTATTATTAAATTGTATGATGAATTATTAGCGTAGATACCTACATGTAATGCGTCTGAGTGACTACAGACTAGTTAGTGGTTTACAGGTTCGGTTGCGAATCTTTTGGTCTGGGTTAGAGTCCTGTTTCGGTCATAACATTTTTAGGTTTGAGTTTTAGGTAAAGAATTTCTCAGTAAGTAACCGGCACCAGCCCACTGCTGGGAAATAGGGTCGATCTCGTTTCACCTTGGGTTTTCGGCAAGTAGGTAGCTAATTTACGTTAAGTCGTCGATCCTTGTTATTACTTATTCATGAAATGATAGGTACCTAATAAAATTAATAATCGTTATAAGTTATAAGTTTATAACCCACTACAACCCGCATTGGTAAAAAACGTGTGGAGGGTTAGGTTCAAAATCTCTCCCGTCCACTGTTCGATGCCTCTCACAGACGAGAGTGATTAAGAGCTAAAATGAGACCCTCCGAGAACAGAAGTAGGTACTAGGTACATCCATGCTTCCAAGCTGCTCCACTTTAACCCGCGTTTGGTGGGTTTTAGCGACTAATACCTAGGTAGGATAGGATCTCGTTACTAGTGATAGACGGCTTAACATGCTCTCCGAGGAACGGGAGTAATCAACGCCAATTTCGTTACTAACTCCTACTGAGAATCCCTAGTCAATAGTCAAGATTTGAACCGACCCGGGAATCGAACCCAAGACCTCATTATCATCAATGACAACACTACTAGACAGTAGATACCGTCTTCGTCAGGTCAGGTCGTCAGTGACGTCAAAGATGGCGCGTCGGCATTCGGTCAAAGGACTGGCAAGAGTTCATCGACTTTGTACCTAGGTAGTTTGTACTAGGCTGGCAGGAATTAAAAGGGAATAGGTAAATGTTGCGCGATGTTTAGTATCAATTACATAGGTAGGTAATAAAAGGCAGTAAGGGTTGCCAAAATTTATTTTCCTTAATTAACTAATTAATTTTGTATGGAAATTTTTTATAATTAATTTTGACTTTTTAACTCCGCCATAGTGTTTATATGGTCAAAATTGCATAGGTAGCCGGCCGTATGTTATACCAATTAACTAGCAGCTTGTATATCTTCAGTGCTTGAACCTGATTTTGTCGAATCCACGACCTTTTTGTGCTCTTTCTTATAAGCACAACGTAAATTATTGATTTTTTTTTTACCGATTCCTTGTCACTTGTAGGTTCAATCTCTTGAAGTTTCGTCAATAACTTTCCGTAGGCTGCATCTTTTTTGCCACGGTCGTGGTACTCTTTAGCTTTAACTTTCCACAAGCAAGGATCAGATTGATACATTTCTATAAATTCTACTAACCATTCACGTTGATTTGGCATGCTTACTTTAGGTTATTTAAAACTAGAACGCAGCAGAAAACTCGAACTTACTCCAATGATGCTTTGGCAAAACTGACAACTTCGCAGTTTTTTTGCTACATACGTTCAGTTTTAACTGCACAGTTTTAACTGTACAGTTTTATCTAATGATATTTCGATTAGATTGTCAGTTCAACTGTACAGTTCTCAGTTTTACCTACACACATACGTTTTAACTGAACAGTTCGACTGTTCAGTTAAAAGTGAACAGTTATAACTGCAGGTCTGTAGCCCGCTTTACTATCAGTCGGCACAGTTCTTCCGATTCCGATTAATCAATTGAATTTCGTATTATTCCGTAAGACTGGCACAGTCTTGAAAATAATGGTATCTCAGATGTTATTAATGATTCCTTTAATCGGTTTATAACAAACGGAACTTAAATCGGTTTTCTAACAATGTTGCAATATTTGAGATCTATTTAACGTTTTTAAAAACAATGGCACTGACCAGTATAAGGCGCATATGAGTTTAATACCAGTCACCACGTGTCAAATACCGGTCAATATTTAGGAGCATAAATCACACTATGATCCTCAGGAGAATCGTATCCTGAGCATTCTTGATGAGCCCACCGACCACAAAGTATGTACATCTATACCACATTTCATTGTCCCGGCCATAATCATCGCAGATAAGACATCTATTCTGATAATCATCTTCGATATCTGTGTCTTCGTCTTCCCGTAAATCTTCCATATCAATTTTAGAATTCGATGTATTACTGTCTTTATCTTGGCGAACTTTTTTCTCAACTCTCCTTATTTCTATCGCATTAGATTTTCTTTTTTCAAAATTGTATTATCAGTTTTCGTTTTTTTCTTGAGTCTTCTTTTTCCCTCAAGAACTGCCACAGAGCTAAGACGTGTTCACTGTTTCTCCTTTAAATGAAATCGCTTTGCCACGAGCATCACGAGTCTTGTTTTTTCCCTCAACCAGCCCACAGTCCGCTACAACACTCCCACAGTGATGAATAATGCTATTTTTACACTGTTGTCAAATGTGTTTGCAACATTAGGATATTCCATGTAATTTACGTCAGCGTCATAAAAGTAGTTATTGTCATTTGAGTAGGCATTGTCGTTATAGTAAAATTTGCCACAAGCGGTGTTGTCGTCATAATCGGTCATTCTCAGTTCGTTTCACTAATAACCTTGTTGCATCTTGCGTTGTGCTGTCCTCATGGATACGTCAGTTTGTTGTTGGGGTTTTTGAGTTTGATTAAATCCGAACTGCTGTGGGGGCTTGTACCCGAATGGTTGTTGGGGATTATATTTTATAAATTTTCGTTGGGGATTTAAAGCTGCTTCCTGTGTTGCGGGTGATTTAAGTCTAACGATATCATACTTATATTATAAATGTGAAAGTCTGTTTGTTTGTTGGTTTATTGGTTTGTTGGTTTGTCCTTCAATCACGCCGCAACGGAGCAACAGATCGACGTGTTTTTTGGTATGGATATAGTTGAGGACCTGGAGAGTGACATAGGCTACTTTTTATCCCGGAAAATTAAGGAGTTCCCGCGGGAATACAAAAAACTTAAACTACGCGGTCGAAGTCGCGGGCATCAGCTAGTGCACCATATTTTCGAGAAGTTTTTACAAAAACACATTCAGAGCTGTATTATTATAGATAACTGAGAATTTATACTAAGAGAATTATAGATCGAGTTCACTTTCGAGAGAATTGGTAGAATTTTCTCGGGTATCGATATCTATATCGATTCATCAAAAATCAGTAGTCTTATTATCTAACTTTATATCAAAAATATGAAAGGACTTGACCAGCGCAACTATGGGAGCTTGCCTAGATATCAAAAATTAATGTGCAGCAATGAACTCTTTAGTATTGTAATTTTTATATTTTATAGTTTTCAGATAAAAAAGCTTCAGGAGTCTGAAGGCTCTGAAAACTGAAAAAATTAAATCCTCTGTCATTGAAACTTGGCAGGGTTGTAGTGTGGTAAAATCCAAAAAAAATACCATGCGGAAGTTAGGTTATATTTTCTCGATTTCTTTTTAAAATAATAATAAGTAGTATATTTACACTCAAAACCGAAATATCAAACGAAATAATCATGCATAACATCGATATTTGACCGAGCGAAGCGAAGGTCTCTGAGTCTACTTGAGTGAATTGGCACTTGTCCGTCCGTCCGTCTGTCAGAGCCTTAAAACTTCTGAATTACTGAACGTAATTACTTCAAATTTAAATATAATATGTAAACCGATGGCCTCCCGCCGAATATGGCTTAAAAAGTTATAAAAACCTTTATTTTAGGGGGCTCTCATAGAAGCGAATGCGAAGTAAAATATTTTTTATAGCGCTACATAGGGTTGCGGTATATCATTTTAAAGATAATTAGGAATAGAGTCCAAAAATATATTTTTTTTAATTTTTCCCCTAAAATTGACGAAATAGGGGGCTTTTAAAGTGGCGATTTTCTAACGTCCAAAGTTGACCTCAGAACTCTCAATTTTCTGAAAGGCTGAGCCTGAAACTTATCAATTATTTGAATTATATCCTGTACTTGAACAACAAATACTAAAATTAGATAAATATTATAAGGAAACGAAATTATTCAATTTTTAATGAGCTGCCGTATTTTTAACAGAACTTCACAATGATGTCAATAGATGGCGCTCTGTAATACCGCGAGGTCTCAGTTCGGGGCGAACCACTAGTTAAACCGATTTTATTATCAAACCTAAACTAACGTTTACGCGATAATGTACCTTCCTACTTTGACAATCGGGTATAGCATAAAAAAATCTTACTTTTTTTATGATTTTTCGTTGGATATTTATAATATACGTTTAACTCATGATACTTTATCATACTGTAAAGTTTCGTCGCCTGAGGAATTATTGTTGGGGTCAACTAGCTTTATTGCCTAGACTAAAAAAGGAAGAGACCGGAGTGACAGTTGACAGATAGCTTTTTAATTGTCAAGCGCTGCGTTCGGAAACATACAACATTCAACAATAAATTGTTTATGCTTTTCTAATATTGATTCAATTTAATTTTAATAAATCGTTTATTTGCTGGAAACATTGTACAATTAAGATGACACTGACCAAATTTGGCCAAACATGTTTCGCCATTACTGACGTCTAAATTTAAAACATGAGGAACATTAAAAAAATTAAAACATGAGTAACACTTTAAAAAAAATATGAATGTAGCCCACATAACTTTTGACTCACTTGGTATATCTGGCACATCTGATTTCTTAAAAAAATTTCTTCCTACAGACGCCATTCTGGCAGCAGCTTTTGGCAGCTATGGAGCAGATTCATTAACATGTGAAAAAATAGACAAGTTGTGCCTGAAACATCGACCACACAACCAATAGACGCCTAATTACTATGCTTTCGTAATGCAGACAATTCAGTCAAATGACTCAAGTAAGCGGGCGCGGGGTACTAAACGCTGATTGGTCTACTCAAGGTCAAAAAAATCATAAATCAAATGGGATGGGGTCCTAACTCCTAATAATTATTTATCGATAATTAATTATCGATATACTCAATTAATATTTAAATAACTCGGTAGGTTTTGTTACAAGGGCGTGGAATTATATAAGACCTATTAAGTCTGATGTGTTGTCTGAAAATGTTCGCCCTATATGAGGAGTCTATTAGTTGTATGGTCGATGGCCTGAAATGTTTATTTATTTATCAAAGTATCAAAACAATGTTCATGAAAACAAAAACAAAATAATAGTCTCTATGACCGAACAAAACTTACATAATCATATCACTACGTACTATTGCTTAGTTCTTATTTAGTAGTTCTATCAATTAATCAACAATTTTAAAAATTATCGCAATCATCATGAGGAATCTTAAATGTTAAAAATTAATTAACTTGAAGAGAAATATCATTACAACAATAATATTAATGTACGTTATAAAAAGAAAGATCTTTGTTAAAACTTATGTCCTAGCTGATTTAGGATCCGGTAATGTTAAAACTACATCTGATAGATCTACTGATCCTTAATCTTTGACGTCTGGAAAGACAAAATTCATAGAAGATCCTGGTTTCTTCCTCAAAAATGAAATTTTAGTTGGCTAAGGCCTGCCTCAATAGGATAAAGCCCTGTGCTAGATGTCTGTTCCGGGCTTGAGTCCGCGATGGTAATCACCACCACGTGCGGGACTCTAGTCAAGGTGGTGAATATAGTTATAGACAGAGATAACACGAATGTGAGCTCCGCGCTGCGTGTGATATCGGCGCCATCGCGCGCGGAGTGTAATCAAATCCTGTGGACTCCGTCAGTGTCATAGCCAGTGGTTCTCGCGTCGTTTTCGCTCTGCGTCGACGCGCAGGTGATGGGGATATTATTAAGAAGAACAGTATCAATGGTTTTCGTGTAAATACCGCCAGTTTAACTCAAAGTTCCTAGTGACAATAATTTCTTGGCAGTAAGCCAAATAAATATTTTAAAGCAATCGAATTGAATCGTTATTCCAAAAATTAGGTTAGAAGGTTAAATAAAAAAATTACAACAGGTTAAACTCACATGTTTTTTATTCAAATAACTTTCCAATTAGTGCTATAGAATCGCCAAGTGAATCTGCCACTGATTCGGAATGCCATTTTACGAGAGGAGTTACAATATGTACTATAAAATCGAAACATTATTGTTTTGTATTGAGGTTTTCAATAACTAATGTAATTCGTCGACTTAATGGAAGATAAGGTAAATTGGGACCTACTTAGTACCTCAGCTAACTTTTCTTTGAAAATGGTCGTTACGGCACCAGGAGATAGAATAGAACGGAACACACTACGTTCTATTAGATTATCTGTAAAATGCTTGAAGCATATATGTCACTTTCTCTTGTATTAACCTTTCTATTAATATTTTCTATTAATATTTTTTATCCATAGGTTTCTCAGGTATTCGTCCTTTGGAAATTAAAAGTGAAGTTATATACACTTATAAGAAAAGAGTCGTCAAGTCCGTCCCTGTAATTTGTTCAAGTTTTCGAAATGTCAAAAAAGATTATTCAACAACAAAAAACATGTATTTCTACAGAAAACCATAACATTATAGTTTTAATATAATGCATGGCCACATATTTCGTCATAACAACTATAAATATTAGATAGCTTATTCTTGATTAGCAAAAATGTGTATGTTTCTACACATTTTTGCTTGGAGGGAAACGGACACTGATTCCCATACACTTGTCTATGTGGGTTTGAAATTTATGTTATGTCTGCTCTCCTTTATATGTCTGTGTCTTGCCTTAGCTACAAATATGTCTGTGTTATCATCTCCTTGCGTCATAGCAAAATGGTCTTTGTAAATCTTAAATGGAGGACGACGCTCTTCCAACCCCACCAAACATTTGCAGTGCCAGTTAAAAGCATGGATAGGCCCTTCACTGCGTTGTCATCTGATATGTTTAGTGTCAAAATACTTCTTTCTATCCTTTGTAGCACGATTGTTTATAGATAGCAGATCACAACATTAGGAACGCTTTATATACTTCCACGGAGACAATAAACCCTTCAACCTCGTCACCTTAAGCACCACTAAATCTCGCAGTACACCTGGAAAAATTCGCAGGCGGGACAGCTGCGGAAGAAGACTCAGCTGGCGCTGGCGTCGAAGATCGCACTTCTTGTAACATTCTAGCACAAAAGTCGGCTTGTGTTTGTTGGAACTTGGAAGGTTTGCAGTAGCAACTGCAATTGACTGTGACCAATGGTGATTGAAGTATCTGCTGGAGATCATTTTTCTTCGGCCTCTAGGCGGCGGCGGCGGCGTTCTAGACGTAGACATGACAGTATACAAAACTTGAGTGTTCCCGCAAACGTGTAGGTAATTACTCACAATTTTCTTTTGACAAGACAATATTTTTGTCGGTTATAAAGTATTACACGAAGAAGAATAATCTTCATAAATTCTTTTTTTTTGACTGTAAATTTATTACTTGATTATTATATACAAGATGATAATTTATATAAAAACGTTATTGCTTGTGGTGTCGGTAGCGTAATGTCAGATTCAACGGTTTCTTTCGCCGCCGTCCGCTCGGGCGCTGTCGGCCACCGTCGTATTAATTCGCTGCATCGGCGCGAATACCAGACCTCTTCAAAAATATTTTATTAAAATTCCCAAAAAATATACTTTTGGCAATCTGAAATTTTAATCACGTATTTATTGAGTAATTTTAATAATACCTGCAAATCGCCAGAAAAATTTTGCGATTTTAAACAATTCCCAGACGTGAATAAAGTTTTCAAATGAGTACGACAAAAAGTCTTACGCGCAGCCATAGGTGCGACAAAGATAGCTAATCGAGGCATGCCGTCAGCTGATGGGGGCCCAGGCCCCAGCTCCTCGCGCTGTGATTGTTTATTGAGAAACCGCGTGTTTCGAGTAGTATAGTTCTAACTCTGCGTTCGCAACTGAGCATTTTAGACTTTACTTTTTTCTTTTTTCTAAAAATTGAAAATCAATTAAAAATTTTAAAAACAATAGTTACGCTTGCTGCATATATTTAGAAGTGTAAAATTCAATAAATAGTATTTTTGCCTTGGAAAAAAAAGAAAAATTTAAAAAAAATCACGTAAAATTAATTATTTATATTAATTTTAATGTAATAGTGTATTCTTGCAAAAAGAAGCATTTTATATTCTCATGTAAGGAGCCCAGTTACCGACTTTTTAAGAGTCTCTGTAGATGGTAATTTAAAATAGTTAAGATAAAACTTTACTTTAAAAAATTAAGCCTAATTATGTTCTATCATAGAAACTATCTTTATGGTAACTAAAATATGATATATTCAAAGTAAAGTAAAGTAAAAAGTAAAATATACTTTATTGTACACCATTAAAAGAAATACAAACACAAAACAATCTTATTGGATATGGCACAACAGGCGGCCTTATCGCTTATATAGCGATCTCTTCCAGGCAACCTTAGGGCAGAGGAAACTTAAAAGAAAGCGGGAGGGGTTACCTAGTTAAATCTCACTAGAAAGCGTCTTACTTAATAATATTTTGGTAGGTAGGTATTACTAGTAGATAGCTAGGTACAACCATTAGGGAACCTAAAATTGCACATAATAACGTAGGTATAGCAGTTAGAGAATTAAATAAAAAATAGTTAATAAAGATAATAATATAAAGAAATAGTTCTTGCTGTGCATCTTCAATCAATTCTAATCCTCAGCAAGTATCTTCTCCAGTTCTAGTAAAGAGTAATTTCTCTTTCTTTTATTGTTGATTATTTTGTCCAGTGGGTCACTTTGGTTGTCATCTCTTTGACCAACTTGCAAAGTTCTGCATGCGTTTGGTAAATTCAGTTTAATGTCTGAAAGAATTTGGATTTTTTTATTTGGTGGAAACATATACTGCTCTTCAGCTTTTCTTTTCTTAATATTAGACGGATGTTCATTTTCAGGAGAGGATGGCATATTGTTATCATGAATCATAACTTGGTGATTAATAGTTGTATGGTGGTGATTAATAAATGTCTCTTTTGTTTTGTTAACTTTTATCTCTTCTATTTTGTTAGCTTTTGTCTCTTTTATTTAGTTTTTATAAGTTACTTGTAGTTTATTTTCTATTGTCTCTTGTATTTTGTTTTTGTTTGTCTCCTGTATTTTATTAGCCTTTGTCTCTTGTTTTTTAGTAGCTATGGTCTCTTTCTTCCATATATCAGCACCACATTTTTTAACAATATATCATCATAACCTCAATTTTTCTTTTCAAATTATTCTCATAAACTATCTAAGAAATCAGAGAAATCAAAAGTTTCAGTATAAAATATGTAAAGATATGTAAATACAGTATAAAATGTAAACACGTGAACTTACCTTCGATCACTAAGAACAGGCAAAAAAAGGACGAACTGCAGGACACAAACGTTTGTTGACAAAATTTTCGCCATTTTGAAGTCGGAAAGTATGGTATTGCCAGGAGTAAGATTCCAAAAACATCAATTTATTTATTTTTTAAAGTGGTAACCCAAATTAATTAGTGAAAACCTTATAATTTTACTATTTATTCGGAGTGCTGATTATTTGGTGCAGTGCTAGCGTTTGGATCAGTCACCCTATACTTAAATCGTTCTTTTAAGTAGTGAGGCAAATATCTCGAGAAAACAACATCAATAGTAGTATTGTCTATCGTAGTGGATTCATCTTGATTATTGTTCATTTTTAAATTAAATTTACTCATCAGGAAAGTTTTAAATGACTCTGATTGCTTATCTTTGAAGTTAATATTGAAGTCACCTGCTAAAATTAGTGGAAGTTGGTGATAATAGGTACCATACTCTGCAAGTAATACTGCAGCTCCTTCATTCAGAATACTCCAACAGTGATCGATGGATGAATCCTTGTATATCTATTAGCTTCTGTTTCTGGGCAATGTAAACGACTACCATTACTATTTTAACACCGTTTTCCATCTTGCATATAGCAGAACAAATATCGCCAACAGATGAATGTTTAAAACTAAAATCATTAGTATTTCTCATTATTATGTCCATATTTGGCGAAAGAATATTAACAGTATCGTCATTTGATTGGTAAATCGCAACTCCACCTGATCGAACATTAGCTCTTTTATAATGAACTATACAATTAAAGTTCCACTTTTGACCACAAGACTGTGTAATTATCGAACGATATAATAATATTAGCAAACTGAAATAATAATAATAACATTCATCACGTAGACTATACATTAGACACTATAAATAAATAAAATAAATAAATAAAATCTTTATTTGCAAAATTACAAGGTTCAAAATTATAATTTGGCCTCTAACTCCCAAAAAAGAGGACTGTGTTATGGGAGTTAGTGCCTTCCCAAGTACATAGATGCTATTTTTGCATTTATTGGCTAAGGTTAACAATAATGATTACACTATACACACTATATAATGAATATACATAAACTATACATAAAAATCTTACTCCACGCATTTTCGTTACGGACGTTCTTTGCCGGCTAGGGTACCCCTCCGCATCGTCCCATAAGGAACTTCATTCCAAAAAAAATTTTCATCGGCAAGTTAAGAATGTTCTAAATAAAATCCTAAAATAAAAAAAATCAGAAACTAGGCCACAATCAATAATTTAAATTATAATATCAAAGGAAATTTATAGAGATTTGTAATTTTATTAATTTTCTTCCTCATCTTCACTGCTCTCTGAAGATTCACTGTCAAGGAGTACACCAATTATCGTTGTCCTATGTCACCAGAAGAACGACTTGCTTAACCTTAAGGTTTGTAATAATTATAACACTGGGTATATTAATTTTTAAAAATTTTTTTTAGTTATTATTTATTAAAATAACAATTTTAAAAGGCACTTTTTTAGTAACATCCATTGCGTATCATTAAGAGCTGAAATTGCTATAATAAGTGGCCACGTTTTGGTTAGTAACGTTTTGATAAGGAAATTGGAGATCGTTCACGGTGGTGTTCCATCTCTTGCTCTGTCACCAACTCTGCCAATTTCAATTTTACCGTCGTTTGTCTCGCAGGGGATTTTTTTTGATGGTTTTTGCATATCCTAGACTGATGAGATCTATGTCATCGTATTTATTACCCCCGCGGTTGCTTAAATAATTTATGGCTCTATCTGTAGGAGAATCATAAGGAGGCCCCAATCTATTGTAAACGATACTATTGTACAATATTGTACGATTGATACGATACGATGTATTTAAACGATACTTGTAATTTTCGTTGATTATTTTTTCTGTGTTTGTATCCGACATCTTAAAAAATCACTAATATATGAAATAGTTTACGTTGCGTCCAGCGTTCAGCAGCATAAATATTTACTGCTTGGTACACTCTACCAAGCAGTAAATATTTATGCAGCTATGTTCATTCTCAACGTCTGTTTCTGAATCGGAGCTGTAGGTATATGATTGGACGGTACTGACGACGTCTCAAACCCTGAAGTTAAGTCGATGGTTGTGGAGAATGCGCTGGAGGGATTTCGTTTTCATTCGTGTTTTGCAAATCGCTTGGCAGTGTTAGGTTTTGTTCCCATTCACCAGCAGCATTACAAACGGATCGATCAGGATTGTTGTTATTTGCAAATAGCAAGCCAGGATCCTCTTCTTCTAAAATTGATGGCGACCAAAGACTTATACGTCTTACTTCATCAAGGACTTCCTCGCTTTATCAGAATCATTTGTGGCGACAGGTTCTGGTGGAGGCAATTCCGTCAATACAGATGGGGCATATGCTTCGTCTGGTAATATGTCCGCATTAAATGGGTTTAATCCTGTAGCCTATAATCCGTTTAGTATGATTTCATGGGTCATACATTTTGCCCAAACATTGGAGAATATTTTGTTGAAACTAGTTTTGTTCAAGCGTCTTTCGGGATTTTGGTACATGAAATTTAAAGCTTCTTGGTCCCAGTGATGCTCATACGATATGTTTACTGATTTGTCAAGGGGCTGAAGCTCTGGAGTGGTATTGCTTGGAAGGCAGTACAGAACAATATCATGCTTATCAGCCTCATCGACGATTGTGTAGTTCAAGTGCGAGGACGCTCCATCAAAAATCAGCAACGTTTTCCCTTGTGACTAGTATTTTGCTAGGTGTTTTATGAACTCAAGAAATAATTCTGTTGTCATACTGCCCTTTGGTGCCATCCTCGTAATACTGTCGGGAGGCAAATTATCATTATACTCTGGCTTCATTCTTTGGCCCTTGAATAACAGCATTGGCGGGACAGCGCTTCCGATAGCGTTGATACACATAACTATCGTCACATTTTCTGCATGCTCGGGTGCGATTAAATAAACAAGTCGTGCTCCTTTTTGCGCCAATACTGTTCGCTGACTGTGGATTGTTAAACGGCAACCTTTTTCGTCAATATTGTAATAGCTAGCCGGCGCACGTTGGCGTACCTACTGTCGAGGAGCTCCCTGGCAGTGAGGTAGCTGTCTTCCGACAGGTCAAGGTGGCAAACCACCCCCATGGCGTCCCCTTCCAGGGAAGAAAGTAGATAGGACATCTTTTGGCCCGCGGTGAGGTCCTGCCTCGAGTCGAAACCCTTCCAATCGGGCAGCTTGCCCGAAAACTTAGGTAGGTCTAAGGTGGGAAGTCGGCCCAACAAAGCCGGTTGAGGCTGCGGCCGAGGCGACGCGAGCACGCCGCTTAGGCGGGACTCCTTCCGATACTTGGCCCCTGCCTCGACGAGGTCGTCCGTCAGCTCAAAAAATTGGTCATAATCGCGTTGAGCCCCTGAGAGCTCCTCCTCGTCTGTAGTCGAGTTCATAAAGCAAGCAAGCCTCCTCAAAAATGGCCCGCCTGGTCTGGACCTGTACCAGCCATTATTATATAGTAATATAATATAGTGTATTAATTAATTTATAAAAATTAATCTCTCTACTCTAATACTCTTCATCTTTTTTCAGTATACTGAATGGCCTTTGTTTGCCTTTATTGAAAAATGCAGAATTGTTATCATATCCAGTGATACCTGGTAAGCTTCGACACAACTGTGACGACACGACAGGCACATTTCTATTATTTGGGAGTATTCCTGTATTGTAAAATGACATTTCTTTAAGATTTTCTTTATAGTTCCTATTGAATGTTCAAGTAGTCCATTTGAACGACTATGAGATGGGCTTGAATCTGTCAGTCTTTCATAAAATCACTAATTTATTTCGAGTTAAACGGAGAAATTCCTAGAACTTCTTTATGAGTTCATCGAATGAGATTCGGCCGAGTGATGCCTTTGGCGCCCTTTTAAGTATACGTTCTCATTTACAATTTTAAAAAACTTTTTTTGAATTTGTATCATATCTTTTATTGAATTAATAGAAAACTACAAACATCACATGTATTTATTATTACTAACTAGCTGATGCCCGCGACTTCGTCCGCGTGGATTTAGGTTTTTCGGTTCCCGCGGGAACTCTTTAATTTTCCGGGATAAACAATAGCCTATGTGCTATTCCAGACTATAATCTATCTCTGTGCCAAATTTCATCCAGATCCGTTCAGCCGTTGGAGCGTGATTGAGTAACAAACATCCATACATCTACACATCCATACATCCATACATCCATCCAAACTTGCGCATTTATAACATTTATTTGATAATAACATATTTATTGACGACCTCCGTGGCGCAGTGTTGAGCGCTGTTGCCTTAACGTGCGGAGGTCCCGGGTTCGATCCCCGGCAGGGTTTGGAAATTTATAATTTCTGAATTTCCCTGGTCTAGCCTGGTGGGAGGATCTCTTCATTTGAGGGAGTGAGATCTACGGACCTCTTCATTTCGAAACTCCTAACATAGCCCTCTCCATAGCTCTCTGAGCGACTTTAAATTTGTGGATCAAGCCTTTCGTTAGTGTCCACGTTTCAGCGTCATAAGTGGGGACGGGAAGGACACACTGATTAAAGACTTTCGTCTTCAGGCATTGAGGTATTGACGATGAGAAGACCTGACTTAATTCTCCAAATGCCGCCCAGCCCAGCCGTATTCTTCTGTTGGCTTCTTCGTCGAAATTGTTTCTACCCAGTTGAATGTTAGCCATTGTCGGGCCATTGTATGCTATGAACTGTTTCATCTTTTCCCTGCTAAATTCATTAGATTCAGTTTTTATGTTCTCCCATCTGTTTTTAACAAGTTCTAGGGGAACACAGGGGAATTGGCACACTTGGAAAAAACTCCTAAAACTTTGGACAAACATCACAGATTAATGTAGTTTTTGGTTTTTTTCACAGCGTAACTAATCAAGTTTATCTTATCAAAACATAAATTAAAAAATAAGCCAAACAAAGACATTTATACTCATTTTTGATAAAAGTAACATTGGCTCCCATTGCCCAAGAGTACGGGGTAATTAGAACCTGAGAAAGGGGTAATGAGATCCACCGTGGCAATGGTAACTAGACTAAGAATATGTGACAAAAATTATATACTTATACTATTTTAAGTAAATGCTTATACTCGTAACTTAAACTTATTCTCATATGAAACGTAATTATATTATCTTTAGTAACGTACAAAATAACAGTCTTATAAAATTAAAATCAATTATTTACTGTCTAATACAAAAATCACAAACATAATCTTCGGCGGAATCACTTCGTGAACATTGAGCGTGAGTCCATTCACCACAGGACCTGCATCTGTACCACATTTCGTTCAATTTTCCAGATTCACAACAAATCATACACATGTTGGAATCTTCATCAACGTTGTCACTACTATTGTCATCGCAGATATTCTGGTAATTTACAGATTCATATTCTGATGAGCTAGTATCGTCTTTAAATAGGATTTTTTTAGCTTTTTCATTTGCTTTGTTATTAGATTTTTTCTTTACTTCTTTAATATTTTTACCCTTTCCTTTCGGCGTTTTATTTTCTTTCATGAGACGTTTCTTTTTCTTTTCTTCTACGTAGTACTTACAGTTTTGTTAGCAAATAATCACTGCTACTCCAAGCAGTGATTATTTGCTATGTTGTTTATGTGTTCGTTTTCGGATCTCTCGAGAAGTTGATGGTTCAGGAGATATAAGTGCATCTGGAAAAAAAACAAAAATAATGAAATGGTGTAATGAGAGCCATTTGACTCCAATTACCCCAAATACTCATTTTTAAGTTTTCATATAATTCACAAAATACAATTAGTTAATTACATAAATTGATCTTTTTATCTAATTTTATAATGATAAATCTACAAGTTAAAACAGGCAATACTTACAATACAATAATTTAAATACTCACAATTTATCCTTGAAGATCGTAAAAAATGAGATCAAATGGCAGGAAAACCGACGTGCGGTCCGTTTGCACACCAAAAGTCAACTATCAACGATGCGGCGAGTCATACGGACTCCTCTCGCGTCCTTCTATGTTAGGTAATAACAAAAGAGAATCTAACTCGTTCGGATACACGTAATTTAAAGTAGTTTTCATTACCCCGTGGCTCCGATTCCCCCGTGTTCCCCTAATGGAGATAGCGGCAACGCCGTACACTACATAGTCCCACAATTCTTTTATTTTGTTTACTTTTCAAACCAATTGATTTCGCTTTTCGCCATAAGCTCTGACAATAATGATAGTAACACTTTTTTACCGATATATGTGGAAAAAACATCATAAGGCATTTGTTACGGCAATCTCGAAATCTGCGTGGAATATAGTGGGACACCAATCTAGAAATTTATTTTTCAGGATGTCAAAGTTGCCTTTGTTTGCTTGCATCCTAAAAATGAATACTTATAGGAAAAACTCATACAATATGCTATAACATTTATGATGTAAATACGTAGGTCACACTGAAACTTTTGCTTTACTTAAAAAAACAACATGTTATAACCAAAATATTATGTTCATTGCTTTTCAAAATACTCTCCTTTACATTTTAAACATATTTTCATGCGATCGAACCATTTTTTAAAACAGGAGGACCACAGATCTGAAGGCATGTTTTCTACGTGCTGGTTGAATGCTATCACTGCCTCTTCGGAGTTGGTAAAAGTGAAACCTCTCATCAAATCTTTGATTTTGGGGAAAATACAGAAATAACAGGGTGCTAGGTCGGGGCTATGTGCAGGATGGGTGACGAGTTGTACTTTTTCGAAAGCTAAAAATGACTTTGTTTCTTTGGCCGTGTGTGAAGAAGCGTTGTCATGATGTAGGAGAACGCGGCTTTTTGGTCGTCTTTCGCGAACTTTTTCTAACAGCCTTGGGTAAACAAATGGTAGAATACCACACGGCATTAACACACTTTTGATCTCCACGTGGAATTGTGCAGATGGGACCCCGTAGCTGAGAAAAAAAACGCGATAATTTTTTTACCAACGTTTCTCGCCTGCCTCACTTTTGTTGGCCTGTTCTCATTTTCAAACACCCATTCACAAGATTGCTGTTTTTTTTCGGGATCAAAACAATAAATCCACGTTTCATCTCCTGTGACAATGTCATAAACAGCATTATGGTGACCATATACGCTACGAGAAATCGTTGCAATCAGACTGTACAGTTCGAGCGGTACAGTTTATCGTACATGGCATACAAGCTATATACGCTACGAGAAATCGTTACGATCAGACGGTACAATAAACGGTGCCGACGCACACGTGTCAGCGATGGCTTCGACGGACGCCGTTTTAGCAGTTGTTGGATTAATATTCGCCCTGAAGGAAAAAAAAGTGAAGCGGAAAAATCGTAGCATCTGGTGAAAAGAATGGCTAATGAAAAGAAGAGTTCATTCTCATGTCAATTTGTTGGCGGAATTAAAGATGTTTCCAAAAGACTGGCATAATTTTTTAAGAATGGATCATGATACGTACTTACATCTACTGAATATGGTAGCACCAATTATCGAGAAGCAAGACACTATTATGAGAAATGCTATTCCACCCCATGACAGGCTTGTAGCTACTTTGAGGTTTTTATCAACAGGAAGAAATTATGAAGATTTGAAATTCTCTAGTATTATTTCATCTCAAGCCTTGGGTCGCATAATACCGGAAACCTGTGAAGCAATATATAAGGTTCTCCGCAAAGAATATTTTAAGGTAAGAAATAAAAAACTACTAATTACTTAGAATATAATGTTTATTAATTTGTACTTATCATAATAATGACGGTTTATTAATTTGTATTAATATCAAAAGTAGTTAAATAAGTAGCCGCTGAATTTTGTATTTGTTGGGATTGAACTTGTTGAGAAGTTTGCAGAATTGACTGGGAACCTAAATGAGTTTGGATTTCTGATAAGGGCTAGGAATGTTTAAATCAGGGCTGGGAGTATGTGAAACGGGGCTGGGAACATTGTAACTATAATTAGTGAAACGCACACTGGTTGAATCAGTCACTTGGTGTGAAATAGTCAAATTTTCCATCTCTGCCAGAAATAATGTTTCG
Organism: Erebia ligea; assembly: GCA_917051295.2. Taxonomy (NCBI): domain Eukaryota; kingdom Metazoa; phylum Arthropoda; class Insecta; order Lepidoptera; family Nymphalidae; genus Erebia; species Erebia ligea. Next base: position 6,356,916 of record OU785243.1, on the reverse strand, counting down.
TTAATTATTTTTTCGGCCAATATACGTTGATGTTTTGTGAGGTCTCTCAGCTTAGCTGCAACGTTTGCTCCAAAAATATCAAATCGATCATTACTAATTGCTGGCCTTTTGAAATGGTTTTGAACAGACTGTAAAACTTCAGTAGTTAGGATTTCATTTGCATTCCTTTTTGAACAACTCCTATTAAATGATGTGTTTGCAATCGAACGAGTCTCTGGAGTTGACTGTGTGGCTGTAGGTGACTGTGAGGTTGACTGGGCGGCTGGAGATGACTGTGAAGTTGACTGGGCGGCCAGAGATGACTGTGCTTCACTTTCAATTTCCTGAAAGAACAATTAATTTTTTTACAGTTCCCACGCTCGGAAGAAGAATGGAAGGATGTGGCCAAAGTGTTTGAAAAGAGATGGAATTTTCCGCATTGTTTAGGCGCAATGGATGGTAAACAATAGCAATTTTTCTTCCAGCTGGATGTGGCTCGGAGTATTTCAACTATAAAAACCATCATAGCATGGTATTATTCGCAATCGTTGATGGAAATTATCGATTTATTATATGTGATTTTGGAACCAATGGAAGAATTTCAGATGGTGGAGTACTCAAAAACACTATGTTTTTTCAAAAACTTGATAATAATCTGTTGTGTATTCCATAGAATGTCCGTGGTTGTACTTCAGTAGCATCTGTGAGCACCATTCCACGCGCGCCCGCTTCTGCTCCGCTGTCAGTTCATGAGGGATCCAACGACAACAAAGTTTCCGAACTTTTAATTCTTCGTGTAAAAATTTCAGAATTTGGCTCATACCAATTCCCAATAGTCCTCGAATTGTCTCATAGGTAATCCGCGGGTTTTCTTCAATTAGCCGCTTAACAGTAGCCACATTATTTTCGTTGACGGCAGTTGAAGGCCGCCCTTCACCAAATTCGTCATATAAAGAAACCCGACCTCTCTCAAATTCAGCAAACCATCGCCTCACGGTGCTCAAACAGGGTGCTTCTCTCCCAAAAGCATTTTGAAGACGAGCGGCACAGTCTTGCGGAGAGAGCCCTAACAGGTTAGCCCGCTACCACCTTAGACTGTATCATCACTTACCACCAGGTGAGATCGCAGTCAAGGGCTGACTTGTAGTGGATAAAAAAAAAAAAAAAAGGACTTTTAAAATCATAAAAAATCATCGCTCTAAAATCTTTTTGACTTAATTCCATTTTCGTTGCGTAAGTAGAACTTTGATGTATGATAAAAAACAATTGACAAATGATTTCCCGCCAATTTTTTTTTTATTACTAAGAAGGTTGCAAGTCGTTTAAAAAAATATATCATTCGAAATTCAAATAGTTCCGATTAGCTAGAAGTGCAAAACTTTTAGTGTGTCCCATGTATGTCTGTCAGCTTGTCGTGTTCATGACAAGGTGTAGGAACATACTTTACGAGCATTCCGCTTCATGTTGTCGAATTTGGCTTGCAACTGTTCACAGTTCCAGGGTTATCGGAATGGGCTAAAAACTCGGCATTATTCGCGTTCCATGCCCTCTTTCTGCAAATTATTTGCGTTGTCTGTCTTTTTACGTAGAGCCCCCGCAGACTTACAATTGCAAGATGAGCGACTATCGCACAACCAAATCGCGAACTTCCACAATTTAATCGGCCAACTGTATTGTATCGGTTGTTAGTGTGCGGGCACGAAATGAGCGACGGCGACAGCGGGCCGATGGAATTCGAGAGCTGGCGACGAATTTCGGGAAGGTCTTTTTAGGCAATCTGAAATTGTGGAAAAATAAATATAATTTCGTTCATATTATTCACACACATTATATTCTGACACATGCTCGTTTTCAGGGATCAGGTCGTAGTTTCGCTGCTGGTCATCATTGAAGCACCATGTTCTTTGGGGTATATCCAAGATCAATCCTGCGTCTTCAAGGAATCCGACTCCCAACAAGGTTTTGTTTGGTTGCGCCTCGGGAAAAATCATGAAGCTGGTGGGGATGACACGGTTACGCAACGTGACCGGTGCTCGCACGGTGAACTTAATCTGGTCTCTTTTGGAGCCATCGGCTAGGGTGATGCTCCCCCTAGACTCTCCAAATACGTGTCCTTGGCGCTTGAGGGCTTGGAAAAGATAGCTCGATGCTACGCTGGCTTTGGCACCAGTATCTATATATCCTATCTCTGTGCTGTTCCCTAAGGCGATTTTCAATGAAGATCTCCGAGTCTACTTGAGTGAATTTGCACTTGTCCGTCCGTCCGTCTGTACGTAATTACTTCAAATTTAAGTATAATATGTACTTTTGTCACTATTAATGGTCAGAGAAGCCATGGTACAAAAACCCAGGTCTGCCCCCCAATCATGTAAGAATGGCCGCCCCAATCATGTAAGAATGGCCGATGAAATCGTTAAAGTTCTGCGGCAAAGTAAATAAACCATAACAGAATTAAATTAGAGCTCAATTTCGTGTACCCATTCTTATACGTTTAGGTATGTACGATACTCAAACGTATAAGAATAGATACACGAAATTGAGCTCTAATTCAATCCAGTTATGGTTTATATTACTTTGACGCTGAACCTTTACCATTTGATCGACAATTCTTACATAATCGGGGGGCTGTTCCGGAAGTTGAAGTTCCACTTTTCACGCTGCAGTTAGGACATTTACTGCGCACAACGTCGGGTTTTCCGCAGCCATAGCAGGCGATTCTCGGCGCAGGTGCGGCCACGGGATTCTTGCTGACTTCTTTTTTTTTGAGGGGCCCGCAACGACAGGGCGACGACGACATTCGTCCGTAGTGTGGCCCCAACGTCGGCAAAATCCACATCTTGAGGATTTAGGTTTCTCTCTTTGTTCAGTGACAGCCTTGAGCGGGGGCTTCTGATCGAGGAATAGCTCCTCTGCGCTTCTCGCGGCTTCCAAGAGCTCGTCAAACGTTCTGACTGTGTTTCTCGAAACATTCTTCTGAATGTTTATGTGGAGCTGCCCATACACCATGTCCAGTCGGTGCGTTTCATCTGGGGTCGGTCTGGGCAGTTGGGCTATAAGAGCCCTCTTCTTAGCCACGAAGCTTTCGGTGGGCGTTGTGGCGTCTTGCTTGGTGCCCACAATCTCTTGGTATAGGATGTATCCCGGGGTTTTTGGGGAGAATTCGTTTCTCAACCGGGTCTGGAAGTCGATCCAGGTTTTTACTTCCTCTTTGATACCCTGCCACCATATAGCTTTTTTTTTTTTTTTTTTATCCAGTACAAGTTAGCCCTTGACTGCGATCTCACCTGATGGTAAGTGATGATGCAGTCTAAGATGGTAGCGGGCTAACCTGTTAGGGGCACGGCAGTTATATTAAACCCATACCCCTATTCGGTTTCTACACAGCATCGTACCGGAACGCTAAATCGCTTGGCGGCACGTCTTTGCCGGTAGGGTGGTAACTAGCCACGGCCGAAGCCTCCCACCAGGCCAGACCAGGGAAAATCAGAAATTATAAATTCCCAAATTGACCCTGCCGGGGATCGAACCCGGGACCTCCGCACGTTAAGACAACAGCGCTACACACTGCGCCACGGAGGTCGTCAAAACGGCTGCTTCGTCTCCAAGCAGGAGTGGTAATCCGGCGAGTGCATCATCATCGCTGATGTTCTCCAAGCCCTTGTAGACGGTGGAGGCGGCCAGGAATGCTTCCGCTACTTCATGTCCTGGTTCCTCGCCGGGACGTCGTCAGAACCAGAGGGGGAGACTGTAGCGCGTCACATTTTAATTGATTTTTAATTAAATAATTTAAGGTGAGCAATTTTAAAGGACAACGTTGTTGAATTGAGCTATTGAAAATCTATCGATTAATATTTTTTTTTATTACAAATATCATTATTTTGCAGGCTGGGTTGGGGTAGCTAGAATTGCTCGTTTAAATTTATTAGATTTAGTCGGTGACAGTGTTGCTAGCGCGGAGACGTGTGCGTGAAAATGCGGAAAAAAAACGCTTTCATAGCCATATTAATAAAAAAAAGACGAAAACAGAAGAGAACTTTTTGGGTTCATCCACTGTATTAAGTGATAAATTAGAACATGGGCAATATCATATCTTGCATTCTAAACTGAGATGTTACCCAGGTAATTTTTTTTCATACTACAGAATGAGTATTCCTTCTTTTGATGAGCTTGTATATTTAATCGGGCCAGCGATATTCAAACATGACACAACTTTAAGATTTACTATCACCGTTGAAGAGAGGCTTGGCTTACACTCAGGTAAGTATAGGTACATAAATCAAATTAATAAAAAAACTTTTATTATTTGTATTTATATTCTCAGCCTTTTTAGCGTTGTATTTTTTCAAAAATAAGACAATTTATTTTTATTTTATTTGTTAAGGAAAACCAACAGCTTATTGTTCTAGATAATCTTAAAATTAGGTAACTTATAGCTAATGACAGGTTTTCACAAATAGACACTAAAAAGAACAAGGGTACCTGTTGATACACAAAAACAGTTGTTGAGAAAGATACCAGTTGTTAATCACTAATCAGTTGTTAATTACTTAATGCACTTGACTGTATGAATACATTGGTTAAATTTCGACGTACACTACACATATTGCCACAAAATAAGTCTATGCTAGGTTCATTATAAATAGAGTTCAGAAGGCGAGACGCGCGAATAATAAACGAGTTTGATCTGTACTTAGTACTTGATACTGGAGTATGTAATACCTTTTTAATTCTAGTCGCACGGAATGATAAACGTGAGGGTACTATTATACCTAGCTTAAAAAGCAATTCAGGGCAATCAATTGTCCCCCTGGCTATGTTGAGTAAGAAGCAAATATCAGCTATATTTCTACGAATATTAAGAGGTACAAGGTGTAAATCAGAACAGGCTTTCTCATAAGATGTTTTAGGAAGATGAAATTTATGACGTAGGAATCTAATGAATTTGCGTTGGATACTTTCAATTTTATTAATGTAAACTTGATATGCAGGATTCCATATTTGGCAAGCGTACTCAAGGTGACTGCGGACCAATGAACAGTAAAGACCCAAGTAACAAAGTTCTCCTGTAGTGCACAGTTTACAGGCTCACAGCACTAGTACCTCTCTCTTAGTGGTTCCAGGTTTTACTACCAAGCTTATAACAGGTTACACGGAGTTCGTTTAGGTTTATAGTACACCTGTTCCTATAAGTTGACTTATAGTCATGTATAGAACGAAATTATAGGCGCAGTAAAGGCTAAGAAGGCCTATAAAAGTGTTGTATAGGTGTAAATACACTTGAGAAAACTTGCTCCAGTAAGTTACACTTATAATTGTCGACATTCTACAAGAAGTAATTATAAATCCGCTATAAGTGTCTTAAGCCAGTAATAGTAATTTATAGAACTAAATACACTTAGAACCATTTGCATTTGTTACTTGACCTTGTAGGGGTTTATAAGTCAACTTTACGTGCCAATTATAAGTGAATTAGTTCTACGATGGTTTCCTCTAAGAGTAAGTGTACGTGGTATTATTGTGGACTCTCGAATGCTGTTATAGTCTTAATTTCTATGTAAAGGTTTCTTGTAAAACTATTAGTGTCCAAAGATATCTTAGTGAAGTCCATTTAAGAAGACAATTGCTTTTAATGTTTATCGCATCTTCACGGCCATTTTGATTTCTTTTGAGTCATTGGGTTTTTATTAAATTATTATAAAAATGGATATAAACAAATGGAAGCGGTTAAAAAAAGCGGTTCATATAAAAGGAAAGTGCAGAAAACATACCAACAAATGATAAGTGTGCCGAGTACTAGATTTACATCGAGCCAAGAACGTTCTGTAGAAGATGGTGAGGGTTCCGGACGAAATAATAATTTTCAAGATATTAGTCCAGGAGTTAGTAGTGGCGTTTCGGTACAAAACAAGGTTTTACCCACAACAAGTGATTTAGACTCGGACTATGACGAGGAATATATTTGTGACAACTCTGATTCTGAGCAGGAAGATAAAAGTGACTGCTATTCAACATACGAGGAGAATAATAAACTACATAGTAACCTTAGTAAATGGGCAGTAGAACACAATATTCCACATATGGCGTTAAATTCATTATTAAAATTTTTAAATATAAAGTTGAAAAATATCCTCCCTAATGACGCACGAACTCTTCTACAAACAAACAAGGCAAATGTGGATATTATTTGTTTAGCTCCAGGGGAATATTGGCATAATGGTCTGAAAAAATGTTTAAAAAATATTGTTGAAGAGCTCTCTGTCCCACCTGATGAAATTTCTTTAAAAATAAACATTGACGGCCTTCCAGTGTTTAAAAGTTCTAAGTACCAGTTTTGGCCCATTTTATGTTCAGTATCTGAAATTCCACTGCCGCCTTTTGTCGTAGGTAAGTACCTGTTACGTCAGCTTCGTAGACAAAATAATGAAAATCTTAGATGACAATGTTTGCTTTTTTCATAAGTATCTATGCTGGTGATGGAAAGCCTAAAGATCTTGACACTTTTTTGGGACCTTTTGTAACAGAAATGCAGCAACTTCAAGAGGGACTTAAAATAACAGACAAATCACAAAGAGAAAAAATAATACATGTCAAATTAGGAGCATTCATTTGCGATTCACCTGCAAGAGCTATGATAAAAGGTTTTTATTTCACTAATTACATAGTATGGAAACATATAGTACTATCAGCTAATTAACTAATTAAGCTAATTAAAAACAATATAATTGTTTCAGGTGTATCGAACTTTAATAGTAAACATGGATGCCTTAAATGCACGGTGGTCGGGGAATACTCTCACAAATCAAATACTGTGACATTTCCCCAGTTTAATTGCCCCAAAAGGAATGACCAAGACTTTCGTGAAAAGAAATACGGGCAACACCACAAGTTAGACTCGCCGTTACTCAAGCTCAACATTGATATGATTGAAGATTTTCCGGTGTCAGATTCGCTGCATCTCATTGACCTGGGGCTTATGAAAAGATTACTAATAGGATGGCGTGATGGCAATTTTGGTATTTATCTAACTAAATGGAGTGCTAGCGATATAGATAAAGTTGACAATTTCTTAAATGATTGTGAAATGCCTACAGAAATACATCGGTCAGTTAGATCACTGGACATTTTAAAACACTGGAAAGGTTCAGAGTTTCGTAGTTTTCTTTACTACCTTAGCTTGGTGATTCTTAAGGAGGTCTTAAAAGAAGAAGCTTATACACATTTCATGCATTTCTTTTGTGCTATCACAATCTGTTCGATCGAAAAACATTTTAAATTCCTTCAGATTGCTGAAGAAATGTTGGCACATTTTACAGAACAGTTCAAAAGAATATACGGTAAAGACTATGTGACAAGTAACATTCACAATCTCTCACATTTAGTTGACGAGGTTAAAAAATTCGGGACTCTGCAAAATTTTAATGCCTACGAATTCGAAAATAAACTTCAACATTTGAAGCATATGGTAAGACATGGAAAAAAGCCACTACATCAAATTGCAAGGAGAATCATTGAAAGGGATTTAGTTGAGTTAAATAGTCTAACAACAGAGAACAACAAATGCCCAGTTATAAAGAAAAGTAAACGTGGTAACAATGTTTAATGTTTAAATTCATTTATATTATCAAAAAAGAAACAAGACAAATGGTTTCTCACTAATGATAATCACGTGGTTGAATTCATATCAGTTTATATTAAAAACAATAGTCAGACCCAGGAGCAAGATATAGAAATACGTGGTTTTGTTGTGCAACAAACTCAAGATGCATTTGAAAAGCCACTAAAATCTTCTTTTTTAAACATTTATCATTGTGATAATGATGAATTACATCGCAACAGAGAGGCCGATATTTTCAAAATTTCAATTATTAAGTGTAAAATGGTGAGTATTTTGTATGGTAGGAAAATGTTTTTCATACCTTTGTTACATACTCTGTAAGTGAACATAATAAAAGTCTGTAATAATCAAAATTAAAGTTTTATTATTTCAATAACAATTTTTTTTATTACAATAATCTTAAAGCGAGACCAAAATCAATCTTAAAAGGTATAATCAATGAGGTAATCACGTTCCTTTCCTTTAGCATATTGACGAGAAACAGTCACAATCATTTATCACAATTACAAGTCCTTCAGTATCTTGTGTATCAAATATTTTTTGCTAAACATACACTAATTCCTTTATTTATGCTTACATATAGATAAAAATATATATTTTTGACTAACCAAACGTGACTTTAAAATTAATAGCCAAAATTCGTCAGATTACTAAGTTATGCTAACGAAATACTCTATAGTTGTAGGTTAAACAAAAAAAGTTAAAAAATTTAACATTAAAAAATTATGTGCTTAAAAATTAATGAACAAAACTCACAATTCCAACAAATTAAAAAAAATATACAAAACTATGGTAAAAACAGCATTTGGCCTAGGTTGGGCCCGGCCTATATCTATCGGCCTGTATCTCGGAAATGTGACACTTTAAGAGATTTTATCACTCTTCAGTTTCGATTCGTATTGAAACAATCTATCGATTTATAGAAGTTCCATCAATGGCTGCGACTTTTCACAAGAAAAGTTGTAGGCGGGACGCAACCCCTCAGGCTTCACACAAAAATCTTCCAACCCGTTTCGAAGGTTTTGATCCCATAAGCAGATGATAGCATTCATCAATACAAACAGCTTTTACTATTGGTACTACTATTTTCTACATTGCTTGTTTGCTTTTTAATTTTAGGTATAAGTACTACAATACAAAATTTTGTTATATAGGTACATCAAAAATCACTTTTTTCACGTTTAGTTAAATAGGTGCTCTTTTATTCAACCAACAAGTCTTAGCTACCAAAGGAACTTTAAAATAAACTTAGAAAATAAAATAACAACTATGAAAAAACTTAACCTCTTGTTAAGTGATATCACTATCAATAATTATTCCCACCTAATCTAGGATTATTCAAAAATCAGCGACAAAAAATGAATCGAGTTACCAAATGTAGGTGTGTAAACATTATATGAAAACATTAACTACGTACTCAATTACTCGGACATCCCTTCGTCGTTTTATCAGGCCTCTCTTCATCACTTTGATAGAAAATCTCAACATCATTTTGGTCAGATCTCTCTTCATTGTTTAAATCGGGAGTCTCGACGCTGTTTTGACCGGAGCCCTCTCCGTTAACATTCTCAATCGGCACATCTATTGGAAGAGTTTTTGCTGTCCTTTTTCTCTTTATTACTCTAACTTTTGGAGCCGACATCCTCTGATTGCTTTCGCTGCGTTTATGAGCATTTTTCAAAATAGTTTTAAAAAAATTTATCGCAGTCCACTTTTGTAAAACTTTCATCTGTTGCGTGGATAATATCAAAAAAAAGAGAAATCGTTCTCGTAAACGCTTTAAAACATATTTTTACTGCTTCTTTCTTGGAAAAGCCAGTCCACGTACATTGCTTAAGAAAATTTCTTTCAAACAAAGAATCGACCAAGTGGTAGGCATTTACGCCGCCTTTGCCCAAACCTTTAGAACACACACCGACAAATTTCATCAACATGTTATCTTTGAATGTTCTATTTGATAGATTTTTTCAAATCCCTCAAGGTCTTTGATATTTTTTATTAGAGTTGGCTCGCCGTCAACTGTTTTTTGTGATACGCTCATTTTTATGAATGATCTTAGCTCTACATAGGCATACATTAAATAGAATACCTGTGGTAAGGTTATTCTTATACCATCAAACCAAGTACCATTTCCTCGGCTAACAGTTGACTTGTCTCTGCATGGTTTTTTAGTACACCTAAAAGAGCCCACAGTTCGGTTAGATGAGTATACAATAGTCATTGGTTTTTTATGATAATTGCACATTTTCTCGGTAGGAATCATTCCTTTGCTTTCAGCGAAGGCAAGAGCTTGCTCGCGTGTACCCAGTTGCCGATAAACATTCACTAAATTCCACATTCCTTTGAATTCTTCAACATAATGATGACGTTTTATCACTGGTTCATGAGTACTGGACTGAGAATTTTGACCAGTATGAAAAACGGGACTATCACCACATGGTGATGGAGTTATATACTGCGGGGGTGGTGTTTGTTTTTTGGTGATGGGCTTGAAAGTTGCAGTTGTTGTTGAAATTCTGTCGGATGCTGTGTGGAATGGACTTGACGGCTGTTTTGTGGCTGAATGAGTTCATTAGAAATAATCCGAACATAATTTGAGGGAGTACCCCGTCTGGAAGCTTGTTTACATTGTGAACTAAATGATGTATTTGGCAACAATCTCTTTTGCTTTATTTCTTGAAATATTTGTAAAATCTTTATACGCACTTCTAATTTTTCGTCAGAAGTAAACTCTTTCATAAAAGGAACCAATGACAAGCAGTATCGGCATCTTCATCAGACTTAAGCGGCTTTAATATTTGGTCATCAAAGTTGCTTTGCTTAGTTTTTCGTTTCCTTTGCAGATGTGACTCTGCTTCTTCTGATAGATCGCCGTTATCTTGGTTTGATTAACTGTTTTCAACCTTTTTAGATACTAATATCTGTTCCACGTTTTTGAGACTCTCCTTTTGACTTCGTCGAGTGTTTTGTGCTCTAAAAGAAATCTGTTTTCCTAAGTAGATAAAATCTTCCACATATTCTATTTCGACGTCATCTATGTATATAGTGGTGGGAATTGAGCTGGTCCTGAGCTTAATTTTTTATGATTTATCTCTAGGCCTACTCTTCTGCTGGCGGCTTGTAGAGTTTGTATCATATATTGCAGATCCTCACAGTTTTCACTTAGGAGCACAACATCGTCGGCAAATCTTAGATAGTATAGGAATTTGTCGCCGATGAGAATTCCCAGGTTGTCCCATTTCAGTGTTTTGAAGACTAATTCAAGAACGGCTATAAAATCAATTAGTTTACGTTTTACAAAAATAAAACCTAAAAACCAAAAATGAACCTAGGTGCAAAATGTACCATTTCCCTATCGTAATTTTTCTAAACATTGTCCAACGTTGATTTCACCTCTTATTAACTGGAGTTGGACAACTTTTGTGGGCAAATCGTCCTCTTCAAACACCCATTGCGTGGATTGCTGCTTCGTGAGAGGATCGTAGCTATATATCCATGATTCGTCAGTTGCAAGAATGTAGGATACGTTTTGCGAAGTTCCTCCTTCGAACTTTTCTAACATAAATTTGCACCAATCAACACGACAGCATTTTTGCTCATCGTTGAGAGAATGAGGTATCCATCGCGAAGCAAGCTTCATAACTTTAACGTGTTCATGCAGGATGGTGGAAACTGCCTGTGATCCAATTTTTAGTTCAGCCTGTATCTCTCGATGTGCAATATGTCTATTCTCTCGCAAAAGCCACTCTACCCTGATGACGTTTTCATGAGTTACTGCAGTTTGTGGTCGGCCGGGTCTGGGGTCATCGTTTAAGTTCTCTCGACCACGTTTAAATTCACGAAACCAATAAGTAATTGTTGCTAACGCAGGAGCAGACTCCCCAAAAGTAGCTTGTTTTTCTTGAGATTCCTTGAAGGTTAACCCTCGTTTATGATCATAGAAAATCATAGCACGAAAAGCTTCCCGCGAGACGTCGATTGTTACAAACAAGAGTAACAGATTATCTTTAAACATAAATTTAAAAAAACTACATATAGTTGGCCAGTGATTTTCACAAAGGAGGTTTGTGTTGAAATTAGCGTGGTGGGTCTAAGCTCTAATTCCCTCTCTCCTATGAGACTGGAGGCCTGTGCCCAGCAGTGGGACGTTAACGGGCTGTAGTGGTGGTATCAGTCAATTAAAAATAGTTTCATGAAAGAAGAGTTTGTATTTATGAGTACCCGATCTACACATTGGTATATTGGATCCAAGACTATTCTATTACCTATTACCGAGTGGACGCTATCCGCTTCGTTTTGCGTATGTCCACGAATTAGGAACTTATGTGTTATAGATCTAATTGGCAAGGTTGAAACGGCATAATAATACAAACTAAGAATGAATTTGTTTTATTGTTGGCCACAACAGTTATCTGAGAAAAAAGTTGTGTCTTAATTTGGTTTAGTCGAATAACATTCTTTTAAAAAATTGTACAAACAAGAACCTATTTCATTGGCTCCTCGTTTACCCAGCCCCTCATGCCAAAAGTAACAGAATGTTTTCTCATCCTTAATATCTGATACTGTAAAGTTATAACAATTAAGTTTACTTTTATAAAAAAATGCCGACGATTGACCTATAGGACAAGGCAATACCGGCTTGAAGATCGAATATAGCCACAATGCTGTCGCTACCAGGTTTTTTACACTCATCTACATCTTGTTTCTTTGTTATTCTACTAAGGGCCGGTTTTTTGAGACATAGTCAAGAGAGAGTTGACAATTAGTTAAGTTTACTATAGTTAAGACGCTAACAAATGGTTAAGCCACTGTTTCGTTTTTTGATCGCGATTTTAACTATAGTTAGCATTAACTAATAGCCATAGTATTGCCATTGCTATGAACACTTTATTTCCGTAAATCGAGATCATTTCTCGCAGGGAGTCATTATTTTTATGGCAACACTTGAAGAGTCCAATGTAATATGACGTTGACAGATGACATTATCGTGACATCGTGATGTTTGTGACTGCCTCGTTTGTCTAGTCACTATAGCATGTTCGACTGCGGCCGACGAGGTCCCGGGTTCCAGTCCCGGGTCGGGCCATAACAAGTACCTATTGGGTTTTTATGTGTTTTTTATGCCCGGAGTTAGGAAGTTGGCGATGTTTCACCCCCGTGCCTCGGAGAGCACGTTAAGCCGTCGGTCCTGCGCCTGATCTCTCTCCGGTCGTGTCGGATTTTTCGTGTCTCTATAATATCTCCCGCGCAGATGGCTAATCTCTCTACAGATTGGACGCCGTGACCGAAATTCGGTCGGGAGGACGTTATTATTATTATTATGTTTGTGACTTGTGCGGTGATTTATAATATGTTAATTCGTTATTTTATATAAAGTAATAAGCAACTGCTCGAGGGGTAGTAGATACTGCATGATTTCTTGTAGTGGACGTTTGTAATTCTACACCTATTTGTTCGACTGTCCAGGCAACAGTTTCTTTCGATAACCGAGATCGTTTCAAAAAATCGACGTCATCCCAATGGTTCGTGGTCAAAATACTTTAGGTCTTATCATTAGGACGTATTCCGTGAATGTTTCATCATCAGATGAACTCTCAGAATTCTCAAAATATCTGGTGTAATATTGTTCATCATAAAATCAGCAAAAACACAAATTTTTCTACTGAACATAATCTCACTTCAACGAATAATGTTCACAAAATGTTGTTTAAAGCAAAAAACAGTTGAAAAGAACAGATGTTCTAACAATAGTTAACTATCCACCATCTGCATAACCCTCGGCATTGCTGTAGTTAAATATTTAACAAATGGTCAGGTTTATTGACCATTAGTTAGGCTAACTTTGTCTCAAAAAACGTTTTTTTCCGAAATTTAACTATTTGTTACAAATATTAACTATTGGCTTAACTATGTCTCAAAAAACCGGCCCTAAGACTCTTTTCCTCTTGATGTAGATTATAGCTGGACCTCAACGGTTCTTTATCTACAGCAATCTTAAAGGCCTCACATACGTCACATTGGTTTTTACGAGGAATAAAAAAGCTGATATTAAATTGGGTAATCCGATGGTATGCGTCGTAATTTGCTGGTTCCTTGTTGTCAGATAAACGTTTTTGACTATAGTTACGGTGTAGTTCGGCTACAGTCAAACCTCCATCTATATACTCTCTTGATGAATTGGCTCTGATGTAGTGGCTTTCCATCCTAGGGATCGAATTAATATGGTCACGTACAGATTGTATTATTTCAGCATCCAGCTTTGACTGTTTTCCGTGCTTACCGCGTTTATCTGTTGGAATTACACTAATTATGCACGCAAATTTATTTCCTGTTACTACAGTACGCAGTGGTTTATTACTTATAGCCAATAAACCCTTATTTCTCTACCTTTATTTGCTAGAAAGTAGGATGTGTTTGGTTTGCTACATTTTCTATTCACGTCTCCACCTTTTCGAATCTTGTTAGTACGGAATTCAGGTTCAACTTGCTTTACACAAGAAGCAAGGAAGTGACGCTGTCTTTGAAAAGAATTAAGGTCCCAGTATGTTTTAAATATTACATTTCTATCGTCTGTGGAAAACTTAGTTGAACAAGACAATCGGCAGGTACTCGTACAAGGTGGACGAATACTTTTTTCCGGCATGGCTTTACCTCTAGTTGACGAATATGCTTGACAAGTATTTTTTAAATACTTTCTCTGGTTTTTTTGCCATTGACTTGGGTTTTTGGTCCTTTTTTGAGACTTTGTTACAATACTTGCTTGTTCAGTACTTGTTTGTTCAATACTTGCTTGTTCAGTACTTGGTTGAATATTCTCAGAGGCTGCATTATGATGTACAATTGACACATTAGAAACACGTTTGGAGGGAGATGTAGATTTAGAGTGCGTGGAACGATTGCCAGAGCTAGATGAACTTGAGCTGGATGATCCGCTACTTGAGCTGGAGGAGTCGCTGCTAGAGGTGGAGGAATCACTGCTAGAGCTGGATGGTCTACGGATTGGCTGAAAAACTTTCTTTTGTCGATTTTTTTGCGGTGGTTCATATTCAGATCCATCACTCACAGAAAAATCTTCATTATTATCAGGGTTCATTTCATTGGCATTCGAGATGGTGTCTTGCCTTAGCATATTTTTTGCTAAAGTGTTTTCTGACACTATATCTGCGATAACAATATTGGAAGAAACTATTTCTCCATCATCTGGAAGGTTAAATGTTTCGCTATCTGTAGTAATGACTGCATTTTCAATATCTTTCGTGGCGACATTCTCTATCACAGTATTTGGTAAAATTGAATCAGCGTTTACTTCTTGTATTAAAACTGTGTCTACGTCATTATCACATATTGTGCTCCTGTCAGTAACTGACAGTTCATTTTTTGTATCATACGAAGTACTGGAGATATTATTTATTGAAGAACAAGAGGATTCTAAAATGGAATCATGATCATTGTCCTGATTATTGTTTTCCTTAAAATAATTGTTTTGAATGGGAACCATAGAAAGAATTTTTTTACTTCGGGAACCTATTGCTCTCAGAAATAAAACGTGAACGTCTGCTGGACTTACTTCCGGAATGGCTGGACAAGTGGAGAATAGCCGTCAACGTGGGGAAGACGGCCGCCATTTCGTTCGGCGCCCGGAAGCACATGCGTCAGCTCAAACTGCGAGGCCAAGACATAGAGTGGCAGACTTCGGTGCGCTACTTGGGGTGCCACATTGACGTCGGCCTGGCCATGGTTCCCATGATTGATCATGTTGTGAGCCACGCCACGGCTGCCGCTACGATGCTGCACCAGGTCCTCACCTCAAGCCTCTCACCGAAGACCAAGTTCCGGATCTACGGAGCCTATCCTATGTCCGCTCACAGCTGACGTACGCGGCTCCTGCCTGGTATGCGCTGTGTTCTGCATAAGAGCCGCCTACAAGTTCGGCAGAACAAGTGCCTGCGCCAAATCGTGGGAGCTCCGCGGTACGTGAGGAACAACGTGTTCCATCGCGACCTCAAGACGCCCACCGTGGAGGAGTACGTCCGTACGCTCGCGCGGCGCATGTTTGCGCGCGCGGACAACGGGCCGTACGAACACCTCCACGGGATCGCACCGCCGACCACCCGACCTCCGACCGAAACTCCTAGAATTTGAGCCGCATCATCCCTGTCCCTTATTTTTGTGTGGAATTTATTAATAAGAACTGCGGCCACACAAAAGTCGGACATGACATGTTTTGAAGCTCTGTTAAAATAGTGTTGACGGAATATTTTAAAGGCAGTTTTAAAAATGCCATTTATCACCTCCACTACCATCCATCTACCATCGACACATTGTGACCGCTCTCGATCGATTAGCGTCCCTTGTTGTTAAATGATCACCATCCTCTGGAGACAAAGGCACATGCACTTGATAACCACAATTTTCTAAAAGTGGCAATGAGTCTCGAAAACCTCTATCAACTATGAATACATCTCCAGTTTGAAAATATTCTCTCAATGATGCATGTTCATTATAAAATTCATTTTTTATTATATCCGCATCTGAAGTTTTTGCAGGATATGGACCAAGGGCATGGATGATGTAACCATCACTGCACACAAAAAGGAAAGGCTTTACAAGATTTCGGTACTTGTGTAGGGAATATGTTTTTTTTTTTTGGTACATATAATTTGAACTTTTTTCTAATATAATATGTACGTACCATCAGCAATAATGATGGGTCTCCGTTCTTGTCCCCCAAACAGTCCATTTGGAATATACAGATTTCTTTGTGCAATTTCTGCTCTGGATAAATGATTTATGCCTAGATTTCTTGGCACAAAATCCTGATTCAGTATTTCACAAGCCATACTCATAAGGCGCTCTAAGGTGCTTCTTGGCACTTGCAATAATGATGACATTCGTTCATCACTATCTCCTGTTCTCAATTTCATTAAATATGCAGCAAGAGCATAAGAACCTCTTATGTTTATTTGCCATTCTTGGAACATTTATTAGAATTTGATGATATTGTGCCTTTGTTAAGCCCAGATAATAATGAATAGTATGCTCAGCGTTGAAGAAAAAGAACAGAATTACGAGGGCGGGTCAATAAGTCCGTGACTTTTGGAATAACAACACAGATTTTTTGATAAATAAATCATTTTATTTTTCAACGTAGTCTCCCTTGAGCTCTATACACTTTGTCCAACGCTTCTCCAATTTTTTTATCCCTTCCAAAAAATATGATTTGTCGAGGTCCTCAAAATAGGCCTTTGTTTGCGAGATGACTTCATCATTGGAGTCAAATCTTTTTCTACCAAGCCATTTCTTCAGGTTTGGGAACAAGAAGTAGTCACTCGGAGCCAAATCTGGAGAATAGGGCGGACGAAGATTTACACAATAAGATTTTAGAGTAATTTAATGAGACTATGCAGATAGATTGTACATGGTTGGAAATACAATGTATGAAAAGAATTGGTAAAAAGTGCGAAAAATCTAGACCTGTTGTCGTAACAATTTCTACACTCGGAAGAAAAATCGAAATTTTACGCAACAAAAAATTCCTTGAACCGTTAAAGTATTACTTGAAAGAAGACTACCCACCGAAAATTTTACAAAAAAGGAAAGAACTTCAGGAAGTAGCTAAGAAAGAGAGAGAAAATAAAGTAATAATCAAATACGATAAGCTAATTGTCCAAAAAGAGACATGTAAAAACACATACCTAGGAAATAAACATCATCTTTCTGACAAGAAAAGGTATAGTCTGTATGTTTTATAGTTCCTGAGATCTCGTGATGAATCAGTGAGTCAGTCAGTCAGTCAGTGAGTGACCTTTCGCTTTTTATACAGGTTGGTCCAAATAGTGACGTCCAAAGAAAAAATTTCTATCCTCGTCCTCGTATCTAGTCCTTGATGATGACCTTAGATCCAAAGTGCTTTAAAAAAATCAACTTTTTAACAAAAAGTGAACTTCTATCTGCTTAATCATACATAATTATGACAAAACATCCCTTTTCTAGATATTTTTCGCTATTTTTGGTCTTAAATTTTGCCAGAGGTAATTCGCTTTCATATTCACTGTCTTTCGTTCATTTTCTTTTATTCTGTAAGTTATTTTCTGGTTTATTTTCAGACACAAATTCCTCTATAGTCAAGATTTCTGTATCCATTTGAACATTGTATTCGCGACTTCGTAAGCGTGGAATAAGGTTTTTCTTTCCTCGAAATGAATGAAAAAGGTGTATCTTTGTTCACTCTTATCACCTTAAGGTCATTCCATAAAATAGTTCTCCCGTCTTTAGTTTTATTAAAGTTAAGACCCCAATCTTCTTGAAGCTTTTTTAAGTCTAAAAATGACTCAAATGTCAGTTCATGTACTAAGAATTTCTTGCCAGTCTTCTTTGCGTTTTTGATTATGGCGAGGGGAATATATTGGTCCGGTTTTTAGATTTTTGGCTATCTCCTTTTCTATGAGGCTATGAAAAAGTGCTGGATAGGTATATCAGGGATGTGCTTCTCATTCAGAGACCCATCCACAGCACCCAGCATGCCTACTGCAGAGGTCGCTCTACGGAAACAGCCCTGCTAAACCTGGTAGACAAGGTTGAAAAGGCATTGGAAGATAAGGAAATGCCCTCTCGGCATTCCTTGACATTGAGGGCGCCTTCGATAATACTCCCATCCGCACAATAGTGGAAGGCCTAGCCAGGAAAATGGCGGACCCTACCACCATAAGATGGGTAGAGGCGATGCTCTCTAACCGAATAGCCAAAATTGACCTAAACGACTCCTCGTCAGAAGTGCTTACGACCAAGGGCTGTCCTCAGGGGGGGGTTCTTTCTCCCCTTTTGTGGACCTTCGCAGTCGATGAACTGCTGAATAGGCTGGCTGACCTTCACTTTAACACCCAGGGCTACGCTGATGACCTGGTAGTCACTGTGAGAGGTAGCTGCCAAGGTACCATCTCGTACCTCATGCAGAAGGCACTCTGCACCATTGAAAAATGGTGCAAAGAAAACGAGTTGAATGTTAATGCGGATAAGACCGTATTGATTCCATTCACCATAAGACGCAAACTCGACAAGCTCGTGCCGCCCCGGTTGAATGGTTAAGAAATACTCTTCTCATCTGAGGTAAGGTATCTAGGGGTAACTCTAGACCAAAAACTTACATGGAAACCTCATTTGAAAGGTATTACCAGTAAGGCAAAACAAGCCCTAGGTATCTGTAGTCGGCTAGCGGGGGCTAGATGGGGAATCAAACCCAAAATAGCCCTCTGGCTCTTTACCGCCATTGTGAGGTCGACACCATCGTACGCCTCCGTGGTCTAGAGTAGGAAAACGACTCAGAAGACTATACAAAGCAAGCTAAGCAACATACAAATAACTGCTGGCCTGCTTATCACAGGAGCCATGAGCACC